>OZ037994.1:21859401-22091901 GCA_964035705.1 Porites rus | reverse complement strand
AGGGAAAACTTGGTCACGTGGTACGAATTGACGTTTGGTGTCTGACGTAAACGTGATTCTCAGTTTCTCGATTGTTGAAAAAGAAAAAATAACACTGGTGAAGAGTCAGTGTTACCTGACTGTGTTTTGTTTCTACTGGGGATACCTTGATTTCTGATATGACGAACAAGAGAATGAGGGCGGGGGAAAACAAAGTAAACGATTACAGATGAACTACAGATTTTGTTCTCACCACATCGGCTTGTTTTATTAGGACTGTCCCTGATGGAATGCAGGCTACAGACAGAATCCCTTCCAAGAGTGAAGAGTCCTAAAATGAACAGATTTAATTCAATCTCACAGAGCCTTCCCTTGTTTCAGTTGCTTTTATTTCAAGTTTTGATTAATAATTAGATGACACAAATTTAATAAAAACGACCGCTAAGCGTTAGGTAGCTGGACCACCAATAGTATCGGTCATAGCTTTGAATGCCGTAGCATCTCCCATAAGCGAGCATTTTTAAGACAAAAACAAGTGTTGGCTTAATTTTAATAACGTAATGTTTGTATGTGGCTGGGACCATACTAAGTGTTTGCTTAAGAGAGGTGTCCGCTTAAGGACGTTTAACAATGTAGTGTTTGTATGTGTCTGGGACCATGACTAAGTGTCCGCTTAAGGAAGGTTAACAATGTAGTGTTTGTATCTGTCTGGGACCATGACAAGTGTCTGCTTAAGAAGAGGTGTCCGCTTAAGGAGGGTTAACAATGTAGTGTTTGTATCTGTCTGGGACCATGACAAGTGTCTGCTTAAGAAGAGGTGTCCGCTTAAGGAGGGTTAACAATGTAGTGTTTGTACGTGTCTGGGACCATACTAAGTGTTTGCTTAAGAGAGGTGTCCGCTTAAGGAACGTTAAAAATGTGGTGTTTGTATGTGGCTGGGACCATACTAAGTGTTTGCTTAAGAGAGGTGTCCGCTTAAGGACGTTTAACAATGTAGTGTTTGTATCTGTCTGGGACCATGACAAGTGTCTGCTTAAGAAGAGGTGTCCGCTTAAGGAGGGTTAACAATGTAGTGTTTGTATCTGTCTGGGACCATGACAAGTGTCTGCTTAAGAAGAGGTGTCCGCTTAAGGAGGGTTAACAATGTAGTGTTTGTACGTGTCTGGGACCATACTAAGTGTTTGCTTAAGAGAGGTGTCCGCTTAAGGAACGTTAAAAATGTGGTGTTTGTATGTGGCTGGGACCATACTAAGTGTTTGCTTAAGAGAGGTGTCCGCTTAAGGACGTTTAACAATGTAGTGTTTGTATGTGTCTGGGACCATGACTAAGTGTCCGCTTAAGGAAGGTTAACAATGTAGTGTTTGTATCTGTCTGGGACCATGACAAGTGTCTGCTTAAGAAGAGGTGTCCGCTTAAGGAGGGTTAACAATGTAGTGTTTGTACGTGTCTGGGACCATACTAAGTGTTTGCTTAAGAGAGGTGTCCGCTTAAGGAACGTTAAAAATGTGGTGTTTGTATGTGTCTGCGACAAGACAAAGTGTCAACTTACGAGAGGTTTCCGCTTAAGAAATGTTAACAATGTGGCGATTTTATGTGTCTGAGACCATGACAAAGTGTCCGCTTAAGAGTGGTGTCCGCTTAAGGAACGTTAACAATGTAGTGTTTATATGTGTCTGGGACCATGACTAAAAGTCCGCTAAGGGAGGTTAACAATGTCAGTGTCTGAACGACTCTGGCACCATGGCTGTAATGTCTGCTCGCGAGAGGTGTCCATCTAGAGATAGGGGGAAGAGGTGAGTGAGGTCCGTGAACAGAGTTCGACCGTTTGCGATAAAAATCGCGACTAAAGTCGATTCTCTCTTAACGGACATCCAGAGTTTGTGTCTGCCTTTCTTTACTCCCACTGTTTGGCTCTCTATAAGACGGACATTACTCTTAGGGCGCTTTCCAAAAGTCAGAACTGGCCGGCCGGACGATGGCCGGACCAGTCACATTTACAAAGCAATAAGCTTTATCAAAGAGATTTGCTGAAAAGCCATCTCCTTCGTGCATACTATTTAGGATTTGACTAATGTGGCTGGATAGCTTTGATTAAAAGTAAAATTATCATTACGACGGGAATGGTCTGGCCGGTCAGTTCTGACAAATGGAAAGCGCCCTTAAACGGACACTTAGTGTCGCTCCCAAAGGAGTCCGTCTAAGAGAGAGTTGATTGTAACCCCGTCCTCGCGTGAATTAGTTGTGAACTTAGCCTCGCTGCAGCTTAACCTACCGGTAAATCAAGACTTTTAGCAATCTCACTGGCGGCTGCTTTCATCATTTTATCCTCCTCTTCAGGGTCCATACTGAGAAACTGTTTGGACAGGTCCTCGTTCACTGGGGTGCATGGGAAGTCAAATCGCCCCTCCAGGGAGTTGGGACTGGATTCATTGTCGCTGAGTTCCAGGTCAAACATGGCAGAGCGGCTAGGAGATTCTGGGATACTAAGAACGCGTGCACGACCAAGAGCCGCGTCAAAATCAGATAGCGAATGGATGATATCTGAAAGACAATAATTATAATTTGCTATCATCGACGGAAGTGAGAAGAGATTTCATTTTGTGTCAAAAAAATTCTCGAAAACGAGGGAGTTTCATTTTATTTATGCAATGGCACATTGCTCTCTGAGGCCTGGTTAAAGCGAGCTAAAAGGATAACAGGGCCCGGTTCCTCGAAAGACGGTTAAGTTTAACCCAAGATTAAGCCAAACTTTACGCAAGGTTTTCTTGTCTAAGGACATGCAACTCCAACTAAAAAAATACTGTTGTGCCTTTACTCCGAGATACAGTAATGACAACACAAAACTTTACGCTAAGCAATACATAGGAAGGTAAATTGGTTGATGGCGATATCTACGAACAAATTCTTCAAACTAATCTCCATACGTTTCCTTAAAAGATTAGTTGAGAGAAATTGATAAAAGATTAAAGAGTTTTGCCTTTAGGAGATTATGAGAGCAATCTTTTCTCTTAATATTGTTAGAAGAAAAGTCATGTTGATCACTAAAGGGGGGATGATTTAAAGTGTTAAGTACCTTGCAGATCCTCCGTCATGGGTCAAAAATTTCGATTTCGCTGTGTGTTGTTATACTTATGATTATATCGCTAAACGCTGTCGTGGCTCTGAAAACAAGGGAGCAGCATCGTGAGGCACTTACCCGAGAGGTTTTCGGGCTCACTGCCAGCACCCGCCATTGTTTCCAGCGTGGCAGCTGATTTACAACGTCCAATTTGTTTCTCTACTTTAGGCTGGTGTTCAGGCTCCGTAAAACTGACGCTCCGATGTAAGGGTTTCTTCACGGGGACTGGTTTACTGCTTTCTTTGCCCAGGATTCCGCGCGGTTCACCTACACGGGGACAAAATTAAAAACGAGGTACAGTGTTTAAGCGAACTTCAAACACCGAGGAGTGGGTTCAAAACTTACGCACGGCCGAGCTTTGAGGTTTCTGCACTTCGGTTAGGCTCCATAATCAGTCGCTATTCGAGAAACGAGTCCGCGCTCCAAGACCGGACTCGAGAGAGCGGCGTAAATTGAGCCTACACTTCACCCGAAAACTGTCAGGATCGAGTGTTGATATAGTTTCTTAAACAATCGAATAATCAAAGAAAAAGATTGATGCATAATTAGAACCTTCCATCCAGCAGCGATATTCTTTAGATGCAGCAGGATCATCAGCACATGATCACAGACATCATTAGAATATGCTTGCGTTTTGACTCTATCTAATTCCTATTTAACGAGCATGGTATACGACTGCTTATCGAAAGAGGGACGAGCCATCATGCAATACGTCTCTTTATCAAGAGAGGGGATCATTGGACAAAGCATTTCTAATGAGCTATTATACCATGTTGCACGCATCTTCAGCTTCTCTCGTGCTCTCTTAACTGCGCCATACATCCATGGTTCGATATCAAAAACCTTTAAGGACAATTCTTGGGTAAATTAAATCCGCCGAAGCTTAACAAATCTTGAAGTGAATCCACAACAAATGAAGGATTTTCTTCTGAGTTGCCGTGACCATACGGACAGAGGCAAAGAATATACAGCATTACCTGTTTTGTTATGTTCCTCTGTCTTGACTCCACTAGCGGAATGAGTTGTTTTCTCATATCGCACTGCACCGTTGGTAACAGAATCAACTTCCAAAGGAATCTTCTTTTCCGTTTTCACAAAATTTTCCGCTACACTTGGTGAAGCGTCTGTTTTCTTGCTTTTCAGTGGACTACTGGTAATGCCATAAATGGAAGGACGCCTTCTTCCTGGGTGCTATATGTAAATTAGAATTATGTTAAAAAAATCAAATAATAAAGATAAGATGTCTGACGGCTGGCGATCGCGACCCAAACTTTCGTAAACGGTTGCTGCCACTTTTAAGACAGAAAATAATTTTTGACCTGTTATTGAGAGCGTTTTTATTCAAAGGAAAGAAGACCTTTCCTATCCTAATCTCTCTCCCTTACCACCATACTTCTACACTGACCAGCCAAAATTCCGAAAACTTTAAGTAAATAAACTGGCAAATTGTCTTTCTTAACTACTTCATCAATAACCGATGACCCTAGCCCTTTCTGGGGCGTTTAACGTAAATTCAACTTGCACTTCAACGTCGTTCTTTTTAAGACTGTTCAAAAACGTATTATTTGCCTTATTGTAACTTAACCCGGGAAACATTACATCTATCACGACTAAAGGCTTGGTTACCAATGGTAGTATCGACCGTTAAAAATGGCAACGATCGTTTACGAAAAGGAAATAGGCGCTAACGACAGTGCAATCTAGCATGGTTACCTGAGATAAAAATACTTACACTCGCTATAAGCTCATAACTGAGTCCCAGGAAGTTGTGAAGCGCCATGAATGTAACTTGTTGAAGACGAAGCATGATAATCTATAAACAATAGAATCATACATTTTTATCCACACACACTTATTTAAATAAAACTGCGACACTGAACTCTGAAGAAACTTAGGTTATGTTGACATTATACCGGATAGCTTTTGCGCCGGCACGAAAACTACACCGGATAGGGTTTCTGTTCACACATAAGACCAGCGAATTCGGCGCGATGTCTGTAACGGAGTGGAGCTGCGCCGCGCCGATCTCTAATGTGGAGAGTCACATATCAGATAGGTGTTCACGAAAAGCTATCCGAAAAAGTGTGACCATAGCCTAAGGCGCAGCTAAAACGTCGAACTTCACAAGTGACGAACCCAATGCCAATGAGCAAAATCTGTCCACGGTTCTCGATCACTGGCATTAGGTTTCTCGCATCTGTTATTCGACGTTTCACCCTGGGCTTAGACAATAAAATTATTCACTTGCGAGGCAAAAAAAGTCGTTCCATCTTACTTTGCATTTTCTAGTAAGTCAAGCTCGAGACAATGCAACAGTTCAGGCGTATTCCACGTCATTTAACACTAAACTTGCGTTGACTCTTTAAAGTAAAAAAGGGGATGGTAACCTCACTTTTATTCATGGTGTAGCAAATTCTATAATCTAATGTACTTGACTTGCATGGTCGACATGGAAGTGGAACCTTTAAGTCGTTCAGTGCTGCACGTCATACATCTAAAACCTTGTTTCACTGGCGGAGTGAAAAAGAAATTTGGAAACTTTTGCCGGATTGTGCCTTTCGCCACTTTTGGCAGTGAAAGGGTTAAGTTACATGCAGTTCAATCATAATTTGCGGTACATGAACGGTTTACAGTCATCTCGTCACCAACAAAATAGCCACTAAGAAGTCGACTCGCCGCCAACCTACTCGCCACCAAGTAATGACTCTGCATTAATCGACGCGTTTACTCACCTTGGGTTACTTACTTACCTAGAATTTTTACTTCTTCGCCAAGCTTATTCAAAGTTGATTACAGAGTTATTATTTGTTGGCGAGCTGGTTGGCTGCGAGTCGACTTCGTTGGTCGCGAGACGACCGGTTACCACATGTGCGAGTCAAACCATAAGCACCCAAAGATATCTTTGCATTTCGACATATAGTTCCGGTGGTGTGTACATTTACCTTTCTACGCCAACGTATTATTATGTTCTTTGCATTATTACAGGGCTGAAAATAATACTACTTTTCAGAGAGTCAGTGGATGTCCGAAGAAGTCACCATTTTCAGAAGACGGGCATACCAGGAGCGTTGCCAGTCACAAATATTCATCTTCCTTCCAAATGGTTGTCTTTAGCATTTGAACCGTCCAGTCAGCATTCGCCACTTTAGAAAGGAGAAGGAGACTGGAGCCGAAATGTGTGCCAACATTAGTAACACTCCAAGAGGTCTTTGCGAAAGTTTACTCGGTCCAGTTTTTTTCTCGGTTTTAAAATGGCTGATGTCCGACTGCAGCAATATTTCGTCGGAAATGGGTAAATTTTGTCAGACAATGCTAAGGTAGCAGTTCAACCCTTCTCGGTTTCCTTAAAGTAAGAAACCAAAATCGTTTCTTTTTATAACAAACCTGAACAACCCTGACCAATGAGTCGGGATGTTGATCAAACACCGTTTGAAAGGCTTTCCCTGGCAGCCTGCAAAAAAAAAAAAAAAAGATAAAAAAAATGATTTGTGAAGACACTTTTTCGAAAGGAGTGATTCTAGAAACAGGTCTTTTTCTTCAGCCAGACACACTAGCCACAGTGACAGAAACAACAAATACAAAATAGAACGAAAATGTTTCCTTTATCAAAATTCCTATCACGAAGGCTCAAAGACTGTCAAATTAGCATTAGCAACTGAGACAATTGCCTACAGTATACATACCTTAGAACGTGTGTATCCACTAATGCTCTGCAGCATATCTGAGGCAAAGCCAATGGATGGCCCTAGTGGTAAAAATACGGCACGTGGACAAGTGCATTGTGAAAAACATAAAGAATCCCTTTTCGTGTCAAAGAAAAATATTGCTCGCCCATAATGCACATTATGGGGTCTGGAAACGAGAGTAGCACTTTACAGAACCATAGTTATGTACGTTCAACATCAGAGACGACTCTTATTGTCGCGCTCTCTGAAGCTCTTCCATACCCAGTCCCCTCTACTACGACAGAACGCAATGAGAGTGGTTACAAATAAACGCAGAGCCATACATTTGTGAGAAGAGAACGTGGTACGTCTCTTGATTATTTCACGCAATTCGACAAAGCTCTTTAAAAATGCATTTCGGCGCTCGATTCTAACAGCTTTGGTTTCCTGTTCCAGTTAACTGGCTCAGTTTTGCCCCACTCAGGTCGTCACATTAATTAACACTTTGCGTCAATCAGTCCTCGTTTCTTTTGAAAAAAAAAAAAAGAAAAAAAACTAGAATGGTCAATTCAAAGAAGTCAACCGTTTATTGAGAAAAGTCTTTCGTTTATAAGATAGCATCTAGTGTCAGAAGCAACTCCGCTATTTCTAGGCTAGTGGGCTGTTCAGACCTATTCATACCTTATTAATATTCATTAGACTTCGTGCATACTATATAAGCATGTGTTGATTATTCATAGTTGTCAGTTTGTCTAACTTTGGTTGGATTCGCACCGACTATGACCAGTACGCGTCCGTCCCAACCGAACGCTGTGGCTGAAGTGCAGGAAGTGTTGCGGCCACTAGAAACTTCTCCTCGTCGGGAAACGCCGCCGTCAACGACACCTGTATTGCCAGCAGAGACAGAAGCGTCCGGGAGTGGTGCAACTTCGCAGAATATCAGTCATGCCGCGACCTCGGAGGAACAGCAGCCGTCGGAGAACCTTGAGGTAGTGTTTTCAGTTTCCGTATAATTCCGCTTCCCTGTAGGTTTCTAGTTGTCGTTCGTTTCGAATGGCGCGTTTTTGGTCTCTACTCTTTTTATGTTTTTTTCCCAGTTGTTGGTTTTCATCGAATTTTCTAAGCGGTCTGGCTTTCCGTTATTTGGAAATACGTGTTTGGTAATTTATTCGTCTGACACCTTAGTGCCAGTCAAAGGATTAATTATGTTATTTATTTAATGCACCGTCGTAGTTGTCATCTTTATTATTTAAATCCCCGTGAGGTTGTTTTTCTCCGTGCATCGAAGGACTGGTCGAAGTAGATTCTAGTTAAACAATGATTGGGAAAGTGTGAGTCGTGGACTCCTGTTATGCCACGGGGTGGCATCGGAATAGAGGAACGCGGTCGAGGACCGTAGTGCGAAAAAATGAAAAAGTAAAAGGAACAATGTAGGAGAAAGGAAGTCGCGAACTCTTGTTATGCCTCGGGATGGCATGAGAATAGTGGAACCCGGTCAAGGACCGTGGTGCGAAAAATGAAAAAAAAAAAAAGGACCAATGGAGGAGAAAGGAAGTCCCGGACTTCTGTTATGCCACGGGATGGCATGAGAAGAGAGGAACCCGGTCGAGGACCGTGGTGCGAAAATGAAAAAAAACAAACAAACAAACAAAAAAAAAAAAAAGGACGAATGGAGGAGAACGGAAGTCCCGGACTTCTGTTATTCCACGCGGTGGCACGAGGGACGTGGCACCTGGTCGTGGACCGTGGAGCCAAAACAAAAAACAAGAGAAAGAAAGAAAAAGGGCCAATGAAGGGAGCGTGAGTCACGGATTCATTTTATTCTTTTATCCTGTTAAATAGACAGAGGGGGAGGAATAAAGGGACAAGGAAAGCGGGACGTGGATTTATGTCATGCCATGGGGCCGTGGTGCGTTCCCGGTCGAGGACCGTGGGAGGAGCGTGTCGCGAACTCTTGCGCGTTTGGCCTCGCGGGTCACTTAAGTAACGAGAAAGAAAGCGCGCGCGAGGGCACTGAAGTCACGTGATGCCTCGTGGTGGCGCTTGGCCGCTTGTAGCGGTTCCCATGTGGTGGGCACGGGTTCGACCGGGGAATAGTTTCTAATTAGCGTCCATTTTGTTGTATGTAGGAATCAGCTACAACGGTCGGGACATTGAAGAAGGAGTTGGACGAGTGGAAAAGAAAGGTTGATTCTTCGGTGGTGGACTCGGCTTTGTCCTCGCTACAAATGGTCATCGCCCGGCCGGCGGCCTTGTTCGACCCTTACGCCGCCATTGCCGCTCTCGAGGAGGTAGTGAACGTTACGAGAGATAAGAAAGACGACAGGGCCACCCGTTTTCAGATAGTCCTGAGACAGTGCCGCCCATTGGTTAACAGTCCAAACCTGCAGCAGATTCTTATTAAGCTAGTGGCAACGAAGGAGGAAGCCGAGGTGGCTAAGGTTATAGCCAAAGCGACAAAGGAGCCCGCCTCAGCCTACCACGGGTCGTTCAGGGGACGGACGCGTGGAACCCCGTATTCAAGGCGTGGGACTTTCCTCATGAGGCCTCCAACCGCGCCACGTTGTTGGCTGTGTGGAAAGATGGGCCACATCTCCCGTTTTTGCCGAGAGAGGCGCTGATCCTGATTTTTCACGTTTGTTCTGATATTTTTTTTTCCTGGAAGCTATTTGATATTGTTTCATTGATAATAAAGCGTTCGAGTTTGTACTTAACACGTTTTCTATGTTTCTGTTAGTATTTTCCTACGAATCTGTTGTCTCGAGGTTAGAGAGGTGACCCCACAAGCGTTTTGCCTATAGGCATGCCCTTGAGCCCGATTACTCGGGTTACGGTGGTCATTCTCTCTGAACTCGGGTGCAATTTTTCTGGGCGCGGGTTACTTTCCCCTTTCTGATCGTTCGTTTCGATGATTTCTTTTAGCCTACGGTGAAGCGTCTAAGGGGTGAGGTATTGGAGTTTGCGCCCTTGGAAGCGGAGAAGAGGGCTGGACATAGAGAAATACGCTGGATATCCTTGGATGGAGACCCGAGTTGAGAGAGAATGACTAACAGTAAAAAGTGCCTGTCGGATATTTGTAGCATTGTTCGGGGTGAAACACCCGTTTCGATGTCTGATTTGTCTTTTCGTGATCCTGATTCTTTTAAGTCTGGTGAACTCCGTACATGCATTGACCTCTGGAAGGATATTTTGGAGGGTTATGACCAGGCGGAAATGTCCTTGAGTGGATAGGAAAGGGTGTAAACATCAGGGAATTTATGAGGCCGTTTCGGGGGGTCTTTTATGGGCGTTGACTATGATAGCACCGATCCCTCATCGAGGGCCTTTAAAAACCACCACTCTTGTAAACAGTTTTTCGCAGTTTGTTACAGAGACACTTTTACAGCGCATCGAGACTGGGGCAATCCGTGTCTGGGGTCGGGTTGGGGACGTAAGTCCGCCCCACTTGGTCCTCCCAATGACAATCGAACCGCAGAAGCCCAGATTATGCATTGACGCCCGATTCGTAAATCTGTGGATAAGGGATACCCTTTCTCTCTTGACACGCTCATTGGAGTTCCTCGCTTCGTGTATCCTAACTCTTACATGAGCAAGATCGACGATAAGTCTGGCTATGATCATATTCTGCTTTCTCCTGAGTCTCAGCAATATTTCGGCATCGCGTGGCAGGGGTGGTGGCTAGTTGGTGTTACGCTCCCGTTTGGTTGGAAGAATTCCCCCTTTGTTTACCAAACTGTTGGCCTGGGTCCAACGAATTTTTTCAGGAACTTAGGGGTGGCATGTTCTCTTTACATTGACGATCGTTTAAATGGGGAGTTGTTTTCTTCGGAGGGTTTTTGGTCGCGCCCCATTTCTCGGAGAACTCCGGATTACAGTTATCGGTCTGCGATGGTGGCCTTGTATATAGTTTGCAAAGTTCTTGTTGGTTTGGGTTATTTCTTGGGTATTGCTAAATGCGTTCTGGTCCCTGCGACTCGGATCCAGTATTTGGGAATGATTGTCGACTCTGCAGCGCAAGCTTTTTGTATACCCGAAGACAAGAAGTTGAAGTTTGCTCAATTACGGGAACAGATACTTCTCCGTGAAGCCACTGTTTCTTCGAAGTCCCTTCAAAGATTAATGGGGAAATGCATTTCCTTCTCATTGGCTTTTCCCGGGGCTAAATTTTATATCCGAGAGATGGCAGCGTCCATAGCGAGGGCGTCTAATGGTAGCGAGGTAAAGATATCGCCAGTTTTGCGAGAGGAGATTTTGTTCTGGAGGTTCCTGGATAGTTGGGACAAAGTGGTTCGATGGAGAAGTGAAAGTCGTGTGGCAATTTCCTTTACCTCGGATGCATCCTCCTTCAGATGGGCAGCGGTCATTCATCTTCCCTCCGGAACGCTTTCGGTTGGTGATTACTGGGATGAAGACATCCGGGGCGAGCACATAAACGTGAAGGAAATTTGGGCCGTCCTCAAAGGTCTACAGTCCCTCCCTGAAGATATCCGCGATTGCCGGATTGATGCACAAGTCGACAATATGGTGGCCATCCATTCGTGGTCGGGGCGGGGACCGCGCTCGAGGGCTTTAACGCAAATTTCACAACTTATTTTCCAGTTCCTGGTGGCCAGAAATCTTTCTCTTGACATGTCTTTTGTTCCCTCCAACTCGAATCAGGCTGATTGGTTTTCTAGGAGGTTGTCTCCCTCAGATGCTATGCTTTCGCCGACATCTTGGGATCTTGTCCAGCGCCATTTTGGGGGCGCTAACGGCCATGATCTTGATCTCATGTCGCTAGACTGTAATGCTCAATGTGATGGGAAAGGGAACCCGTTGAGGCATTTTACCCCTTATCCTACCCCTGGCTCGTCTGGGGTTAATGTTTTTAATCAAGACCTGTCGGTGTGCGATGGCACCCATGTAAACGCTTATGTTTTCCCTCCTTTTTCATTGATTAGCCCTTTGCTGCGCCTTTTTGCGTCTGCAAATGCAGCTGTTACAATGGTGGTTCCAAAGTTGTCCCCTTTGCCTGGTTGGTGGCCATTGCTGAATGTGTTGGCTACCCGCAGAGTTTTAGTTGCTAAGAAGGGGTCGGCCGATGCGCTCCTCTTCCCTTCTCGACATGGTTTTGTACCCCGTTTATGCCCCTATGACCTCTGGGCGTTTCGAATTGCACGCTCCTCCTCCCGGACGACTTAACAGGTGATGTTTTCCTTTCAGTCTTTGCCGATTGTTCCCAGACTGTTTCAACCGTCTGTGTCTTGTCCAGTTTGCGCCAAACCCAATGACTGTGATTTTCGCTTCTGTCAGAGGTGTGGTTATCAACGTCAGAAGAGAGTTTCCCAGGCTTCTCCTCACCTTAAAGCTCCTGTCAATTTGACCGTTATAAGTGCGCGTAAACAGTGTTTGGTTGCTAGGCAACGCTCTACGCCATACCAGAAACAGAAGAGTGCCTTAGAGATTGAGTTTACGGATTTCCTCGGATTTACTTCACAACGGGACATGTGCACGGCCATTCCTGATGATGTTGTCGATTTCTTGATTTGGAAGGACAGTTTTGATAAAACGGTGGTACATTGTGATACGTGTCCGTTCTTTGGAGAGAGAAGTAATTCGTCCTGTTCGTGCCCTAAACGCTTGGCGTATGGTTCGGTTGACTCTACCATTGGGAAACTGAGAGCCATCTTCAACAAATATGGTAGAACTGCCATTGATGGCCCTTTTCTCGGGCTCGCTAATCCTGCGGCTTCCCCTGAGGTCAAGTCCTATTTATCGGCCATTAGAGAGGAGCAGTTGGTTGCACGGGTCGTCCCCAAGCAAGCTGAGCCATTCTTCTTCAGGGATTTGGTGATCTTGTCGTCTGAGATACTTCGGCGCATGAACACTCACCTTCGTTCTCCATCACAGTTGTATATTTTAGCACGGGATCAAGCGTTTTTTAAAATACAGTTCTTTGGCGGTGACAGGGCGGGGGACTTGGGTCGGGTACGAACGCAGGAGATGCTGTACTTCCCCAACAACCAGGGCTTGTTGTTCAACCACACCTTGACGAAGTCCCTGCGGGATGGTGCTTCGAATCTTTTTGGCCTTAAGCGTCATGTGGATCCGACAGTGTGCCCGGTTACCGCCGTGGAGGTTTACGTTAATCTTTGCGACTTGTTAAAGGTTCCTGTTCGCCGTGGTTTTTGTTTCGACCTTTGAACCCATCGGGGGAGGTTCTGCCTGCCCCTTTTGGGTCTGCTGCAGCCCAGTCGCGATTATCCCTGTACGCTAGCCAGCTCCCGGACTTGGCTAATCGGAACGTCACTCTGCACGGTTTAAGAAGTGGTTGTGCGATTTCTCTTGCGCTGGCCGGAACGAAACTTGATCAGATCATGGACCACGTGGGCTGGAAATCATCGTCCACAGCACGGCACTATATTAAACTGAATCAAGTACTTAGCTCTGGTGGCGCTGCTGACGCCCTATCTTCTTTGACTTTAGACTTAGCTGACGCTTATAAGGAATATAATGATTTGCGGGGTTTTACTAAAGCCTTCACTTAGAGATTTTCCCCTCTTGCGGATCATTAGTTTAAGGGACTTGAACTTAAGTTAGGGTTGGGGATATTAGCGCGTTTAAGGATTGGGTAGGTTTAGGGGGGTTATTTGGTGGGCTTGGATGATCTATTCGGGTAATTTCACAGTGGTAGGCGCAGTCTGGGGTGACTTTCCCATAACTAAATGCTAATGAGTATGCAGGAAGGATATTGAACTATTCATACCTTATTAATATTCATTAGACTTCGTGCATACTATATAAGCATGTGTTGATTATTCATAGTTGTCAGTTTGTCTAACTTTGGTTGGATTCGCCCCGCCCTCCCACCCCTCCTGTGTACTCTATTAGCACCTACGTGTCTTCCCCAGCGGGTTTGCTCGTCTGGGGTGACTTTCCCATAACTAAATGCTAATGAGTGTGCAGGAAGGATATTGAACTATTTTCTCTTCAGAGATCGTCTAACGCGCGAACGAGAAAATTGACCCTTAGCGCAAGAGGCCCTCAGGGGATGTCTGTAGACAGACTACGGTATTGCTAAACTATGCAACATTCGCGCCTCTTTTCGACCAATCAGATGCAAACTAACTCAGCACAAATGGAAACTTGCTCGCAAGTTTTCCGATCTTGGCGCCTCGACTTCACGTATTTGCTTTAAGATAATTCGATTCTGTTTGGTTTAACACAAAATAAAGCTGTTCATCTACTCTCAAATGAACTATACGCTATACGTGACGGTTTCATAGAAAAAGTCTTATCACTTTAACAAATACCAAGAGCAAAAGGAAATGTCACGACAGAGGACATTTCAAAAGGTGCCAAACCGCCATATAAACACATTTTTTACCACCTTAGGCTGCCTTAAAGTAATAGCAAGCTTTTCTGCTCGTACCTCATCACCCACCAAACAAACACAAAAGGGTGACTTACTGTCAGAGAGTCCAATATGCTGAGAACGCTGTAAATGCTTTCTCCTTGAGGCACTTCTTTCATCACCATTTGTGTACCGTCCTGTTAAAACAAAGCACATTCAAAACGGGCCACCACAACTACGCGTGAAAGGGCAGGAACCAAAAGCAAAGTAGGAAATATAAAAATAGTGTCCTAAATATATTAGTACTAAAATTGAAATTTGTCTCAATGGATGAGCAACTGTTGAGAAGATGAAGAAACAAATGATTGACATTTACACGATGGAACCTCGATATAACGAACCTCTATCAGGGTGTCCAGCGGCATGGTTGCTCAAAAAAATAGCAAAATTGGAAACTCAGGATTGCCAAAATAGGAAAAATAGGAAACTTTGCATTAAAAAATAAGAGAAAAATAGGAAAATCAAAAGTACTTTTGTCGACAAAGATAGCTTCCCTACACTCCATAAGGGTTATAATAAAGGCTATGAGTCCTCAGATTCTATGTTCACAGGATTTAGATCAACTTTCGTGGCTAAGAAGGAGTGAAAATGATCAGTAACGTTTAGTTTATTGGCTCTGTTACGCTGTAGTAAATCGGAATGATATAATTGACTACAGGTCGAGCGTGGTTCTACAATCAAAGGTGATCATATGGAAATTCCCTTCAAGTTGACGGCAAATCTTTCAAAAGCTTTGAAGAGTGAAATTTCTTAGGATAGAAATTTCTTACGATTGAGTTGTCATTGAAGGATATCGAAAAAAGTCCTATGGAAAGCTTTCCTTCCATTAACCTGCAATCGGTGGCTGGTCGAGAATATGGTTGTTTGAGTCAAAAGACCGCGTAATTTTAAGTACGGAACCGGGCTCTCCGCGGTGTATGCAAAATGACACTGATCTATTTAGTACCAGATTGTAAGTGAGTCATGGTTAAGTTCTAAGAAGAACATAACACTCTGTTTAGCTATGACTGCAAGACCGATTTTGCAACCAAAATATTGGATCCTTCACCAGTTGCTTAGGTATAGCTGTTAACAAGGGCTCACCAAGAGAGCTAGTGCCGTAAACTAAACTATAGTCCGTAAACTAAACTTTAGTCCCCCAAAAAGCCCGCACTTTTCGCTACTAGTGGGCTTTAACATATAGCCTAGTAGTAACTCAACCAATCAGAACGCAGCACTGATAATAGACCACTCGTTAGGTTTTACTAATATTCAATAGTCACGAGGACTATAACACTTCATACAATACATGTAAGTGCACGACAAAATTATACAAAACGTAAAAAAAAAATGTTAACAGAACTCTCATAGGCAATAGAGGTCATGGAAAGAACAAACGCAACTGTCATTTTTACTAATATTAGAACAACGAAGTCAACATGCTACTTGTTTTATGATAAATTTCACTCAAAAACACATACAACTATAATTCCATTTTCAATTTTGTTACAAATTTGGCTTCACCAGCTAAAAAATAGGAAAAATAGGAGCTTTTAGTTTAAAAATAGGAGAAAATAGGAATAGGCTCAAAACATAGGAAGTAATAGGAACTGGACACCCTGCTCTATGTGACGAGAGCGGGATAACGAACGATATTCTTTATCCCAGTAAGATTTATGGAAGCGAACCTCGATACAAAGAAACTTTGTTATAGCGGAAATATTTTGCAAGTCCCTTAGGCGTTGGCACTTCGTTATATCGACGTTCCACCGTTTTTTTTAACTGTTGACGCGTGCAATAAAAGGTAATCCACCTGTACTATTTATCTTCATTCACGTATAGAATGTAAGAATTTTTCGTAGTGGATTGATTCTTATTACTATCCACATATGGGAGGTTATTTTAGCTCTTGCAGGGCCCTGAAAAATGTGATCGCATCAATTTACAAGAGGAAAGTGCACTTGGTCTCCGTTTACCCAAAGTGCCATCTTACGGGTCAGGGTCTCGAGGAGGTGTCAAACTTGTTCCCAGGTTCTCTCTCCTTCCCGTCGCTCCGTAGGAAAGGGTAGGAGAGAACCCTGGGAACGAGGTTGGGGAGGTGTTAGGCGGCGAAGTACAGTTGAAATTAGCTGGTTTGCCAAAAGTGTGTGCATAAAAAATACTGTGAATTGGCTTTTTTAACGTTTACTAACCACTGACCTTTTCCACCACAGAAACGCAAAGTTTTCCACTCTGCACCACATAAATGCTATCATCCATCTTTAAAGATACAAAAAAGAAACCCAGTGTGGTTAATAGGGACCCAGTGTGGTCAACAGGGGCACAGTGTGATTATTACGGACCCAGTGTGGTTAATAAGGACCCAGTGTGGTCAACAGAGACCCAGTGTGGTTAATGGGGACCCCGTGTGGTTAACAGGGACCCAGTGTGGTTAATAGGGGCCCAGAATGGTTAATTGGGCCCTTACGATCCTCGCTAAATCACGGAAATGATCATCCAGTGTAGAAATTCCTTACCCACTGACTTTCTCGGATGCACTTCTAATTTGAAAATATCACTAGCAGTATCCAGGCATAAATTTTAAATAAACCGTTAGATTGATCGGTCATTAATTTAGCCATTGATAGCTACGTGAAGATAAACTGCCTGCTCGTGTAAAAATTCACTCGCTCTTCTTTTTTTTTTACGTGGAAATGCTCCATACTGCACGAATTTTTACGTCGTATGTACTCACTTGTAACGGCCATTCGACACCTTAGAAACAAGAAGAGAATTGAAGCCAAAAATGTCCCGCAATTGTTTCTGGGGTCGTTACTGGGGACACGCTTGTCAGCTATTGGCCAGTTTTTTCTTCCCTGTCCCTAGTAACAGTCCCAGAAGTCAATGCGAAGTTAACTCGGCCCAGTTTCGACCTCGTTTTGAGGTGGCGAATGGCGAGTGACGAATGCCGCGAATGGTCTGCGTGGTAGGCGTTTCAAAGGAAAGAGAAGCGAATTTCGGGCGTGCGAGCGCATTCCTTTCCCTCCCCCTCTCTTCCCTTTTAAACGCCTGTAACGCAGGCAATGGCGTGTACAGAACTGCTTAAAAACTTTGTTTCCGTTATTTAAACATCCCAACGACTGCTAAAAGCAACGGAATTACCCATACGACTCACCTGGCCTGGCCTAAAAAGAAGAGCATTAGCTGGAACAAACTTCGTCTCAATGTACTTGCACAGCTCAAAGAAAAGCGGCTTTTCAAAATGGCCAAACACCCTCAAAACAACAAGAAAGGATCATTTATTTTACACCTTGGCAGCAATGGAGAAAGAGATAAACAAATGATCGATCAAATACACTTACTTTACACTCTTGAGCATGTACACAACCTCAGGGGGGAGGCGAGGTTCATTGATATCCACCTGTCAAGAAAAAAAGGGCCATGTTCAATTCAAAAAGTGGCACACACAAATGAGCCCCCTTCCCCCTGAAGGCCTTGAAAAACAGTGAGGTCAAGCAACGACGAAGCAACGACTACGGCGACGGCAACTAGAAAGGCAAAAAGAATTAGGCCATTTCCGAGTTACCCCTAGCCTCTGTTTCAAAGCGAGGCTAATGGTGGAAGCCATTGATATGAAAATGATTATTTATTCGCATGCAAATAAAACTTATTTTCAAAAGGAAGGTTTGGCACTTAGCCTCGATTTTAAATTAAGAATTTTTGGAACTAGGAAATTATGGCCTGTAGGTTTAGATGGCATTGAGAAGAGAAGTGATGACGTCATAAAAACTACATTAATTTTATGAAATTATTGGGTTGGTTAGCATATCCAGAAAAGAAGATGAAAAATGCTTAATTGCTTAAAATCAGCCTGCAAATTGGTGGGGAGATTATAAGTACCGTTATGCCCCAATGACTGACTCGATATAAATCCCTCTAAAATAGGCTTTAATCGTAAACGTTACTAATCTAAAGCTTTGCGTCTTAAAGAAAGGCTTATCTTGGAGTGAAGTCTGAAACATCTTTTTTGTTCAAAACTTTTTTACAGTGGAATCTCGCTCTACGGACCTCCGTAACGGATAATAATGTTCACCTCAACGAAAAGCTCATATACTTTCGCAAACTAAAAGCGTCAGTACAAAGTAAAGCCACGGATTCAATTGTTGTATATTTCAAGACAAATACTTGAAAGATAGTTTAGTCTGAGACTATGATAAATGATCGTGAGGATCCTTTGAGATTTTACAATTACTACTAAGAAATTGAACGTTTTGTTATAATAATGGCTGCTTTTTTGCGCTTTAGATCGATAAAACATGTGTCCGTGACGTTTTCTCTTAGAGCCCGCTTAATGCGGACACCTGGATTACTGACACAATGGCAAACCCCTTAGTGTCCGTATTAACCGGGTTCCACTGTACAAATTCCTTTTAGAAAAAAACTATGAAAAGCTGTGAAAGGCTTACGATAATCTGTAAAGAAACATCACTCGGGCAAGAATCATTTAGCAAGATAGCACATTAAAAAATTACTAGTACAGTTTAAGACTGGAACTGTACAAGAACGAAAACAAAAAATTGAAAAAGGAAGTTTAAATCTTACCTCAGCCGAGTCTGCTTCGAGAAACGCCGCTGGAGGTTGCTTGAGCTGTCTTCCTGGTTCATTGTCATCAAATCTCAAAAGCCTACAAAAGAAATGTGCAACTTCCACTAACGGCCACCTCTCTACAACAGCTACTTTTTTGGAGAACAGGCCATACACTGACTCTTGTTTCACTACCTTTCGACATCGGTTTCCTCTCTACAACGGCCACGTTCTTCGGACCCAACACGGCCGATGTGAAGAGGTTCAACTGTATGTTAATAACCTTTAAAAACAGTCCTAACTCCTTGGAGACAATATCAAGCTTCAGTCATCAAAACCTAAAGCAGTTTTATCAAGAAATGTTTTATAATCATGACGCGTTTGTGAAGAAAAAAAAATGTTCAGATAGGTGGACAAAGGGTAATATAATTGTGGGAGGGAAAGTCAAACCACTGTCTACCATACTGAGGACGTTAAGTCTACGAAATGCTCCTCGCAAAGACTAGCTGTGTATATCTGAGATTCAACTAAAAACTATGTGTAGGATAATTAAAAATAGGGCGGAATTGTTTGCTAAATTCCTTCACATGCTTGGAAATTAGAAAACAACTACAACGAATGCAAAAGGTGGTATGATATTAAAAATGTTTAAGTAGTATGTATCTTAATTTATGCATCATCAAATTGCAACGATATTATTCGGTTTGCTAAACACACTAGCAATGAACTTCATAGTAACTTTCACTACATTTGCATCACTATACATGATTATGTCAACTTATTGTGTCAATTCTTTCACATATTAAAATCTTATTCAATGTGAATTCCTAATCTGACAAATATGCCAAATGTTAGCAAAAGACAATGACAGTATATACTGTGACTTGTGTACGTACGTCTATATTAAGTCAGTGTATATGCTAGGTAATAAAATCTAATTATGTAGAATGATGTTGATATAGGTGTGAAAATACTGTTTTCTTCTAAGCTCCAGGATTCTATTCAAAAACTGCTCGTAATATTCATGAGGCTCAAAATTACGAGACAATTAGTGCATGCAAAACTTTAGATACTGTACAGAGTAAAATGGCTGTTTAAGAGGTTTTAAAATAAAGACCTCACCTTAAAGGCCAAGTTACACAGTTTCCAAACACATTAAAATCCAAGCAAGTACTGAACAGATTCCATGTGAAATCCGGAATCGATTCCATAGATTTACAGATGCAAAATCCTCTGCCTTACTACATGATCTATAGTTGAACAGTCTGAGTTACATGTACAAATCAGCTGTTCATAGACTCCAAGCTAAATATCATATTGTCACAGAAAATTAAATAATAAAAGACTAGCTGGTTTCTACAGGAAATACAGTACAAATTTTCTGCACAAAGGCAGCTTCAAGGCTGTGCAGTTTACTGGTATCTACAGACTGGAAGTGACAGGACATTAATAATTAATAACATTTCACTGCTGTGTTTTGCACATGAAACAGGTCCATGGATATGTTTTAAACAGGTGGCATATTGTTTGACAGGGTAACTTAATAAGAAATTTACAGCCCCACATCTAAAAATAAATATGTAATTCTAGTAATGAAATCCACATTCTGGGTTGCCTTGTTGAGAAGCTACGTACTGTACATGAATGTATTCAAATAATGTGTAAATAATATTATAACTAAATTAAGTAGTCCTGTCTGCCTTTTTGTTCTAAACATTTTTTCTTTCTTTATTTTTTTATTAAGATTATTTTTTTTTTTACTTTATTTATTTATTTATTTATTTATTTGTGGTTTTCAAATGGGTCTTTCCATTATTTTTTCCTCCTTGTACAGTCAGCAAATACATACAGCAATGACATGCTTTCACCCTTCCTACTTTTTACCATGCTTTTTTTTCTTCAAGGAAAATTAAATAAATTAAATGAATATGTAAATTTAGTGAACTTGTTTTGTTATGGAAATAACAACATTATTCTTGTCACATGCACTCATTTTAGACAAAATAAACTACCTCCTATACCTTAAACAAAAACAATTGCAATAATTTACAAGTATTTAAGATTAAAAGCATGAATTTATTATCATCATCATCATTAATTAGTTTTTATTAAATTAAAATTTCGGTTTTTTCCAGTAAAACTATAAGTAGTGATTTTACTGTAACAATTTGCAAGACTACATATTTACATGACCACTGTATTTTACCGTATGAAATAATAATATTACTGTACACCAGTCACCAATCACTTCACCGCTTGAAGGAGGGTTGAGGTTATTACACGTATAAGGCCTGGGAAGCCAAAGGTTTGGCCTAACACAGTTGTACATTAACTGCTGTACTGTACGTCAGTTTGCAGGTTTCTATTTGAGTTTCTAAGTCTTTAAAACAAACGGTTCCAAGAAAATTACATACATGTAAAACATAATATTAAAACATTAATAATGATGTTTTAGCCCAATGCACACTTGTATAAAAGTAATATTACTTTAAAGACAAAGAGCTAAATCTAGACATTTAATGAAATTCTGTAAAAAAAATTTAAACACACAAATCCCTGCACAATGGTCATGTACAGTGTAGTGGTTATTGTAGAGAGGTGATCATGGTGAAGAGCTAACAGGGGCAAATTGAATACATATCTTCTGGAACGAAAATGGAAAGTTGAGGAGAGGTGACCATTGTAGACAATTAACCACCCAACAAACCAGCATATTTTAGTTGATGTTTTGGAGAAAATCTGCTTAAAAGAAAGGAAGGAATCCAGCTTACTTTTTCTGGAGATTGGGTAATTTTTTCAATTTTATGAGCAATATGCTCTCAATATGCAGAAGATGTGATATACCAAATTATGCCATTCCACACCACTGCACCTTGTCAGATGCAGGGATGTCATTAAGATTTCAAGTTGCCAGGTAAATACAACATGTAGGTGGGGAATTAACCAGCCAGGGATTTCTTTTGGTTCTATTTTTCTTATATTTTCCTATGCAACTAGCCAGGGGTCGCGTTCATAACTGCCGGGGGAAATCACCGGCCCCCATCTCTTAATGACAGCCCGCAGATGCCTGAATTTTAATCTGGACATGCAGCTCAATATGTGTGAATCATTTCTGCCCTTGAGAAACCACAGAATAAGGGCTTTTGCACATGAAACATGTATAATTATATCCTGTGTACCCTGAAATGGCTGGATCTTCTGGGAAGTTTCCTAAGAGCACTAACAGCCAGTTGAATTTCAAACATATAGGCTCGAATTATAACTTACTCTCTCCCAAAGTTGAACATAACTTTCTGTCTCTTTCTGATAGTTCTTCTGTATCCCTCATCTTGTTGAGACAGCTGTTTCACCTGTCAACACAAGTTAAATACGTTTTATTAATTAAAACAAATGTGTTGAATTTGACAATGAAAGGTTTGGATTTCTTCCCAGGCTCCTCTCCTACAGGAGACAAATAAATGAGGAATTAGACCCTGGGAACAAGGCTGGGATGGTTTATAATGCTCCTTAGGGCTTGTGGTTCTTTTCCTTCACCCATGCCAAAAGAGACGTCATCATTTTTTTAGGAGGGTGTATAAGTAAATTTTTACTGGTCATAACATTTTAATGACTGTGTGAAATCCCTTCTTTGGCTAACTGGTAACAGTCCCACAACAATCCACTTGTGTTACAGATTGTTGCCCTTAACGACAACCCTGTACTGTTGTTCTATTATCTTCAACTTCAAGGTGAAACTAAAACTGCCTTCACTTTTCTTGTAACTTACCCTGTACATGTTTTTATTTGAAGAACAGTTACATGTACCAGTATTATGTCTCATGTGGAATGTGATAAACAATGCGTATGTCAAAAAGAGGTGGTCTGCACTCAAGCCACATAAAAAAAAATAATTCAAATGAAAAACTGGCCCTTGTGTTTCATGATCTTGTAACAAGGAAGGAAACCCAACTGGGAACACAAGCGGAACACAACTACAAAGACTGAAGGAGAATCTTGTCTGGTCCTCAACTGCAACCCTTTGACACTTTTTGTGTCTCAGTACTAACTAGAGGTTTCCCAAAAGTTCAATTTCTAGGCCAGAAGGTTGCATGTTTACATTCAAGATCAAGGCTAAAATGGTTTTTAAAGCAATGCAATAGTTATAAAGCTACACATCAGACTTAACAAAATAAAAATAAACTGTTTAGGGGATGAGAGCTGGCACTAACATTCATTTGATTTTCTTTTTAAAATATAAAATGGGCACCAAAGGTGATTTGCTCAAAGCCTGATTAGCTCTTAATCCTCAGTTGAATATAAACAGAGTATATGAGTTATCATCGCCATCATCATCATCATCATCATTTTTGATTTCATTAGTAGGTTGGGAAAGGGACAAAGTTAATAAGAAGAGCTGATGTAGAAAATTACAGAAAATCTTCCCATGACTCCCTGAAGAAGAACCTGTTGGGCAGGTGGAATTTATAAGAAATATATGAACCCCCAGACAAAAAAATAGTGTCAAGGAACAATTTTCAAGTTTTTACTGGTTGCATCGTGTTCAATATTGGCCCGATCAACAAAAAACTTGAGAATTTCATAATGAAACTTGGTGTGCTCTGCCTGATTATGTGGGTCTCGTGTTTACTCCTACCCAGTCCCCCACTTTAAGAAAGCTGGTAAAAGAAAAAAGTGTCCAAAAAATAAAAGAGCCCCTTCAGGAATTTGGATAGCAATCTTAAGATTCAAATTGTAGCTTAAGCTTAGCTTAAGCTTAGCTTTAGCTTAGCTTAAGTCAAATAAAGGCATCATTATATGTTTTGGGGGAAATTGCCCACCTACCCCTCCTCTAAGCCAACATTAACACTTACTTCTCACTTAGGGCAAAATGTTGCCTTAGGGAAGGGGTAGGTGGGCAGTTCCCCTGACTACAGTGGCATTCTGCAGGCTCGTAAACCACACTTTTGTATATGTTGGTTTTCCAAAGTATAGCTGATTTGATGTGAACTCCACCTGAGATCAACAGGTAGCCCTTGTTAACTATCAAATCATGTTTTAGAACTTCTTGTTCAAACAAAAAACCACTCCAACTCAGTCAACTGGAAAATGACATAGGTAAACAATGATGTTAGACTGACGTAAGCCCAGTATTCGGACGGAGTAAACGCTAGTGTATGAGCTTGTCACGAACTGAGAGGTGAAAATAAAATATACTTAATTACGCCTACTGGTTAACAGTAAGGTAAAAATGCTTTGATACATAAGGTGTCGTAAGTTAGGTTTCATGCACTTCGACAATGAAATGTTTACCAATCTAATGTTCAACTTCAGCATCATATAATTTGGATAATTATCAGCCGATCGCTTCGTAGTGTATATCGCACAGGGATATTAACAAGTTCTCACCTTTCTCAAATACTTCTTGCCGTAGAAGATCATTTTGTCCCGTTTACGAAATCTCGGTTTTGGAAATTCAGAAGTTGCATCTTGTACTTCGACTGAGCCTGTGTGTCAAAACAATTGTGAGTGTGTGATATGTAATAAAGTTAAAGTTAATATGTAGTAATATATGCATTCAATCCAAGCACTACACGAGACATTACAAGTAGTAAATAGAACCATGAAATGAACAAATTTACCCACCTTTTTTACGCAATATAAATCTCTTCAAGAAATACAAGGCCAAAATGACGACTGCGATAAACACAGTTCCTATGAAAAGATTCACCTAAAAGGCCCAACAAAAGCATATTCAACGAATTTATCTTTTAATTTTCTATTTATCGCCAGTGGAAACTTACCGACACTTCTGAAAAAAGTTCAATCTTACGAAATTTTGTGCCGATATAGTTTGCAGCCTCCATGTTAGCCGTTGTGATGGTCGGTACAGTATAGGAATCATATATGAATTACCTACCATAATGAAGGCTATCCGCTGACTTAAATATGCGTGGGCGACCTTTATTACCGCCACGTTGCGTTTTAGACTAGGACCAGGGCCCTGACTAGGACAGAAAAAAGGTCAAAAAGTTACCTATAGAACAGACCCAATATTAATATTTATACTCAAGACATCTAAAATTCTGATAGTTCAGAGGTAAATTATCGGTTGTTGGGAGTAGGAGAAATCAGCGAGAAATGGTACAGAGAATAGAAAAAACTAAGATAACGAAGTAAAATATACATTTTTTACAAGACTCCTAAGACTCGAAAGCTCTTGTGTAATGATAAAAGTTGTTAACTGTGTTTCGTCTCATTTACTGTGTTTAACGACACATTTACAAGGAGCGCAATAATAGTATAAAAATAACAAGAAGATGTCACGTGACCTCATGTCGTTCGATATTTGCGCGCGGACCAATACACGTGTTTGATTCAGGATACATTTATGTTTTGTTTGTTTGTTTAAATTTTCTTTATTCCATATCATCATCTTTTTTATAAAATATCTGTTATTGTTGTTATTATTATTATTATAATTATTATTATTATTATTATTATTATTATTATTATTCTTTCTTTTTTTTGCGAATAGTTTTGGTTGTTTATTCATTTATGATTCTAATAGGAGCTATAACGTATAATTAATTATGACATAAACAGTTAATGGCTATTGTTTAAGAGCTAGTTGGCTATCGAACTCTCTCTTCAGTGCTTAGTATTTACTTAAGTAGAATGATTCCAGGTTAAAATTCTCTGTTTTTTCACGTCATTCTTACAATGGCAACAGCGGCAGGAGAAGAAATCTACAAACCATGTTGGCGAGAACGCAAAATGTTTCATGAATCTTCGGAACATATTTACCCAAAGTGCCAAAAAAAAGGCGGCTTAAATATTCCTCGAAAATATAACACCGACTCCTTTGGTTCAACATCATACTCGATTGACTTTGCGAAAAAAGAAGGAAGGCCGGCGTTGCCCAGGCCTTGCTCCGTTACCAGGCGAAATAGGCCACACCCATCACAGGTAAAACTAAGGGTAAGGTCGAGTGTTTATATTTAGTGAACAATTCTTGCAGGGACCACTTGGCCAAACAGCGGTGAGGGAAAGCCGGATCTTGTCGAAAATCAGGATCAGCAATATAAAATAACACTTAAAATTGAAGGCAAGGCTGATGGGGCTGCTTAGGTTTACAAATTTATTTGTCCAATATTTCGACTAGACAAAACTAGTCTTCATCAGGAGCTGGAAAAGACAAGTGAGAATATAACTAATTAATTCAGACAGGGACGGTATCCGTAAGGCCCGCGAAGGATTTTTAATATCTAAAGGCAAACACTTGAACCCTGTGGGATGAACAGACGAGATCAAATTTTATCTATTGACATATTTTTATGTTACCTCTTTATACAAGTTTTTGTCCATTGTATTCCTTCACCAATCACATTTTATTTTTTTATTTATGTATTATTTTATATACTGTAACCGTTTATTCTATTCTCACTTTGCTTTTCTAGCCCCTGATGAAGACTATTTTTGTCTAGTCGAAATATTGGGCAAATAAATTTGTAAAATCGTAGCTGTCATATCAGCCTTGCCTTCAATTTTAAGTGTTTATGTTTAGAGTGTCACACCGGTATCACCCATATTCCTGGTTCCGGACACCAACTTGCCAGAATCTGGACTCTGCCCTCTTCATGGTTGCGTTTTTTTACGTTAGAATTAAATTTAGTTCTTAAGGCCTAGGCCAAACGTCGAACTTTTTATGAGACGAACCAAACTTAGTGAGTTAAAATTAAATTTCGACGTCTGGCTCAGTTAAGGTCGTCTCACGAATGAGTTTGGATCGTTCAAAACGTTCTATCCATTTCATTCAGGATAGAACGTCTGAAGATCGTCTCCAGAACATCGATCTTCACATGCGGTGAACTAAACTAACGAATGAGAAATTTGTACGATAATGTATATTTAGCCTCGTTCGGGAAAAAATTAATTACTGAACATCCTGAGCTGGCTGGCTAAAACTGCTTTTCGGTCTGATTCAGTTGATTGGCCGAGAACGTGGGCTATTTGATCCATTTGGTACTGGCCATACCGCGGAGTTGGTACGTGTGCTTCAGTGCTTAAGGTATCATTTGATCCACCTTTGGTTGATGTTGAAGCGTCTTTTCATTACTCTGTTCATTCCTTAGAATTTTCTAAATTGGAGGATTCCTTCGAAGCCAATGCCAGGGCAAAAGGTGAATGATGCCAGTAAAGCATTCTTGTATTTATCTGACGTGGAGACCCGACAGCGTTTTTACGACGACTATGTGGGAAGATTTAGTAAGTAGATTGCTACAGTCCTAATTGTTATCATTACAACCACCACCACCACCACCACCACGACCACCACCACCATCATCATCATCATCATCACTCTCGTTATCATAAACATCGTTATCATTATCACTTATTGTTGTTATTATTATTGTCATCATTTTCATCGTCATCAGTGTCATTGATATTATCGTCTACATCGATTATCATCATCATTTACACGATTATCATCATCATTTCCATTAACACCAATCAGTCAGCAGTCGCTGATTTTCCGCTACAAACCTTTCTTTTTTAAAAATATCAGATTCGGAGAAGGCCGGTAAACTGTACCAGGACGTTTGCTGTTTGGTGCCTCGTTACCCGACGAGTAAGGACTGAACTTTATTTTTGTAAATACTATATGACTTGTGTAACATTGAGATCAACTCTACGGCTATAACGGCAATGATTTCACCATTTCTTAATTGTATTTATAGCCTATTAACAGGGGGCACCCAACGAGAATATAGTTCAAAATCACTTAAAAATAGCATTGTTGAACATATTTTAGTATTTAAACAGTAGATATAGGCATATTTTTATCCCCTAAAAATTTTTCACCTGTTCGGATTTCCTAGCTGAAAGTCTAGTGATCCGAAAATTATAGTGATCAAAACTTACCTTTTCGAAAATGTCAGCCAGAAAAAGGCTCCCGTAAAATCTAGGTGACCTTTTTAGGGTAAAAAAACCGTTAAAAATGGGCAATTATACCATTGGGGGGGGGGGGGGGTTCGAAAATCTTAGGGGAGGCAGGCAAGCAAGAAATTTAACAACAAATGCTCCGAAAATTCTAGATCTCAAATCGTCTTGCGAACAGATATTTTCCAAAAATTGTCGTTGGGTAATGGGCCCCTGTATTAAGTCGGTCTGAGATAAACCACCTCATGCTTTCCGTTGCCCCATGTAAGAGAATTCAGAACAGTCTTGGACTCTGGATTCCACACCATGGATTCCGGATTCCAGGTAGTGGATTCTAGTATTTGTCAGTGCAACTTGGATTCTGGATTCCAAATGTTAGTGCTATTTCGGATTCTGTCATTCTCGTTCCCAGAGCCCGTCGTTTCTTTTGGTCACGTGGTCTTGAAACGAAGGGCCAGCCACTGGTCGGTTACAAATTAAGCCGAGTGGCTCTGGGGACGAGAGTGGGATTCCTTGTGCTGTATTCCGAATTCTAAAGCCCAGGATTAAGCAAATATTTTCCGGATTCTACAAGCAAAAATTTCCTGGATTCAGGAATCCGTACATTCTCTTACATGAATGGGGCGTCTAATCGTCTATGCAAGGTTTGCACGTTATAAGAGCATAAAATCACGTGCACCCTTTCCAGATCAAGAGTCCCCAGTAGGGTTCTTCAATCCCGTTATCTCGAACCCCCTCAATCCTGTAATCCCGATCGAGGCATCTCGCATCCGGGTGCATACTTTCTGTCCCGAATCCCGCCCCCATTTTGCTTTGACTTCCAGAATCCTGGCAGACTTCAAAAAGCAAATCCCGCATCTCGAAAAAGCCCATTAGGGAAGCCTCTCAATATCGAGCCGAGTTTTGAGCCTTGATGACCACACTCCTTCATTCCTAGTTTGGTTTTATTATTTGTTAACTTGAAATTGCAATTTTTTCTACAATACGATTTATTTTCTGCAATTTTCCTCCCTCGTCAGGGCCAAAAGTTACTGAACAACCTATTTTTCAAGGTAAAAACAATGTCGCAGCAGTACCCAGTTTACGTCCAAGAGTAAGTCCCTTGTTTCTATTAAAAAATGAAATTTATTTTAAAGACTTGTAACTTTGCTATATTTCTTATCACCTAAAAGATCTCAGTACATTTTCCTTTGCCAAAATAAATGAAGCGTCATTTGTTGTCAGAACAATTCTCTACGGAAAACTGCATAGAAGCTTATATCGTTAATTGAAACTGTATACTAACCATGCCCCCACTTGCTTCTGCTTGTTTTTAAAAATAAACTTAAATAGTATCAGGCCGGGGCTTAAACACGAAAACCAACCCGTTTCTCCAGCTACTAGGCTCTAATAAATTACTAAATTTTCAAGTTATCTTTGTCGTGTAATAATTCTAAAGGGGGTAATAAATATTGTTGTAATGTTGTGGTTGTTTGATTCGATATTCCAGCCGTCATTATATTACTAAATACTTTTTTTCAGTTTCAATTTGTTATTTCCCAATGTGTACAATTTCTCTATAAACCTTTGACCAAACAAACCCTTAATTATCATAATAACCCCTATATAAACAGGTAACTGATCCAATACCAATACCGTAAAATTATATTCTGAAAATAACCCTCGGAGGACTTTATTATTCAAGGCTTCTTTTAGGAGCCATATATCCGACTGCAATTATTTTGGGTGGGCGTAATTATAGGAGGGAAATTTGCCTTTCAGAATCACCTTAACTTGGAGAGAAAATATAAATAATAGTATTCGAGAACACATCAGAGATAAACTTTTATTATTTAAAATGAAATTTCGTACATACAATCCATCTTCAAGCGCCTGCTACACACGCTAAATAATTAAGGTAAAAAATAATTAACCAAAAACATGCGGGTTCACTTGAATAATCGATATATATATATATATATATATATATATATATACACCCGTTTTCAAAAAGGTTTTCATTTTGAGAGATATATAGATAGATATATACTTTTGTTTTCTTGCACGTGCGCCCGTGTGCATTTACTGCACTTGTTATTGTCTAACTTGTGAAAAAACTTGGCTCAACAATAATTTTTCTTTTCGTCAGGTTCTTTGTTGCAATTTGTCAATTAAAAAAAATAATGCACGAATATTGTCCGCAATTCTCTTGATTTGCATTCTCTTGAAAATTAAAGAATGAGGAATTCGGTCACTTGTAGGTCATATCATTGTTGTCGTTACAGGATAAGGGGAAAACGCAGATGAAATGAAAAAAAAAAGTGTTTTCGAAACCGCTGAGAAGGAAGACGTGACGGGGAAAATCCATATTGGATATGTGGGAATGAACCACAATATTATAGCAGTTGATTAAAACGGACCAAGACGTTGACTAGGTTCATAGAAGTAGATTTTATCATAACCATGATGAGCGGGTCATATATATTAATGTCTCACCTTTTTTCGTGTAAAATCGCGGCCTGTAAGGCAACGTCTCATTGAAGACAGAATAAACTCTCGGCCACAAATGCTTTCAAGTTAGTTTACAGTTTCTCTTAAGCACGCCCATGGACAGCGCATTTTTTAATACACTCCATCAATAAAATGCTTCGTCACTTGCTACAGATGCCATGGCATTTGTCCTACCAATTTGGTGACGCCGTATAACTCGCGGATCGGCTGCTTCGCGGGGTGTTTTCCTCATTCCCAAAATCAGCTATATAATTCGCCATTGCAAGTTTGTATCGCAGGAGGGCATGTATTTTTCTAAAAAAAAAAAAAAAAAAAAAAATCAAAACGACATTTCAAATTGGAACAAAAACCCCGACGACGAAAAAATTTATCGTCCAACCGAGTTTTTCACAAGTTGGACAATAACAAGTGAAAATACACACGGGCGCACGTGCAAGAGAGCAAAAGTATATATCTATCTATATATCTCTCTGTATGAAAACCTTTTTGAAAACGGGTGTATATATATATATATATATATTGACTGACTGTATACGGTAACTTAAGATTCATCAGTAGAACTGACTTAGCTTTTAGGGTTTATATTGTACAATTGTGATAAAATCAATATGGGATGACTGATTCATTTATCATGGGAGTCTAATCTAAAAATAAGCAGAGCAACTCTAGTGGAGCTAATACGTATGGAAGGGCTTATTATAGAAGTCCTTTTCGAGTTTATCATCCCACGCAGACATTATTAGGCTTCGTCACGCGTCCTTCGACAAAGCCCTAAAAATATCTTGCCTGAGGAACTATTTTGTGTCCAAATTTGGCGGAATTATAATCAAACTTTACTTTTCAGTGCATTATGACACCGTTATGCGTGTCAAGGGACGCAGGGAAGACGTACGACAGTTTGGTATCCCAGGCTTCATCAAAGGGTAGGTCGAGGAGAAAAAATGATTAAAAATATGGTCTGGTGCGCTCTGACTTGAAAAATAAGCTTGTGGCTATTTTTCGAGTAGTTTATCAGAGTATAGCTAGAAGGCCCTAATTTTTTCGCTGATTTGAAAGACAATGAATGTTAGGTTATAAAAATGTCAAGGATACTTTGCTTTTGGTTTTCAAAGTACATAAATACAACTACGATATTAAAATGCTGACTACATCACCAGCTCGCACTTTCTCAACAAACCCTTGTTCCCAGGCTCCTTCTCAAGTTTGAATTGTTGGAGAGAGGAATTTACGTGTTTAGGGGGATTTACCATGAACGTCAGGTTCATGTTCGCAATTCCTCAGTTACTCAAAACGAGTAGACAAAAACCGTCCAAAATTCTGCTAATAAAACTGGCATGAAGATGAATTCGTTTTCTGTAGATAAAAAATTGAGCAATTTATGACTACAAGTGAAAAGAAAAATTGAACACGTCGTACAACTTGACGTTTGCTTAGCTTTTTTTAAGATGAATTAAATCTACATCTCTAAGATAAAAACAAAAATGCCTCAGTTTGCAGCTTAACTTCGCTTTTTTCTTCGGTAATTTCTTTAATGTGTTTTCATCAAAATGGGTACCAGCTAACCTTTTGAGTTGTACTTTTAATTTTTAGAGAGACTGATTGTGGAGAATTGTTTAGACGCTGGTGATCGAGGATACTTGGGAAAGGTGAGACATTCTAAATTTTTGATTAGCCCCTGAAGAAGGGGAAAATTTTAGGGGCGGCCGGACACGCTTCGGGGGCACAAATAGGCTGTCGGAAATTAAATGGCGTTTTCCGCCCAGGGGAAAATTCCCAAAAGGCAGCGCAACGTGAAGTTAAAAGTTAGAATTAGTCCTACATTGTATTTTCCTGTAGGATATTCCAAATGGAAATTCGTGACCCCTTCTTCAAAGCCATCTTTGATACCCGTTTCCAGGAGCCGTTCAGTTTCAGGCTTTAATTCGCAGTGTTCGCGACCGTTTTTCGGTGCATGGAACTGATTTTTAAACACGATAAAGGCGATTCCCGGAAGAAATTGACTAGTCCTGAATTGTGCATACCATTTAACCAAACCGTGAAGAACTGGTTTGCTCATGTAAATGGTAAGCAACCTGTACTACCAGTCACTTTTAGGGAAAATAAGCCCACGCTCCTCCACGCCCGCTCTTGCCTGCGTAGCTGGCGGGATTCTTGTACCCGGAGAACGTTTTTGGCGGCGGAGTCGCCATGCGAAGTGAGAGGGAAAATCCCGCCGGCGGGATTTTCCCTCTCACTTGTAATTGACTTGTATGTTCTCCTTTCTTGCGGCTCCGCCGCCAAAAGAATGCAACGCTCCCACGCTTATCCCGCCATCTGCGCAGGCTATGCCCACTGCAAAGTTTCCACTAAACAGTCATTTTTGCTTCTTAAGCATCTTTTCATACACACGAAATTTTCTATCAGGATTATTTTGATTTACATAGTTTTAATCAAAATCGAACTGACATTTGATTAATCTATCACTTCATCAGACACCTTACTATTTAAGTGTTGGTTTTGCTTATGGCTACTTCAAGGTACGGAAAAACGGGCAACAAAAAACGTGCAACTTGTCATGCAAAATTGTTGCAAAACGAATTGAATAGCCAGCCTAGTCCCCAGGCGTTTTCGGCTCGGTTATCCTGGACTCTACCATGAGCTGTGACGTCACCGAGAGATACTCGTCGAGTTCGCGCGGACAACGGATCAACAACACACATTATTCAGACCTGTTAACAACCTTATTTGTTGCAAGAAAGATTTGTTTTTTTGTTTGTGACAAGCTAAGAAATTCAATAATACGACTTCATAATGACATCACATCATGTCATTGAACCTAGATGTTGGAAATGATGAGTGCATTATTCTGGTAATTTTATTGGCTGTATCATGAGCGGTATTAAAGTCATGGGTGGGGGGGGGGGGGGGAGCGCTCATCAGACGCAAGACGCAAGAAAAGCGCTTTCTAAATAGGGTTTACAATGCTTTTTCTTTGCAGAGCTTGGCTCATGCTATACGATCTGAGGCCATACCTGCTATCCATCGGTGGCTTAAATATCAAAATGGAACAGGTAAGCTTCATTCCCGTTTTTTTCGATTTTCTGATCCACGGCGCGGGAAAGGGACACTTTGTACATTCCACCTTTAAAAAAGTAAATTCAGGTTTGGCTAAGAAGGCCCGCACCGGTTTTTTCAGATCGTGATGTTGCAGTCGGCTTTTTGAACAAGTTGAGCAGAGGCACGAATCAAGGAGGCCTGGAGACGGATAGAAAATATAACCGTCTGCAACAAATTTGTGTTGATAACAAAACCTCTGAGGAAGTTTCCAGGTGAGTTATTTATTTTTTATATTCAAACTGAGTGCTCTGTTTTGTAGAAGCGACCATTTGTTAATCCACATCAATGGCAAATTTTATCGGTCCAAATAGCAACGTAAGCTTTAAAAGTTTTCAAAGGGAAAGTTCGCCCCATCTAAGGTAATTCAGATTCCAGAATCCACGGTGTAGGATCCAGAATCCAAGTTCCACTGACAAAGACTGGAATCCAATACCTGGAATCTAGAAACCACGGCGTATAATGTCTCGGATTCCTTACATGGGACGGGAAAGTGAAGCGACAAAACTTAGGTCGTGAATTACACTTTCAAGTTCGTTCATTTCAGTGGCCGCTAAAGAAAAACTGAAATTATTAGCGCTCAAGAACATCGTGCATTCATTATGGCATTAACACACACCAATCAGCCAAGGTGAGCTTCCAGAATTTCGCTCAGTGCACAGAAACCAAATATTTTAAGATATAAAGAAGAGCGGAAAATTCTTATGGTAATGTCGTTTGGCAGGCATTCTCGCTAGATCTGGTAATTACTCTAAACAAATTTTACCAAGGAGCAAGCCCGCTCACATTATTCAGAATGTGGTGATTGCGGAGCGCTCGCGCGCGCGAATCGAAGTGCGCAGCAGAGCGCCACAAGTGAAGAAATTGAGTTCTGACAAAATTGTCCGTAGATATGTCATGTTAGCGGATAACTTTCCAAGGCGTATGGAAATACAAATTTTGTTTAACCTGTATTAGACTTCGGCCATTTTATGTAATTGACAGTTGTCAAAATAGGATATCCCCTGACCAGTGTCACATGACTGAATCGCGGGCTCTTATTTACAACTCATTGAGGTAACGCGTTTTTTAAAGTTCTTCGCTGACCAGTTATATTACAGCATTTAAGTGATCATAGTCTCAGAAAAACTTTGGTTCAGAAATAAATTTCTTAAAAGTTCAGACGACAGCTTGGCTTTTGGCGTAAATCTAAATATTATTCCAAATAACATGAGAGAAATCACTAAACTGTCTTTCCTCCAGGGCTGGCCGTAATGCAATCATGGATCAAGTCCGCCAGATGTTGATAAACGAACCCGGCCCAACTGAACGCCGAAAACCTACAAAAGTTCCACTCCTAAAGAAAAACAAGAAAACTTCACGATTCCCAATGTGCCCCCCTCGAGGATTGGTCATTAACAAGAATGCGCTGTTCATGCAACCTCATCGCTGCCTTCCGAGGCATTTTGAGATTCACCCTGAGTTTCATGGAATTACTACCAAGTAACAGACAATCCATGTTACAAGTGAAATAGCAATAAGACCTATAAAAGTTACCAGAAAGCTCGAGCTTTACATCCATTTTTGTCAGATTCCTTTTTTAGTAGCTGTTGTTTCAAACATATATGGTTTCTTCTAATTTTTATTTCTGTTCATTTCTTCCCAAGAGTGCAATAGTGCTGTTTTATCGTCTTTTGATACAAAGCATCTAAATTTGGCTTTTCTTATCAGGAAGTGATTCCTGGTCTCAAGCTAAGCGTTGTATACCCAATACCCAAGAGAGAAAAGGTTGAAATACGCAATAGATCGCATTATGTAATCATCATTAAATGTGTTTCAAATCCGTGAATTTACATCTTCGCTCCTGTCGAGCATCGCTTAGATTTTTACCTTATTTTAAGGTTCTTTCCTTAACCCTTGATTCCCTCTTTTGGTAGATACTGATGATACGATTTCAGTCCGTTTATCACTGCATCTGCATGCTTTACAGAGTGACGTGGCTGGAAGGGTTTTACTTTCGCGGTATCTTAACCCTAAGAGAGACCCTTGTCAAGTTTGATGATACATATCTTCAAAGACGGTCTGAACTTTCTCCTAGCAAGGAAAGCGTTTTGCTGTGCACAATTATTTTCCCCTTAAAGCTGACGAGGCAAAGGGCAATCTTTAATAACTCTTTCAACAGACCATTTTACAGTTACAGATGGAAACGAGGGTGGAGGTGACCTTGTTTTGATACGACGCTTCCTGCTTTTTTATGTAAATCATGTAGTTTTTACTGATGCTAACTGGTATTTTTGATGTATAATTTCCATAAGAAAAGGAAAGAGGCCTGTATCAAAACGAGGTCTGACCTCAGCCTTACGTTCACTCAAAGGCTAGGATACTAGGCTCACAACTGTAAAATGGTCTATTACTACAAAAGCAAGTCACAGAAATTGATCTAGCGAGAGTCAGACAGTTTCTAATTTCGTCTTCCTAAAAACAGGAACTGTAATTGCCTCGCTATATTGGTCACTTGTTTCCACTATATAATTATAGCAACCATTGCAACTTCTTGGTTGCTATAATACAAGTAACGGCAAAGTCCTCACTCGTTGGTTGACTGAGAAAGGCACATTTTTTAAAGAAGCTTTCTAAATTCCACCAAAAACAAAATGAAGCCAAACCGAAAAAATCCAATCAAAAGTTCAAAATGAGCCTGTGGTTACCACAGTAACTAAGCTGCTCGCGTTATTGGAACTCGCTGGATTTCTCAGTAGCTGCTAGTAGCTAGCTATGTACTGTTAGAGGGACTCACCGTTATACTAACTAAATTATTTCGCTTAAGTCGCAGCCTTGACAACGAATAGGCCATTTCCTAGTAACCCCAAGCCTCTGTTTCAAAGACAGGTGAAGTGCGAATGAAACCATAGATGTGAAAAAAAAAAAAAAAAAAAATTAAGTCTCATGCAAATAAAACTCATTTTCACAAGAAAAATTTTGCACTTTCAGCCTCATTTTGAAAGTGAGAGGTTTTGAACTCGGAAATGGCCTATCCCAGAAGGATTCTAAACTGAATTTAAATTTTACACACTATATTGCGCTTGAGATGAGAGAAAGGAACTGCGAATCGGGAAGCCATATCACGGTTTCAGCTGGGAACAGTATTTAATTTCGCATCCGCATTTACCTCTAGTTCGAAATTTTGGCCTTTTTATAACAAGACCTAAGTAAGACATAGCCTCAGGTGATGGCATTCAAAGAAAGTTAAAAAACGTCAAGTTTAGAGAGAACTTTCTACATGTATGCTGAAATAACTCAGAAAAGTTTCATAGTTTTGCCGACACCGACTGAACGAAAAGCAAAACGATTAAAAAGTCAGCGTTATGCTTGTGTTCCAAATAAGATGATAATAACTAACTGCATGTTAAATCAGGGAGACATATCACTATTTCAGCTGATTCATCATTTTGAATCCGCGTCCTTTTTTATCATTAGCTATCATACGACAGTGCATTGCTTCCTTGTTTATCACTGAACACTGTCTCCCGCCACGAAAGAGTAGAAACCATTGAAAAAAGATAAGTTCGAAACTCAATAATATACTATGCAGTCGTTTCGAAAAGAAAGATAGAAAATGCACATAATAACTTGACTAATTGTAAAATGATAACAAAACAATTTTATGCTTGTGTGTCAATAAGTTGATAACAACGAAATGTTAAATCAGGATGACATATCACTTTGTCAGATTTTAATCACAACAGTTTCCTTCCTCATCCTTTTTTTAGCACCAATTATTACCGGCAAGGCCTTTCTTCCTTGTTTACCACCCAACACTGCTCATGTAACCAAAGAATACAAACCAAAGAGGCAAAATCAAACTGAGGCTCAATATTGTGCTATGCCACGGAAGTCCATGGTTCGACACGTTCAGATTAAAAGATTTGAAAATCTACTGATTTGCGCCCAGTAGGCTCGACGAATTATAAAACGATTTTAAAAAAACCACTCCTTTTTTCTTCATATATTGCGTTTAATCTTATTAGGGATTGTTTAGAAGTAACCTGTAAGTACATAACTCTGAAGCTTTTTTCAAACAGTTTGCTTCCGAATACATTTAACGTTAGTAATTCCTTGCTTTTTGAATCACTCGACAATACCTCACCGGCCCGTAAAACAAAATGTTAAATCGGAAGTCGTTCGGAACGTTAACATTGGAACTTTGATTGCGTACAATAACTGAGCAACTTGCAAAACGATTCTAAAACAAGTTTCATTCGTGTGTTTGAACTAAGATGATATTAACGAACTGTTAAATAGGAGACATATCACTGTGTCAGCTGTTTTCAAACATTTTGCTTCCGCATCCTTTTTATATCATTTGCTATCATACGACAAGGCCTAATGCTTCCTTGTTTAACACCAAAAACTGTCTCACGCCACCCAAAAGTGGAAATTAAAAAGGTAAGTTCAAACGGAAGCTCAATATCATGCTATGCTGCGGAAGTCCATGACTCGAAACGCTAAGAATATAACTCTACTTGCGCACAGTAACTCCACGAATTGTAAAACGATTCCAAAACAAGTTCAGTTTTCAGTCGTCGTATTGCGTTTAGTTTTCTTAGGAATTGTTAAAAAAGTAAAATGCAAGTATATAACTATGAACCCTTTTTCAAAACGTTTGTTTGTAAATATATCTAACGTTTGTAATTCCTTGCTTTTCACTCGACAACGCCTCACATCTCGTCGAACAAAACAAACGGTAACTATTTCGAAGCAAAAACTAACACTGCAGTGATTAAGGTTCGTCTGGAACAAATTCTTCAAAGCCCGAGCGGACAGATTCTTGCGGTCACCGCCAAGGTGCAATAAGGGGAAGGGGGGTGGGGAAAGGTTAGAATCACCCTTCGGTTTTTGCTGGTTTATGATATCGTAGAATAACGATATAGCCCATATGATGAGCTCTTCATGATTGTGGGACATATGACCTGTCACATATCTTGGCTGCTGCTATCTTGGACTTTTTTTGCAATTATACTTAATACTGTAAATTTTCATGCTTGAGCTCCGTTTTGCTGGTACAAGTCGCTTGATCTTTTATCATTTATACATTACATCTCGTTTCCTATAATTTATCTAACAAGACTAGTTTCACATATTAAGTCAAAATGTATTTGAAGGAAAAGCGAACAGTGATTGAATTAGGTCATGAAAAATAGTTAGAAAAACAATTCGGGACTCTGCATTTAATTTTATCGTCCCTTGTAAAATTACGCTTTCACTACTGACTGAACATGAATAATTAAACGACTCAGAGTTGCGAAACGATTCTATAATGGTTCTGTGTTTGAGTTTGAGTTGATAAGGAACAAAGTTCAATGTGTCTGTTACGTTTCAGTGGACACGCGATATCTGCACAGGAAGACATAAAAAAAAGCCCATGATGATTATCGAATATGGCGCTTCTAGGCAGGACCTCATTCAAAATGGCTACTTTCTTTGACCGCCGTCTTGGGCTTTTACTAGTAATTTATCCAGGGAATGGAAACTGTGAATTTCTATAATACATATGACCAATCATTTTCCGTACTGCCTTGTAATCCTTTTACTTTTACAAAAAAAAAGATTGAAAACCTTGCATTATAAACTTAGCAAACTACTCCTTTGACCAGTAGTTTTGACTCAATCAGTGTTCCACTTAGGTTTTGACTCAAAATCATTTCATAAAAACAATCTGACACTCAACATTTGAGCTTATCGTCCTGCGAACTGATCTGAATCCAGTCCTACTAAAGCAAAGCACTCTTTCACTACCGACCTAATCAGGAACTTTCAGCCGTTTTCAAAAGTTTGCTTCCGCATTAGGTTTGATAACGCGACTCAGTGACTCAGATCAATACACGACACTTGAACGCTGTACTCAGGAAGACGTTCCAAAATATATACATGTATGTATATAAAAATAAAACCTAATGGTTTACTCATAAATAAAAATTTGAGCTCGGAAAAGCACGGTGCAGACGGTGTAATATCAAAAATTAATAGAGCCTGAAATTACTTGTAAAATTCTGATTGATTAACAAACCGGGCGTTAATAGCATTGAATAAGTAATTTTTAAAGGCCTGTTAAAAGGTTCGGATTAGAGTATTATGTTTTAAATAGTTCCCTATGATCTCTACTCAGAACAATAAACTACTGAAATATCAAAGAACCACACAAGGCTGCTATTTCTATTCCTTATAAATGTCGCGCCCTTTATAAAATGTTTTTGTTCTGCATCAGTTATCACAACGGCTTTTTCTCTAAAGGTCAAGATCACTGTTAGGTAACTTAAATACAAATAGAAATTCCCGAATTTTCTGACTGAGAATCTCTTTCAGCGGAGAACTTTAGAGAGGTGTCAAACCCTCGACGTGGACACTTTTCCCACACCCCACCAGTTTTACACTGAAAAGGTCATGGCCATAACGGCAAATCCCACGCTTTTAAACTTTTTGAAACCGATTGGGAACACTTTGAATTCAACTATGAGGTCTTATACCTCAAGAACATTTTTTATGACTGAGCATTAAAAGTCACGTCTCATTGCTAGCCACTGACTTACTTCATCGCATATAAACAATTAGGCAGGATGATCATTGAGCCGCCTGTAGTCTATTTTGAGATTTACACAAGGTTTAAGGCTATCTTTGGTAGAAGACAAATGTTTAGCGATTTTTCAAATCATGTGTTAGCCCAGAAAATAGTTCTTTCCGGCGTCATTCGAGCTAAAACGGTGGGATTTCTTTCCTTACTCAAGTCGATTAGAACGAAACGACTGCATGAATATCTGAGAAAGTTTAAGGAAAATACACTGCTTGAAAATGAAAATATGTAAGTATAACCGAACTTACGATATGGTATTTAAAGCACGCCCAGATGAAAAGTATACTCTGCTGACAAATGTTGAGTGACATTCAGTAAGTCACGATACAGATTTCTTAAAGAGCATACTTTAAGAAAATGACGTCGGTCATTTGTGATGGTTAGAATCTGTCCCCACGTCATTATAAAAAAGGCTTTGGAAAAATTATTATATTATGATGTTCAGGCTGGATATTGTTGCGATGGGCAACACAAACGCATGCACCGTATAGTTCTTGCGAAATATGTTTAGTGCTTTGTGTGTTGTATTAGAGAAAAGCGTTGTAAACTGATGAAACTAACCGTAAATAGAGTCATTTACCCTCGACTTAAGTCACCTGTGAATAACTTAAATAAACGCTTTATGCACATTTTTACGCCTTCTAATGGAAGTGGCTTGTCGAAACTCTGCGCGACGTACTGACGGGAACGAAAAATTTGTGCAAGGTTTAAGAAGAATGCGCTGTAAAAAAAAGTTAAAAAACTGATTTTTAAGGATAAGTAGCGGTTGAATCAAATAGTCAAATAGAACTATTTTCACTTCAAAATATGACGCAACAATTCGAGAAAATTCAGTTGAAATAATGTGATCGTTCTTTCTTGTTACCGTAGCAATAATTGTCTCTTGTATGGCTTCTGGCATTTTAAGTTTTATACTTTAGAGTTTATCAAACTGATGAATTACATTTAATGCTTCAAAAAAGGATAAACTTTGCGTAAACAAAATCAGTTCCACCTGATTATTACAGGAATCAGTGTGCTTGAGGCTTTCCTAGTAAAATTCCTTTTCAAGGTAACTTTTTCCTCTTAATTTAGAAAACAAACGTTTAGATGACTCGGCGAATACTAATTAAAATTTGATAAACTTTAAATAGAATGGTTATGTAATCTTCAATTTTTGCTTTGAAGAGACACTGTAAGGTATTCTCGGTTACTGACAATCAGGTGCAGGTTTACCCATTGTCGCTGAACAATTTTAAGTAAATATTTTGTTTTTATATATTTCTCGTTTCTTTTGGTGTAAACTGACTCGGTGGAATCAAAAGTATTTTCAAAGTTAGATCGAAAAGCAGCAATTAAACTGGCTGGGAGGTTCACTTTGTTTACAATTGTACGCATTACTTCATGGGAAAACTCCCTTTTAACTGTTGCGGTCCCACAAATTACAAACAGTTATGACTTTCTTCAAGTTCGAAATTACCAATGTCGGTCCATAAAAGAACTTTAACCCTAAAAAAGTATTATTTTAAGTGTAAAACTTATCGGAATATATTTTTTCAGACACGTATCAACTTAGAAGGTTTATAATGAATCAAACTTATAACGTCAACTGCAAATGGGCACTTAAGAATTTCTCAGCAATAATACGTGATGTCTTTAATTTATGCTAACTATTTCGTTTGAATAATAAAATAGTCTTGCCAATAATGTGAACGGGTGTTTTTTAACAGAAAATGCGCTGAATACGCGAAACTATTTTAGATCAAATCAATTTTAAAAAAATCCCTTCTAGAGCATCTGTCAACTTAAGGGAAATAAACAACCTGTGAAACCAATATCTGATTTATTTTGTATTTTCCTATTTAAGTACGAATTAATACCCACCTACTCTCAGTTAAAACATTACCCGCTCAGCAAACGTTTATTGCCATTAACTACAAAAGGAGGAATCATGTCTAAAGCTTTTTGTTTGTTGGTAAGTTTAGGTTACTTAAAGACAAATGAGGAATATATTATCTTCATATGTAAATTTATGTCAGTTGCTCATGTGTTATTTCGTAGACTGAGTATCTTATTTTCTTAAGTAAATTTGTGTTGCAGTCAACAATCCCCTACAATTTATGCTCACGTTAACTTTTTTTAGCACATTTGGATGGTTTTTTGAACGAAGTCACTTCGGCGCTTCCGGCATTGCTTTTTTTTATTTACCTCCAGGTCATCAAAACTAAAACATTTAGCTTGCAAGTAGTGGAACTAATCAAAGATACTTTCAGCAAATTACTTTATCCACATGGGTAAAGCTTTATTTCCTAGTGGCTCTTGTAAAATAATCAACATCGATCGCTTCCAATTACTATTGCTCCACATTTTCTTCTAATTTGAGTTTTTGTTGCGAATGTAATCTATGACTGATAAGCCATTTCTTAGCAAAAATGGGCGTTTTGCACACTCGTGAGCAAAAAACGTACAAAACAGTGCGAAGGCAGCAGCATATTTATTCATAACGTACTTAAGAACTTAAGACGGAATCCATCAGGAAATTGAGTAATTTTTAATTTTCGGTGGACAAAAACCTTGAATTTTTCCTTTGTTTTCACAATTCTTGCGAAATTGGACATTTATTTTCTCGGTCTCCGATAAGAAATTTTCTTTGTCGTTGTCAAAAATGGCTAATTACATCTTTAGACCTTGAAAAACGTAAAAAAGAATGCAATATTCTTTAAATTATTCCGGTACAAGGTTTTGTCCACTGACAATTAAACTTGTTACTCAATTTCGTGGTGGATTCCGTCTTAAGTTTTAGCAAAACCATTTAAAACGGAGTAATCTAATTTTTTCAAAATGCCGAAAAAAGTGTCAGTCATAAGTTCACTGTAAGTTTCCTTCCATAGTTATGTTGTGGTTCAAATTTTATTTGGTTTAAGTTTTTTAAAGTTTTTATTTTCATTTGTTTCAAACTCATTATCATACATTACCAAGGGGAGAGGGGAATAAAATTTAAACCAAGGATAAAATTGAACCACAACAGTTATATCCGATAATTTTTATTTCTTTTGTTATGTCACGGTATATATTAAAAGTGTAAACTTCCCAAAATATTGTAGCACAACGAAACTTAAAGGTGGGCTTATAGCATCCCGCGTGGCCTTCCATCCTTTGTTATGTCGTGAACGTATAAAAGTGTCGAAATCGCCCATAGTTTCCACGCTGTCTCGTCATCATCATTGCAATAAAGTTTGGGTATGGACCAGTCTAAAACTGCTTACATATCCTTCCAACTCAAAACTAAAACAAAAAACAAATTAGATTTTCAGCCTTGGCTACAAAAAAATTTCCTGTAGTTTAGAGGTACGTCACTTCGACATAATAGTCTAAAGCTTCCAGGTGAGTTAGTGAGTCAGTTCGGCCTTGGGAGTTAGATTGTTTTGGGACATGGCATCGAGTAGCACGTGACACGTTATTGCCAAATGGAAAAACGAGCTTGAGGTAGGAGGTATAACAATGAAACTTTTTTTACTGCAGGTTTTACTTGCCTTGGGGATCTCTCTCCTCGCCAAATGTGCGCCTCTTCACAATCAGCACAAAAAATTGCGAAATCTGGCCAACTGTCTCCGGATGAACGTACCGCAAGCTGCGAATGTTACACCAAACGAAGTGCTCCATTACATTCGCAATAATTACATGATCGTCCCAGCTTCTAATCCGCCAACACCGATGCAAACAAGGCCAAATGTTAGACCAGCTAGTAGACGCACGAGGGACATGAGTACTCCTGTGGCAACCACAGTACGCAACTCCAAATGCCCTTTTACGTATGAGGTGCAGAAAAATCTCAATATGGTACCTCTATTTGTAAATTATGCTCGTTGTGACGGCTGCGATACGAGATGCAAACCGGTGACATTTACTCATCAGTTGCTGTCTCGTCATCATCATTGCAATAAAGTTTGGGTATGGACCCAAAGGACCTTACCAATTGCCTTTGTCTGGGTTGACAAAGAGTGAACGCAACAACGATGAAGACCACATGAATCTTCGAAGAAACAAGAGGGAACTTAACTATAGATTTTTTTTTCTGTTTTTGTTTGCATGTTTGTTTTTACGTCATTGAAACTTTAAAAAATTGAGGATAATCCAGCTTTGATATATTTACATAGCTAATGTCTAGCCTGCCAGCAGGCTCTCAATTTGGGAGAACTCGGACGAAGTCATGCGTGGGTGGCACGCGAAACGAGAGTCGAGAGCGACGTTCAGGGAGAGTTTGCTGGCAGGTTAGCTAATGTGTACTACCTTATTCAATATCCCACAGTACAGCTGGCAGTATGCAAAGTTACATAACTTAAAAAAGGAATTAACGACATGGTGCAGCGAAGGGCTGTCTGGGTTAAACACGAAGTGCTGTACCAGCCTCTTTTAGTTTGCAGTTTTTAATTTATAAAAAAGGTCCATTATTTAGGCCAGGGTAGGAAAGAAATTATCTACTCAAACAACAGACATGATTTTACCTCTCGAATTCACTCGTCCGATGTGTTATTATCCTATTACGTCTAGGCGGACATATTCCTGCTAGAGGCTTATGACGTCATCCAAGATAGACGGTTGCCGTCTTGGTTTTTACTTAAATTGATGCTAAAATGTGTACTTTCGCGTGGAAAGTAGTCCTATCTTTGATCGGAAAAACTGCTAGCCTGCATAAAAGGCGTCATTTAGTGCCTAAGTGCCCCGAATGTAAAGCGCGTGTTGTGGAAGCAAAAAATCTGCTGGAACGATGCCACCTATGACGTCATACCCCGTAACTATAATAACCCTATCGTTAGCAGAGTTCACTAAAACATGTCTAAGAAATAAACGAATTAATCACTTATCGTAGTGAAGCGGAATAGGCATTCATACATGTATTTATTTTGATGTTTAACTTACTATTCTATTTATTCAATGTAAATATTTAATAGAGGATGTTTTGCGTACAGCGTTGATCGTTGTTTCTGAAAATATTTGCTTGATTTTATACATTTGTAACTTGTTATTACGCAAATTGTGTAATAGTAATAACAATGTTGAAATGTATATTATGTATTATACATAGTTTTTAGATAAACTTTATCTTCCCTCTTTGTTGATCGAATGAGGCTGAATTAATTGATCGGAACGGACATGGATACTCTTGCTGTAAAAGTAAATAAGTTATTGGAGTAATAAACTTAATTCGCTCAATTGATTTGTTTTCGGGTTGGATTCATGGTTTTATGATAGATTTCATGTCTTAGCTGTACACCAAATACCTGTTAGTACGCAAAGGAATAAGAGATATTATTATTCATTCAAAATATTTCCCCGATTCTGATTGGCTTAAAGCACACGCATAATTCACCATAACCAGCCACTGATGACTCTTGAACTTTCCGTATAAATGGCACATTTCTTCTAAAATAAGACGCGGCTTAGCTAAGACGCGTCTTATTAGATAAGACATGCTCCTATAAATGGTACAATTCGCGTCTTATTTAAGACGCGTCTTATTTTTCCTTGTATAAATGGCCCTATTATTATTCATTCAAAATATTTCCCCGATTCTGATTGGCTAAAAGCACACGCATAATTCACCATAACCAGCTACTGATGACCAAATTTGGAAGAATTTTGCGTTTAATGAACCGATGACGTCAAAAGTGCAGCCTTCCAGCAGGTTAACGCACCGTTAACCGAGAAGACCTGGGGACGAGGTTAAGTTGTTTTGGTTGTGAAAACAAAAAATAGCGGACATTTCACTCGTTTCAAGAGTAAGAACTAGGCGAAATTATAGTTAAAAGCATGACAAGAACAGCAAGAACAAAACTCGAAGGGTGGCATCTGCTATTTGGAGAATATTTGCGGAGCTGAACAACCCTAAACGTGCACTATCGAAGGTAAACTTAACATCGATGGAGGTAAGCATGTTTTAGCTTTGTTTTTTAAACTATAGGAATTACTTTGAATGAAAAATTAAAACAATTATTGAATTCGGCTTTCGTATCATATGAGGATTTATGGAAATCTCGGAGGGTGTTATCCGCCTGGGCCTACGGCCTCCACGGATAACACCCTCCTCGACCTCCATAATTCTTCATAAGATACTCAGCCTCATTTATTAACTGTTAAATAACCACTCAACAAGGAACTAGGTTTATTATAAGGGTAAACATATGTACTTTAGCGGCTGGCATACACTTTTTCCCACTCCGTTGTACATCCGAGGATAGATAAACGGCAGGAAATATTTCTAAACCATATTATATTTGCTGAAAAAAACTGTTCGATACACATTCAATATTTTAAATTTACGATTTTTAACATTTTCGCGGTGTTATGGGAGACATCACCGTTTGCAAACATTCTTTTGCTATTCAAATTTGAAACGAGCAGCTTCTGGTTGGCACATTGACAGGATGGGTGACGTCAGCATGAGTATCACTACATGGCAGTAACCAATCCACGTACAAGTCTCACGCCTACCATGGGAAAATTTTCTTTAAAGACCCACAATGGGAATACATACTCGATCTAGTCCGAATAAATTTTGGTTTAGTCCGACCAAAAATGGTGTCTATGTCCTATGTCCATATTTAAGTGGAAATTAATGGAACCATTACTTGCAGTTATTTTGCAGTTATTGGAAAATAGGGGCCTCGAAAAGAGTTGAATGTAGAGATTACTGATGAAGTCAAGACAGAGACTTTGCTTTCTTCCCTGGTTTATTTAAAATGCTTTTTAAACATTGCCTTTTGTTTAATATAACACTCAAATAATACAACACTTATAATAATACTTATAACGCTCAACCGTAAACAGACCGGGCTTGTTTTTGCTTCCTGTAAAGGGCCGGGGGTGGAGGTCGGGGTGCGGGGAGGGTACCGACTCCCATTTATAACTTCACTATTCTTTATTATTAAAGAAAAGACTGGTGGAAATATCAGCCATCTTGGATCGACCATTTAGAATTGATAAAATGTCATCATTTCTACTTTACTTAAAACCCGTATAAATTGAAGTAATCGTGAAAGAAAATTTAATCTGACTATTAAAAGAATGCTAGCAAAAAAAGTTATGAAATTACCAGAGAAATGACCGCTGTTGAAAATTGAACCCAGCATCTGTCATTTAGTCATTTTAAATTCATGTTCTGTTTTCTCAAATAAGTCAAAAATAGGGCTGGATTAACATTAACAGTTCTAATAACTTCGAATAAATGATGCTAAATTAACCATTATATAATAGTTCAATCAGCAAAAAAAGAAACAAAGAATTTTTTTAGCAAATAGGGACCTCCTCCGGTCTGAATAGGGTTAAAAAGTAAATAAGCAAAAGGAAAAAAACTGAACTAGAAATTAAGATTAAGACGAATCACAGCTGGATAACAGAATGACCTTCCCAATTAATAACTAAGACAGCTTTAAACGTAAAACAATGAAACGAAAAATGGAGTACTACTACAACGGAAACCTTTTCTTTATAGTTATTGATGAGATAGGTTGTTTAGGTCTGGCCTGTAATTCTTGATTTACTGATCTAAATAGTAGGCCACCCGAACGTCATGCTCCTCCCATAACCAGAAATCTTGGCAATGTTTTCGAAGCAGACGCTGTGTAAACACCACAGGTTTGCACCTGACGTCACAGCCCGGACACGTGGCATTGCTGACAAACCTTGGTACTGTATCGATGAAATCTTTCACTTGAAATTGATACGGGCACTTCCCAGTATAGGCGTTTGAATTTGTGCCGACAGCTCTTTTACCCCTGCGCGGCGTTGGGATTGGCGTTTTCGATGGCGGGTTGGAGGGTGGAACGATCATGTATCCCTCATTACGAATAAACTTAAGAATGTCATCGGAAGATGTCTGTGTTGCATCCATCTGAAGGCAACCTGCTAAAGATGACCAATCTTGATCACAAGGTAAACTTGATGTGACGATACAGAAATGGAAGAGAAAGGCCTGAAAGTCACAACACGTTTGTTAACAATAATCGAATCTCATTGGGATGGTAGCATTTTACGTTACTGTTTTGCCTTTTCAATCTACAGTGAGCTCCATTCCAAAATGAAAGAGGATAATTTAAATCGAGGTTCCGGGGTCCGACGAAGGACTTTTTTGAAAGTCTACTGACCACCCACTCCTCCCTTAAGCCACAATTTTGGCCTAAGTGAGAAGTACGTATTTATGTTGACTTAGGGGAGGAAAGTTTTGATGGAACTTGAAAAACTGTCGTAGCAAGTCCAGAAGATAATAAAATGTAGTAAGAAGTGGGGGTCGTAACCTGCACGTTTTCACGGCGGTACAATGCTAACGAATACTGCTCAGTAAGTAACTGGGCACAGAACAAAACTAGACAAGTTGGCGCGATTTTCTTCATGAGGGGTGAGATATCGCGCAGAATTTGACTTTATTTTATTGATCATCCTCCTAGCTCTGTAAAAATTGCAGGCCGTTCAAAACTTTGCTTGCCGAATCGTCAGCGGTGCGAAAAAATATGATCATGTGACACCCCTCTTAAAAAGCCTGTCTTGGTTGCCTGTTAAGAACCAACTGTACTATCGCCAAGCTATTCTGGCCTTCAAATGCATGACCGGTCAAGCCCCTGAATATCTTGCATCCCAATTTATTACCCGTGAGCAAGTTAGCGAACGAACAACTCGGAGTAGCCAAAAGCTAAACATCCCTCTTTTCAGAACTGCCTCCGGACAGAGAACCTTTTATTACAGGACTGTTTAACTATGGAACAATTTGGAATCTTTTCTTAAGTTAAGCCCATCTGTTGAAATTTTTAAACGTTCCTTAAGGAGCCAGCTTTTAGATAATTTTATAAATACTTCTTAGTTAAGTTTAAAACATTGTAATTAGTAATTAGCTATCATTGTAATTAGTATTGGATTAAGTGTTGTAATTAGTTATTATAAATAATGTAATATAATCATTGTTCCTGAAAAGCCCCTTTGGGGAGGTAACAATAAAGTGTGTATGTATGTATGTAAGTATGTACTTTTTCACTGGAGCTGCAGAAAGTGCTTACCACATGAATTCTTTCAAGTTTTGAGGAAGTACTGGGGCGATTTTCAAAGTCGCATGTATCTGGTCGGTCGAAAAAGCACTGAAGAAAGTAGTTTTACGGAATTTGGATCGAGATAACCGCAATTAGGACGCAACGGGTGTAAGATGGAGCTTAAATGACATTTGCGGGGATTCAGCGCAAGTTTGACGTCTACATAGTATATTATCAAAGGACTATCTATGCGAGGAGATGAAAATCAGAAACACACGTGTGGCTTACGCTAGGCACATTTGCAACTCATCGACATCCATCTTGGCCAGAAAAAACTACCATAAAAATTCCACTAACGCTTCTCTTTGGTCGAATTCATTTTAATAATGTTTCTGCAAAAGCTGTTTTTCACGGCAGTCATCTTATTATGTTCAGTGACAGACCATTGAAAGATGCGCTGTGCAATACCAGTGGATAACCTTAAAAGGTTAATTTCTTTACCTTCTGAAAAATTTGTTGTTTTAAAAGATAACATCACTCTCTGGTGTTGCAAAACAGTATTTAAAGAAAGAAAAGGCCACTACGCTCAAACAGCCGAGAGACAAAGAACAAGAAAGGGCCCTTACTAGCGATTTCAACCATCTCAAAATGACAATTTAAGGACACAAAAGTTTTACACTAAAGTTTAATATTATCTATTTTGAATGCCTAACGACCCAGTAAACGTTTTTGTAAACTACTAACGGTGAAACCTAATAGAGACCTCGAGACATAACAAACTTAATCATACTTATGTAGCGAAAGAGCCTAAAGCTACGGTAATACGGGCAACACGATTGTTTTAATATTGAGACAAACTCCGATGCATTACTATTGTACTATAGATAAAATCTTTCACACTTGTTTATAAACAAATTCTCTTGATGGCTGACCGTTATATAGAAATATTGAAAAAAGGCATAAATTTGCTAATATCTTTACAAATGGCGCCTTATAGTTGTCATTGTCGTTTTTACCAGAAATTAAAGGAAACAGCAAACTCCCAGTGTCCATGATAGAACTACGGTTTCCGCTTTTAAACACTTCCCCAATTGGGCATACAAATTGTTCCATGCAAATTATCGACGCGTAAGGGCTAATATATATCGTGAATAAAGCGTGAAACCAATAATAGCCTTATTTTGTCTGGTTAAACAAAAGAAAACGATAGTTTTAATACAGTCCCTCCCCTTTTGTAGCAACTGATTGTATCGAGACATGATAATTTGTTTAATTTCCCGGTTCATAGAGATTAAAAATATTGTTTCCCCTGAAAAGCTTAAGATTTAACATTGAGAGAAACTCTTTTTAACACTACGTAGTAACTAGATTATATCTGTTCAAGATTTTTACTTTAACCAGGAGAAAAGCAGCAGAGTTTTAAGCTCTTGCCCAAGAGAATGCGAGGTTCCATTTTTACGAGGTGTAGTGAGGCTAATATCGCTAAAAATAAACCGAGCGTGAAAACACTGGTAACCTTGTACACTGTGGCTAAATTGCTTGTGAAAAACGGAACGGACAACGATAGCTTAAATACACTTGTTTTTTGTAGTCGCTAAGTGTATATATTGAGATTCTTAGCTTATAGAAAAGATTACGACACATTACTACACTAAAAAGAACTACTGAAATATCAGTTGTGATCAAATCATAATAAAAAGTAACACAACATCAGTTAAAGTCACTGAAGACGAGCTTTTCAAAATAATTGATTTGATTGCAATGTAATAAAGCAAGAAATTAATAATAACCACTACCACGAAACCAGAAAAGAAAAAAAATCAATCCCAAATCTAAAACTCAAGAAAATAAACATAAAAAAAACATTGGACGAGAAAATGTTTACTCACCACCAACGCAAACTTGAACATTGTTGGCTCCCTGAAACTGTCGCTTAACACTTCTCGTTACGTTTGGCGAGTGTGATCCTTCTTTTATAGCCTTGTTTTGATTGGTCATTTTTTGCTTGCATAAGACAAAACTGAAGTTGTTTTCAGTATCCTTTAAGACAAATTTCGCTGTATATTAATTTATCAGTAAACCTTGTAAAGTACCTTTACTCTATCAATATTCAGTTCGTTTGCATTTAATCACTTAAACGCAATATTGATTGTACGGATAGTTTCATAGTAAGGGGATTTTGCTCGACAAGTTTATAAATATCATTTACCTAATTCGTACAAGATAGCCTGTAGAAAGTTCTCATTACGTCAGATTCAGGGCTTATAACAAAGAAACGAAAAACAATATAGAGAAAAGTCCAATCAACGGATTTGGTTTCGTAATAGGATTTAACGGAAGTTTTGTCAGTACTTTAGTATTCTTTAGTTATTAGATAATTTGTTCTTTGTGTCCGTCGAAGCATACCTGAGGTGGTAGGTTAATTATAATTTAATCATTTGTTATTAAAGAGCGACCAATGAAAACAATGAATTACAAAAAAATTTCGATTTGAAAACTTTCATTGATCTAAACTAACCATACCCGAAAGTGTAGCATAACTCTGTAAATGACAAGGGAATACATGTCTCGATTTTAAACTGAGACGCTTTGACTTATTATTATTCAACCTCAAACATGAACAACATAATTATATCATTTTCCGCATAAAAAGTGCTGAGTTTGGCACATGGACCCCGTGATACCTTGCTGAATCAAAACCTGAAAGCAGGCTGGGAACTTGTATTGTCTCCCTGTTTAATTCTAGACTTCATCTTTGTAAACAAACTTTATTTTCCCTGCTCAATAGTGGAGTGTCATTGAGGCACACCCTTGACTCATGCATTTGCGACGGTATTCACGTCTGACGCCTTTTGTACCAAGTGATTGTTAAATACAACTGGGGCAGCTTATTGGAATTCTTTTTATTTTCTAACAACAAGTTAACAAGTTATTCACGAGGTAGAAAATACGAAGTGACTTTTACATTCTAACTACCACTTCTTTTTCTTTTTCATTTTTTGTAAAAGGGTCATGGTTTGAGCTGCGAACTTTCCGGAAGTCAGTATTGTTTCATTTGAAATAAAAAAACAATAAACATGAATAAAATCTGCAACATACAATATATACAATCTTGCAGCTAAAGCAAAATTATACCATAGCTCGGTATAAGTTAAAGAAGGGGCATATCATTCAGACAACAAATGAGCCATTCTTGGACCTATAGAACATCATTATCTGGGAGAATTGATCTTCTGGTTAAATCAAGCAATGCGTACAAAAATATTTGTCTGTAATGGCTATTACCTGAAATGTTTCAAGTCAACAAACCAAACCAATCAGGGGTTCAGGTTTTATTCAAAAAAATCGAATAAGAGAGAACACACTTCGCCTTATTGCATACTTTAGTGCGCACAAACAAAGCCCTTTAAATTAGGCCACTTTTACGATGATGACATTTGACTACAACTACCAGAATTCATTTCAGTTTTGCTTTCTTATTTACATTTACGTGTAAATTTGCCAATACCCTGAGATTTAGAAAACAATAGCCCTAATTAGCACAAGAAAACGACAAACTGAAGGATTCTGGTAGCTGTAGTAAAATGGCGTCTTCATGTTATTGTCTCAGTGTTTCTAATTGCATATCGTTAAAAATAAGTGATAAATTTGGAGCGTAACGGCAGCCTGATGGAAGCTCGCTCGTTCTCTACCGGCAATCCATAGTTTTTTGAAGTAGTTGGCTATTTGTTTCAAGGCTCAGAAACTCAAAACAACTTCAAATAATAATCTGAAAACAGTGATGAATAATTTCTTTGATACTGTATATTAAAAAAAAGGTTTATCGAGATTTGTTCGTATTAAGATATTGATCAAAGAATTATGTTGGTTCTAAAATATCTATTTAAAAATAAAAACGAAACAATAACACAAAACAAAGAAATTAATTTCGGGAAGAGTTTACATCGAGTGCACCCCCGGGCAACAAAGATAAAAACTATCGAGTATTTTTTTTCGTTCTTCCTGTTATGTTACGATACAGATTCCTTTCATTTCAGTTGTAAGGGTTCATGTACTAGGAAAAAAAGAGTCCCTGAGTCTAGAACTCCTCAAGGCATGTCGATTTTTCCCGAAAGAATGCACTTAAAATTTCTGGTTAATCCGGCTGAATGATTCACTCATTAAATAATAAAGTACAAAGCACTTTTCTAAAATTAGAGTTAAATATAATAATCTCTATTTCGTGTTCTCAAAAGTTATGGTTTAAGCTTATAAGCTTAAGACATTATACTTTTTCAGTTGGAATAAATAACGAAATTTAATAAAATCCGCAGCATTCAATATGTCCAATTATCTAGCTAAGGACTTTCAGTTACCAAGTAGCTCTAAGTTAAAAATAAGTGAAAGGTTGGAGCCAAACGGAAGGCCTTCTGATAGCTTGCTTGTTCTGCATCAACGATACTTGGTTTGTTTAAGTCGTGGGTTAATTGTTTCAGAGCTGAAACTGAGATTTCTTATAGTTCGAGGAATTTTATGCAACATTAACTTTCAATTGAATTTCTCTATTCAATTTTCCTAAACGATTTTTCCGTTTAGTGAATTCAACCATCTGGCTTTAAGCGAAAAATAAATTCATAATAAAAAAATGGAGAAAAGAAAAGAAAAAGAAATTTGGCTTTTAAATGTCAGTTTAAAAAATGCTTGTAAGGATGAAATAAGTTGTAACGGGTAGCAATTATTAAAGTCCTGTATTCAAATTATTATCATACCTCAGTCTTTTGTTTAAAACTTTAAGGTAACACGACTATCTTCTTTCCTGCCTCCTGTGGTGAGTTTCTCTTAGGTGCAAGAACGTATTTTTAGTGAACAGTGAGTATATAATGCTGCCGGTCTTGAGACGTTTTTCAGTCAGTAATCAGGAAAGGAGTCTAGAGTTTTCAACGCCTTCGGAGAAGAGAAGTCAATATGGACAATTTTGTCAAACTGGTAAGACTAAATAACTTTGTCAATTCAGTCTTCCCGATATCATCTTTCCTGATCATATCGTTGAATTAGTAAAAAACATAGTTCAAGTATGAAAATCAATAAGTTCTATCGTTAAAATTTTCGTAAAACCACGAATCTGTCTTTTCTGGCAAGTGCGCAAATTCCGTTTTGCAGAGAATCTATTTATAAGATCCCGAAAGAAAGAATGAAAAAGTATGCCCATCTTGCTTGCATACTATCTTCATCCACATTGGTCGAGGTGCAGAAATGCTACGTTTGGCCTTCTTTCATCATTCAAGAGAACTAAAAATAATCAATCCAATATGAGCAATTGTGACAAAATCAGTTATTTCAGATAAAAATAGTTTTAAAGCCCAAAGTAAGTTCGGTGGGTATAATTACAGTGTAAAAAGGAATTTATTTTTTGCATCTTTTCTTTGGATTCACTTAGGTCATCCACATCTTTGCAGTTACTTTTTGCTTGGCTATGATCCTTAGTTCTACAGGAAAAGGTGAAGCCAAACCCCAAGGTCCTACAGGAAAACACAACAACACCAAATGCAATCATATAACGATACCAAGGATCAATGCCGACTCTCCTGGGTATACACCAACCTCTACTAGGAACACGTGCATTGAAAAAATCATCCCAATTACTATTTGTAACAAAATGTACAATGTTGCACTTTGTAAGAAACAGAACGGCTGCAGTGGAGTCCCGAAGATGATAACTGTGACTTACCGAACATGCTGTAGAGGAAACCACACTACATCCGTTGCATTACCAGGCGGTTGTTCTTAAAGTGGAGGAGACTATTGGTAGCTTGTTCCCCATATACAATAAACAACATCCATTATCTGCATTTTGAACGTTGCAATAAGAATATAATATTTAATATAACGTATCAGAGCCCCTCAAGAGGTATACAACAATGGTGTTAAAAAGATAAATATAAATAAAGTTGATGGGAAAAAAAACACAGAGCTTTCGTAGATTCAGTGGTTAATATTTTTTAAGTTACAAACCTACCGGGAAACGATGTTATCTGTCGACAACTCCTGGGCACATCAAGGGTAAATTTGTCGTTGATCCATTTCCCAAAACTCAGGCAACGCCAAAAAGTGTCTACCTGAATTCACACACAAATAATGATAAAATAAAGATCGGATGATTAGGTGCTTGTCAAGTTGAAGCATTTAACAAGAAAAATTAAACTGAACAACGTTATTCAACGTTTCGTTGTTTAGAACATCATTACCAATAATGAAAACCGTTACGGGACTTCAAGTCAACTCTTTTTTAAGTAGCTAAAACAACTTTGACATCTCAAGGTTTTTTATTCTTGATAATGATGTTCAAAACATAGAAACGCCAAGTAACATTCCACAATTTAATTTATCTTGTTACAAATGAACGAACGAACGAACAAACGAACAAACGAACAAATCTTCACAATGGTTAACTTTTGTTCAATCGTACATTGACAGTCATTAAAAACGGATAACGGAGACCGAAGATGATCTAGCGTTAATACTTAGTTAAATCTAAGACATCTATTAATATGAACAGTGGGACAACATTGGGTGGAGGGGATGGGGAGGGAAAAGCTTTATTTTCCTGTTTTGAAGTCAGTAAAACATTAGAAAGCCCTTTAAGGGTGAAGTGTCTCAACTAATTTTTGTCGCCGACTGTAGTTATATTTAACTTTTATGGTAATTTTTAGGCATTTAACTTTTCATATTTGATTGTACATATTTTTAAAGTTGATTTTTTTTGTTATCAACGTGAGGCGCTTGTGGAGTTAGGATGAACGCCAAATAAAAACAATCATAGCCTGTTCCAGGATCGCAGATAGTCAACCTCGTTCCCAGGGTTTTCTCCTACCCGCCCTACGAAGCGAGGAGGGCGGGTAGGAGAGAACCCTGGGAACGAGGTTGTCAGATAGTAGGGATGACGAGTAAGTGCAAGACGCGCGAAAATATAAGCGCGTGATCGCTTTCTCAATTTCGCGGGCCCGACTATTTCGGAGCTTCGAACAGACTAATGAATTAATAATAATAATGATCATAATAATAATAGTAATAATAATAATAATAATAATAATAATAATAATAATTATAAAATATTATGATCATCATCATTATTACCATTATTATTATTACTATTATTATTATCCTAGCTTTGATTTCTTATGCTGTTGCTTTGTTGTTTTATATTCATTCCACATTCTTATCATTTTAACACAGTTTTTATACCTTTGCTATGAAACCACTGGAATGATAAATAAGTCAAAATATTTCATTTTAAAAGCTAGAATTTGAAACATTAGGATGCAAATAATAACTGGGCTGCGTTCATGGTTAGGAAGAAAGTCAATCGAACGAGCTACCAACAGTCTCCTTCACTTCAAGAACAATCATACGGCAATGACACGGACAGGTGTCGTTTCCTTTACAGCATGTTGGAAAAGTCACAGTAATCTTTCTCTGGCATGCATTCCTTTACAACCGTTCTTTTTTTGCTTACAAAGTGCAACATTGTACATTTTGTTACAAATAGTAATCGGTATGATTCTTGCAATGCACGTCTTCCTAGTAGAGGTTGGTGTATACCCAGGAGAGTTTGAATTTTTATTTTTTCTCGTGCAACCCTAAACAAGATCTTCACGGCTAAATATAATGGCGTTTTGCCCGGAACGCCCTAAGTGAGACCAAAATACGTAATTTACACCCCCTAAGCGAGACGACGAGCATCCCCACCCCTTTCATATGCGGAGTCCACCCCCCAGGAGGGAGACCGCCTTTTCTTCCCTAAATTTAAGCCACTTACGCTAACTTTTCTTGGCGAAATAAAATAACGCCAATAAAAAGAGCTCATGGAAAAATTTCGCACCGTCATAATTTTTTATTTTAACACATGTATTCTAATCGAGTTGCCTCCTTTTTTGAGAAAATAAGTTTTATTTGCATTAAAATAATAAATATATTTTATATCAATGGCTTTGCACTTAGCCTCGCTTTGAAACAGAGGCTTGGGGCAACACCGAAATGACCCATTTAAATAATTTACATTAATAGCAAACTGGAATGATCCTCTTGTTGAGAATGTCGTGTATAAGACTGGGGAAGGTATTAAATACAGTTAAAAATCGAACTAACTAAGAAAAAGAAAAAGCAGTGGATAAAAACTTACCAGTCTCATTTGTTTTCCGTTCATGGTGATTTCTTGATTCCATAACCAAGTATGTGCCCCTTAAAGTTTTTAAGCCTGACGTTTGATCTCACTTATCAAACTGAGTATGAAATCGTCCTTTACATTAACCCATACCGGCTAAAAATAATCATCTCCGATAGTGGAGTGCCATTGGTGCACACCCTTGACCCATGAATTTGGAACTGTATTCACGTCTAACGCCTTTTGTTGCAAGTGATTGTTAAATACAACTGGGGCAGCTTATTGGAATTCTTTTTATTTTCTAACAACAAGTTAACAAGTAGTTCACGAGGCAGAAAGGACGAAATGACTTTTACATTCTAACTACCACTTCTTTTTCTTTTTCATTTTTTGCAAAAGAGTCATGGTTTGAGCTGCGAACTTTGCGGAAGACAATATTGTTTCATTGGAAATGAAAAAACAATAAAAATGAATAAAATCTGCAACATCAATATATACAATCTTGCCGCTAAAGCAAACTTGTACCATAGCTCTATATAAGCTAAAGAAGCGGCATATCATTGAGACAACAAATGAATCATTCTTGGACCCATCGAACATCATTATCTGGAAGATTTTTTTTTTCTGTTTACGTAGTTATTGTCGGTAATGGCTATTACCTGAACTGTTTCATGCCAACAAACGAAACCAATCAGGGGTTCAGGTTTTATTAAAAGACTCGAATAAGAGAGAGCGCACTTCGCCTTGTTACTTACTTTGGTGCGCACAAACAAAGCCCTTTAAATTAGGTCACTTTCACGATGACGACATTTGACTACAACTAGCAAAATTCATTTCAGTTTTGCTTTCTTATTTTTATTTACATGTAAATTTGCCAACACCGCTGAGATTTCAAGAACAATATCCCTAATTAGCACAAGAAAACGACAAACTGAACTTGAGGACTCTGGTAGTCGTAGTAAAATAGCGTCATCATGTAATTTTCTCAGTGTTTCTATTTACGTATCGTTGAAAATAGGAGATAAATTTGGAGCCTAACCGTAGCAGCCTGATGGAAGCTCGCTCTTTTTCTACTGGCAATCCATAGTTTGTTGCTGACTAGTTGGCTATTTTTTTCAAGGCTCAGAAACTCAAAACAACCTCAAAAAATAATCTGAAAACAGTGATGAATAATTTCTTTGATACTGTAAATTAAAAGTCAGGTTTATCCAGAATCGTTCGTATTAAGATATTGATCAAAGAATTATGTTGGTTCTAAAATATCTATTTAAAAATAAAAACGAAACAATAACACAAAACAAAGAAATTAATTTCGGGAAGAGTTTATATCGAGTGCACCCCCGGGCAACAAAGATAAAAACTATCGAGTATTTTTCTTCGTTCTTCCTGTTGTGTTACGATACAGATTCCTTTCATTTCAGTTGTAAGGGTTCATGTACTAGGAAAAAAAGAGTCCCTTAGTCTAGAACTCCTCAAGGCATGTCGATTTTTCCTGAAAGAATGCACTTGAAATTTCTGGTTAATCCGGCTGAATGATTCACTCGTTAAATAATAAAGTACAAAGCACTTTTCTGAAAATTAATCGTAATCTCTATTTCGTGTTCTCAAAAGTTATGGTTTAAGCTTATAAGCTTAAGACATTATACTTTTTCAGTTGGAATAAATAACAAAATTTAATAAAATCCGCAGCATTCAATATGTCCAATTTTCTAGCTAAAGGAATTTCAGTTACCAAGTAGCTCGAAGTTAAAAATAAGTGAAAGGATGGAGCCTAACGGAAGGCCTTCTGATAGCTTGCTCGTTATGCAACAACGATACTTGGTTTGTTTAAGTCGTTGGCTAATTGTTTCAGAGCTGAAACTGACATTTATTGTAGTTTGACGACTTTTATGCAACATTAACTTTCAATTGAATTTCATTATTCAATTTTCCTAAACGATTTTTTCGTTTAGTGAATTCAACCATCTGGCTTTAAGTGAAAACAAAAATCACAATAAAAAAATGGAGAAAAGAAAAATAAATCTGGCTTTTAAATGTCAGTTTAAAAACTGCTTGTATGGATGAAATAAGTTGTAAAGGGTAAGAATTGCTAAAGTCCTGTATTCAAATTATTATCATATTTCAGTCTTTTGTTTAAAACTTATAGTTCGAGGAATTTTATGCAACATTAACTTTCAATTGAATTTCACTATTCAATTTTCCTAAACGATTTTTCCGTTTAGTGAATTCAACCATCTGGCTTTAAGTGAAAAAAAAAATTCATAATAAAAAAATGGAGAAAAGAAAAGAAAAAGAAATTTGGCTTTTAAATGTCAGTTTAAAAACTGCTTGTATGGATGAAATAGGTTGTAACGGGTAGCAATTATTAAAGTCCTGTATTCAAATTACTAGCATACTTCAGTCTTTTGTTTAACACTTAAGGTAACACGACTATCTTCTTTCCTGCCTCCTGTGGTGAGTTTCTCTTAGGTGCAAGAACGTATTTTTAGTGAACAGTGAGTATATAATGCTGCCGGTCTTGAGACGTTTTTCAGTCAGTAATCAGGAAAGGAGTCTAGAGTTTTCAACGCCTTCGGAGAAGAGAAGTCAATATGGACAATTTTGTCAAACTGGTAAGACTAAATAACTTTGTCAATTCAGTCTTCCCGATATCATCTTTCCTGCTCATATCATTGAATTAGTAGAAAACATAGTTCAAGTATGAAAATCAATAAGTTCTATCGTTAAAATTTTCGTAAAACCACGAATCTGTCTTTTCTGGCAAGTGCGCAAATTCCGTTTTGCAGAGAATCTATTTATAAGATCCCGAAAGAAAGGATGAAAAAGTATGCCCATCATCTTGCTTACATACTATCTTCATCCACATTGGTCGAGGTGCAGAAATGCTACGTTTGGCCTTCTTTCATCATTCAAGAGAACTAAACATAGTCAATCCAATATGAGCAATAGTGACAAAATCAGTTATTTCAGATAAAAATAGTTTTAAAGCCCAAAGTAAGTTTGGTGGGTATAATTACAGTGAAAAAAGGAATTTATTTTTTGCATCTTTTCTTTGGATTCACTTAGGTCATCCACATCTTTGCAGTTCCTTTTGGTTGGCTATGATCCTTAGTTCTACAGGAAAAGGTGAAGCCAAACCCCAAGGTCCTACAGGAAAACACAACAACACCAAATGCAATCATATAACGATACCAAGGATCACTGCCGACTCTCCTGGGTATACACCAACCTCTACTAGGAACACGTGCATTGAAAAAATCATCTTAATAACTATTTGTAACAAAATGTACAATGTTGCACTTTGTAAGAAACAGAACGGCTGCAGTGGAGTCCCGAAGATGATAACTGTGACTTACCGAACATGCTGTAGAGGAAACCACACTACATCCGTTGCATTACCAGGCGGTTGTTCTTAAAGTGGAAGAGACTGTTGGTAGCTTGTTCCCCATATACAATGAACAACATCCATTATCTGCATTTTGAACGTTGCAATAAGAATATAATATTTAATATAACGTATCAGAGCCCCTCAAGAGGTATACAGCAATGGTGTTAAAAAGATAAATATAAATAAAGTTTATGGAAAGAAAGGACAGAGTTTTCCTAGTTTCAATGATTAATTTTTTTTCCGTTACGAACCTAGAGGAAACAGTATTATCTGTTGACAACTCCTGGGCACGTCAAGGGTAAATTTGTCGTTGATCCATTTCCCAAAACTTAGGCAACGCCGAAAAGTGTCTACCTGAATTTACACACAAATAATAATCAAATAAAGATCGGATGATAAGGTGCTTGTCAAGTTGAAGCATTTAACAAGAAAAATTAAACTGAACAACGTTATTCAACGTTTCGTTGTTTCGAACATCATTACCAATAATGAAAACCGTTACGGGACTTCAAGTCAACTCTTTTAGCTTCTTTTTTAAGTAGCTAAAACAACTTTGACATCTCAAGGCTCTTTATTCTTGATAATGATAATCGAGACGTAGAAACGCTTAATAACATTCCACAATTTAATTTATCTTGTTACAAATGAACGAACGAACGAACAAACGAACAAACGAACAAATCTTCACAATGGTTAACTTTTGTTCAATCGTACATTGACAGTCATTAAAAACGGATAACGGAGACCGAAGATGATCTAGCGTTAATACTTAGTTAAATCTAAGACATCTATTAATATGAACAGTGGGACAACATTGGGTGGAGGGGATGGGGAGGGAAAAGCTTTATTTTCCTGTTTTGAAGTCAGTAAAACATTAGAAAGCCCTTTAAGGGCGAAGTGTCTCAACTAATTTTTGTCGCCGATTGTAGTTATATTTTAACTTTTATGGTAATTTTTTGGGCTTTTAACTTTTCATATTTGATTGTACATATTTTTAAAGTTGATTTTTTTTGTTATCAATGTGAGGCGCTTGTGGAGTTAGGATAAACGCCAAATAAAAACAATAATAGCCTGTTCCAGGATCGCAGATAGTCAACCTCGTTCCCAGGGTTCTCTCCTATCCGCCCTACGAAGGGAGGAGGGCGGGTAGGAGAGAACCCTGGGAACGAGGTTGTCAGATAGTAGGGATGACGAGTAAGTGCAAGGCGCGCGAAAATATAAGCGCGTGATCGCTTTCTCAATTTCGCGGGCCCGACTATTTCGGAGCTTCGAACAGACTAATGAATTAATAATAATAATAATAATAATAATAATAATTATAAAATATTATGATCATCATCATTATTACCATTATTATTATTACTATTATTATTATCCTAGCTTTGATTTCTTATGCTGTTGCTTTGTTGTTTTATATTTATTCCGCATTCTCATCATTTTAACACAGTTTTTATACCTTTGCTATGAAACCACTGGAATGATAAATAAGTCAAAATATTTCATTTTAAAAGCTAGAATTTGAAACATTAGGATGCAAATAATAACTGGGTTGTGTTCATGGACAGGAAGAAAGTCAATCGAACGAGCTACCAACAGTCTCCTTCACTTCAAGAACAATCATACGGCAATGACACGGATGTGGTGTCGTTTCCTTTACAGCATGTTGGAAAAGTCACAGTAATCTTTCTCTGGCATGCATTCCTTTACAACCGTTCTTTTTTTGCTTACAAAGTGCAACATTGTACGTTTTGTTACAAATAGTAATCGGTATGATTCTTGCAATGCACGTCTTCCTAGTAGAGGTTGGTGTATACCCAGGAGAGTCTGAATTTTTATTTTTTCTCGTGCAACCCTAAACAAGACCTTCACGGCTAAATATGATGGCGTTTTGCCCAGAACACCCTAAGTGAGACCAAAATATGAAATTTACACCCCCTAAGCGAGACGACGAGCATCCCCACCCCTTTCATATGCGGAGTCCACCCCCCGGGAGGGAGACTGCCTTTTCTTCCCTATATTTAAGCCACTAAGGCTAACTTTTCTTGGCGACATAAAATAACGCCAATAAAAAGAGCTCATGGAAAAATTTCGCATCGTCATATATTACCACATGTATTCTAATCGAGTTGCCTCCTTTTTTGAGAAAATGAGTTTCATTTGCATGAAAATAACAAATACATTTTATATCAATGGCTTTGCACTTAGCCTCGCTTTGAAACAGAGGCTTGGGGCAACACCGAAATGACCCATTTAAATAATTTGCATTAATAGCAAACTGGAATGATCCTCTTGTTGAGAATGTCGTGTATAAGACTGGGGAAGGTATTAAATACAGTTAAAAATCGAACTAACTAAGAAAAAGAAAAAGCAGTGGATAAAAACTTACCAGTCTCATTTGTTTTCCGTTCATGGTGATTTCTTGATTCCATAACCAAGTATGTGCCTCTTAAAGTTTTTAAGCCTGACGATTGATCTCACTTATCAAACTGAGTATGAAATCGTCCTTTACATTAACCCATACCGGCTAAAAATAATCATCTCCGATAGTGGAGTGCCATTGCTGCACACCCTTGACCCATGAATTTGGAACTGTATTCACGTCTAACGCCTTTTGTACCAAGTGATTGTTAAATACAACTGGGGCAGCTTATTGGAATTCTTTTTATTTTCTAACAACAACTTAACAAGTAATTCACGAGGTAGAAAATACGAAATGACTTTTACATTCTAACTACCACTTCTTTTTCTTTTTCATTTTTTGCAAAAGAGTCATGGTTTGAGCTGCGAACTTTGCGGAAGACAATATTGTTTCATTGGAAATGAAAAAACAATAAAAATGAATAAAATCTGCAACATCAATATATACAATCTAAAGCAAACTTGTACCATAGCTCTATATAAACTGAAGAAGCGGCATATCATTGAGACAACAAATGAATCATTCTTGGACCCATCGAACATCATTATCTGGAAGATTTTTTTTTCTGTTTATTTATTTATTGTCTGTAATGGCTATTACCTTAACTGTTTCATGCCAACAAACGAAACCAATCAGGGGTTCAGGTTTTATTCAAAAAACTCGAATAAGAGAGAGCGCACTTCGCCTTGTTGCATACTTTGGTGCGCACAAACAAAGCCCTTTAAATTAGGTCACTTTCACGATGACGACATTTGACTACAACTAGCAGGAATTCATTTCAGTTTTGCTTTCTTATTTTTATTTACATGTAAATTTGCCAATACCGCTGAGATTTCAAAAACAATATCCCTAATTAGCACAAGAAAACGACAAACTGAACTTGAGGACTCTGGTAGTGGTAGTAAAATGGCGTCATCATGTAATTGTCTCAGTGTTTCTTATTGCGTATCGTTAAAAATAGGACATAAATTTGGAGCCTAACCGTAGCAGCCTGATGGAGGCTCGCTCTTTTTCTACTGGCAATCCATAGTTCGTTGCTGACTAGTTGGCTATTTTTTTCAAGGCTCAGACACTCAAAACAAACTCAAAAAATAATCTGAAAACAGTGATGAATAATTTCTTTGATACTGTGAATTAAAAGTCAGGTTTAGCTAGATTTGTTCGTATTAAGATATTGATCGAAGAATTATGTTCGTCCTAAAATATCTATACAAAAATAAAAACGAAACAATAACACAAAACAAAGAAATTAATTTTGGGAAGAGTTTACATCGAGTGCACCCCCGGGAAACAAAGATAAAAACTATCGAGTATTTTTCTTCGTTCCTCCTGTTGTGTTACGATACAGATTCCTTTCATTTCAGTTGTAAGGCTTCATGTTTTAGGGAAAAAAAAGGCGCTGAGTCTAGAACTCCTCAGGGCAGGCCGAGCTTTCCTGGAAGAATGTACCCAAAGTTTCCGGTTAATCCGGCTGAATGATTGACTCATTAGATAATAAAGTACAAAGCACTATGGATAAGCTTATAAGTTTAAGAAATTATACTTTTTCACTTGGAATAAATGACGAAATTTAATAAAATCCGCAGCATTCAATATGTCCAATTTTCTAGCTAAAGGAATTTCAGTTACCAAGTAGCTCTAAGTTAAAAATAAGTGAAAGGTTGGAGCCTAACGGAAGGCCTTCTGATAGCTTGCTCGTTATGCAACAACGATACTTGGTTTGTTTAAGTCGTTGGCTAATTGTTTCAGAGCTGAAACTGACATTTATTGTAGTTTGACGACTTTTATGCAACATTAACTTTCAATTGAATTTCATTATTCAATTTTCCTAAACGATTTTTTCGTTTAGTGAATTCAACCATCTGGCTTTAAGTGAAAAAAAAAATTCACAATAAAAAAATGGAGAAAAGAAAAATAAATCTGGCTTTTAAATGTCAGTTTAAAAACTGCTTGTACGGATGAAATAAGTTGTAAAGGGTAAGAATTGCTAAAGTCCTGTATTCAAATTATTATCGTATTTCAGTCTTTTGTTTAAAACTTAAGGTAACACGACTAACTTCTTTCCTGCCTCCTGTGGTGAGTTTCTCTTAGGTGCAAGAACGTATTTTTAATGAACACTGAGTATATAATGCTGCCGGTCTTGAGACGTTTTTCAGTCAGTAATCAGGAAAGAAGTCTAGAGTTTTCAACGCCTTCAGAGAAGAGAAGTCAATATGGACAATTTTGTCAAACTGGTAAGACTAAATAACTTCGTCAATTAAATCTTCCCGATATCATCTTTCATTCTCATATCATTGAATTAGTAAAAAACATAGTGTAAGTATCAAAATCAGTAAGTGCTCTCGTTAAAATTTTCTTAAAACTATGAATCTGTCTTTTCTGGCAAGTACTCAAATTCCGTTTTGCAGAGAATCTATTGATAAGACCCCGAAAGAAAGGCTGAAAAAGTATGCCCATCTTGCTTACATACTGTCTTCATCCAGATTGGTCGAGGTGCAGAAATACTACGTTTGGCCTTCTTTCATCATTCAAGAGAACTAAACATAGTCAATCCAATACGGGCAATAGTGATAAAATCAGCTATTTTAGATAAAAAAAGTTTTAAAGCCCAAAGTAAGTTCCCTTGGTATAATTACAGAGTAAAAAGGAATTTAATTTTTTGCATCTATCCTTTGGATTCACTTAGGTCATCCACATCTTTGCAGTTACTTTTTGCTTGGCTATGATGCTTAGTTCTACAGGAAAAGTTGAAGCCAAACCCCAAGGTCCTACAGGTAAACAAAACAACACCAAATGCAATCATATCATGATACCAAGGATCACTGCCAACTCTCCTGGGTATACACCAACCTCTACTAGGAAGACGTGTATTGAAAAAATCATCCCAATTACTATTTGTAACAAAATGTACAATGTTGCACTTTGTAAGAAACAGAACGGCTGCAGTGGAGTCCCGAAGATGATAACTGTGACTTACCGAACATGCTGTAGAGGAAACCACACTACATCCGTTGCATTACCAGGCGGTTGTTCTTAAAGTGGAAGAGACTGTTGGTAGCTTGTTCCCCATATACAATGAACAACATCCATTATCTGCATTTTGAACGTTGCAATAAGAATGTGATATTTAATATAACGTATCAGGGCCCCTCAAGAGGTATACAATAATGGTGTTAAAAAGATAAATATAAATAAAGTTCATGGAAAGAAAGGACAGAGTTTTCCTAGTTTCAATGATTAATTTTTTTCCGTTACGAACCTGGAGGAAACACTATTATCTGTTGACAACTCCTGGGCACGTCAAGGGTAAATTTGTCGTTGATCCATTTCCCAAAACTTAGGCAACGCCAAAAAGTGTCTACCTGAATTTACACACAAATAATGATAAAAAAAGATCGGATTATTAGGTGCTTGTCAAGTTGAAGCATTTAACAAGAAAAATTAAACTGAGGAACGTTATTTGACGTTTCGGTGTTTCGAACATCATTACCAATAATGAAAACCGTCACGGGACTTCAAGTCAACTCTTTTTTAAGTAGCTAAAACAACCTTGAAATCTCAAGGTTTTTTATTCTTGACAATGATGTTCAAAACATAGAAACGCCAAGTAACATTCCACAATTTAATTTATCTTGTAACAAATGAACGAACGAACGAACGAACGAACGAACGAACGAACAAATGAACGAACAAATCTTCACAATGGTTAACTTTTGTTCAATCGTACATTGACAGTGATTAAAAACGGATAACATAGACCTAAGATGAATTAGCGTTAATTTTAGTTAAATCTAAGGCACCTATTAATATGAACAGTGGCACAACATTGCGTGGAGGGGATGAGGAGGGGAAAAGCCTTATTTTCCTGTTTTGAAGTCAGTAAAACATCGGAAAGCCGTTTAAGGGCGAAGTGTCACAACTATTTTTTATGGTAATTTTTAGGCTTTTAACATTTCATATTTGATTCTACACACTTTTCAAGTTGATTTTTTTTTGTTCTCTTTTTTTTGTTCTCGTTTGTGGACTTAAAAAAAACGCCATATAAAAAAATTAATAGCCTTTTTAGGCTCTCAGATAGTCAATCTCCTTCTCAGGGTTTTCTCCTACCCGCCCTACTCGCTTCGTAGGGCGGGAAGGGGGAACCCTGAGAAAGAGGTTGTCAGATAGTAGGGATGACGAGGAAGTGTAAGGCGCGCTAAAATATCAGCGCGTGATCGCTTTTTGAATTTCGCGGACCCGACTATCTCGGAGCCTGGAACAGGCTAATGAATTAATAATAATAATAATAATAATAATAATAATAATAAGAACAATAATAACAATAATAATAATAATAATAAAATATTATGATCATCATCATTACTACTATTATTATTATTACTATTATCAAAATCCTAGCTTTGATTTCTTATGCTGTCGATTTTTTGCTTAAGACTGCGCCCCTTCCACCAACCCTACGCCTATGACTGCACCATTCCTCATTCAAGATCCGTAAAATACAAAAAAAACAAAAGTGAGAAAATATTTTAATATTTTATTATTCATATCCTTTTATATTTTCATCATTTGAACACAGTTTTTATATCTTTGCTATCAAACCACTAGAATGATAAATAAGTTAAAATAGTACATTTTTAAAAACCAGAATTTGAAGCGTTTGGATGCAAATAACTGCGTTCCGTTCATGGAAAGGAAGAAAGTCAGTCGCACGAACTACCAACAGTCTCCTTTACTTCAAGAACAATTATATGGCAATGACACGGATGTGGTGTCGTTTCCTTTACAGCATGTTGGAAAAGTCACAGTAATCTTTCTCTGAATTCCTTTACAACCGCCCTTTTTTTGCTTACAAAGTGCAACATTGTACATTTTGTTACAAATAGTAATTGGGATAATTTTTGCAATGCACGTCTTCCTAGTAGAGGTTGGTGTATACCCAGGAGAGTTCGCGGTGATCCTTGGTATCGTGATATGATTGCATATGGTGCTGTTGCTTTTTCCTGTAGGACCTTGAGGTTTGGCTTCAACATACGAAGTAGGATTAAGAATGACAGCCAAAGACAAAATAACTGCAAATATGTGGATTACCTTGTAAAGAAAAAGAAAATAATTTGCATCATGAAATTAGCTTTAAGAAGTTTTTAAGCTAGAACCACAAAGCAGTGTAATTGTCTGTTAGTATTGTATTCAACATGTTCACCGACATCAGGGAGACCGCCTTTTCTACCCTATATTTAAGCCAATTAGGCTAACTTTTCTTGGCGACATAAAATAACGTCAATTAAAAGAGCTCATGGAAAAATTTCGCATCGCCATATATTGACATATGTATTCTAATCGAGTAGACGGCATTCCCATTCTTTGGCTTCAAGAAAATTTCAAGGGAATAGGCCATTTGCGAGTTCCAAAGACTCACTTTCGAAACGAGGCCAACTGCAAAACCTTTCTTGAGAAAATGAGTTTCATTTGCAGGAAAATAACAAATACATTTTATGTCAATGGCTTTGCACATAGCCTCGCTTTGAAACAGAGGCTTGGGGCAACACCGAAATGACCCATTTAAATAATTTGCACCAATAGGAAACTGGAAAGATCCTCTTCTCGAAGATGTCGTGTATAAGACTGCGAAGGGTATTAGATACGGTTAAAAATCGAACTAAGAAAATGAAAAAGCAGTGGATAAAAACTTACTAGTTTCATTTGTTTTCCGTTCATGGTGATTTCTTGATTCCAGAACCAAGTATGCGCCTCTTAACGTTTTTAAGCCTGACGTTTGATCTCACTTTTCAAACTGAGTCTGAAATCGTCCTTTATATTAACCCTTACCGGCTAAAAATAATCATCTCCGACATCCCCATTTTCCTCGGTATGCTGAAGGAACCACTTTAGAATTTAATTGCTTTCAATGCTAAAGGAAAATTTCTTATTAATTGGTTTCAGTGATGTTACTGACGTAAATGAAGCCTATGTACAAGCCCCGTTCCGTGTCAAATGCGAAATAAACTGTCTGAGATACTAAAATACGCTTTTGACAATTGCTGCAATTATCATTTATCATGGAAAAAAAAGCATTTTAGAGCTTGTAACAATCTTGAAGCTGCTCCATGAACCGTAGCCAACGCAAGAAGATACAATCCTGGTCTCTGATGACACTCTCAATTTACGCTAAAACGAGGTCATCTAATTTTCAATTGCAGCAACTAGTAAAAGGTGCTGGTAAAATTGGTGGTAAAGTTGGCAATAGCGAATGAATTGGTAATGGTATCAATAAAAATATTAGTCACCTCTAATCAGACACATTTACTAAATGTTATTTCTCAATAATTATCAAAGAGAGTATTCACCACACAGTCAATAATGTCAATAATTCCGAAAGCAAATGTTACTGTCCTACCTATTGTGCCCAAAATAAAGGATGTTGGTTATTTTTTGTTGTTATGGCTGTTATATGAATTGCCCAAGGTTAACATAAATAGTATGTACTTCTGCTACACTGATCAATTTTATTGAAGTACAACACCAAGTGTTTAACCAGTTTTGCAACGATTTAACTTTATCGAGTACAGCGACTTTTGGACAAGAAACTTCATTTTAGAATCCTTGATTTACTTCTGCAAAGTATTATATGATCAGAAAAGAAACTTTATTTTAGAATCCTTGATTTACTTCAGTCTTCAAAGTACTTTATGATCAATCACATGGCAGTCAAATTATGCTAGAAATCTATGAGGCGAAAAAAAATAACGACATCTTAAGATAAGAGCTTCAGGTTCCAAATAATCTTAAAAAGTGTGGAGCGCAGCCATGCAAGTGAAATTTCATATTCATTAAAACTTGTTGTCTTGAAAGTAAAATTTGTCCGCACTAACAATAAAAATCAATTCGGGGAAGTGTTCGCAATTCTATGCCTTAGGGAAGAAATGGTAAAAAAAGAACGTCGAAAAATAAGATCAAACCGGCTCTCTTCGTTCTTCCTGTTTCGGGTTACGATACAGACATATCTCACATCAACTAACTGCACGGTTTTGCCATTTGTATCGGGACCTTTTAGCCACTTTCTGTTTAAATTGAATGAAATGACAATGAAGTTACTAGCAGTAGTAAAAATCAATTCTATGACATTTACAGACCGGAATTTCTACACATACAAAAAAATTCGATTTCCTTTTCGAAACAATTATACTTGAGCTGAAAACTTTTCAGGAGTGGACAATATCGTTTGCTTCGGAATAAGGATATCAAATTATACACAAACTCATCATAAAATACATGAAACCCGGCGTGCAGGCAAAGAAAGTTAAATCAAAACACCATTCTTGGAGCGCTAGCTATCAACCGAGCTGCTTTTAATTACAAAGTTGAACGTAAGCGTAGTAGGTTGAAGCCTAAGAAAAGGCTTCAAATCACTTGATCATTTAGATTATTGCTGGACCTCTTTCAGCAATCGCAGCTATGGAATTCAAGCTTTATAAACTAAAAAACATCTCCGATAAGCTGTGTTGTAAAGTGTTGTTTGTCACCAGGAAAATCAATGAGCGAATGGACTTCTAGGCGAAATGACCACAATGCAAGGTATCCATTAATACGGTCATTTCCAACCAAAGTCTTCAACTTTGAAAATCCATGCTTCGTAGGCTACTGACCACATGATTTTCTGTAAAGTCGGCTTAATGAACAGTGATGTCAATTAATTACAATACACATTTAACTGCATTTTACGGATTTTCTTATCCTGTTATTGTTCCTTATATCAATGTTTGAGTTTCAAACACTTCTCAGGAATTCTCTTTAATAAAAGAATGGTCGTAATTTTGAGGTTTTAATCCAAGCTTTAATATTCAAAGCACGTCGAGAAGAGTCGCACTCAGAAAGTTTTTTGCATTGGGATTTTCTACAAATTCTAGGTGATATGCTGTCTCAAAAATTCCCATGCTTCCGATTTTGTAGTTGAAGTCCAGTGGAAGTTTGGTATTGCTGTAACAATTTCTCCCATTTTTTACTGCTGTAATTGAGTATGAGTCAGTCCAGACTCATTGTCATTAATTCCAAGACGCAATTGTCTACTGGCTAAATTTATTTGGAATTAGTCCTAAGAATTCTTAGTTACTGTATGAAGCCATTCCCAGAAATTCCAAGCTTTTAAATTGTTTCTAATTTGAACGTTTTGGAATTATTGGGAATTCCTAATTCCCAGTTGTGTGTTAAGCCATACCCAGAGATTCCCAGAAATTTCAAGTTTTTAATTCCTTCCTACTTTGCATGACTTGGAATTACTGAAGTTTGAAGACTTTCCATGGGAATTTCATGGCCCATGAATTTCGAAATTGGAATATATATGAATTTAACGGACCATGAAACATATTTAATTACCCATGAAATGCAACTATTTGATGAGTTGGGTTTTTTCTGAACATTTCAAGGGATTTTCATTAAACTCTCGTTGGCAGCGCACCTTTCTTGAGAAAATGTACCTAGCGTTTCTGATTATAAATGATTGATTCATTAGGTAACAAAGTACAAAGCACTTTTCTAAACCTCAGGGCCAGTTATTTGAATGAAGTTTAACTCGTGTTTAACAAAACTGCGTTCCATAATTAGCCATTTTCAATTTGCCCAACGTTTTTATGAAAACACCATTCATCGTGGACAATTTCAAAAACCTACACAGCGTAGACTCATTTAAAAAGCACTGATTATTTTCTTAAAAAGAGATCTTGGGGTCCAATGATTTCTTAAACCGCGCCTTTTTAAATAACCGACCTTTAGAGTTTAACAAAATAATCTAGATTTCGTTTTCTCAAAAGTCATGGTTTGAGTTGCGAACTTCGCGGCAGACATTACAAGTTTTTACTCAGAATAAATACCAAAATATAACAAAACCCGCAGCGATCAATATGCAGTGCAATAATCTAGCTAACGCAATTTAAATTACCCAGTAGCTCGAAGTTAAAAATAAGTGAAAGTTTGGAGCCTAGCAGAACCCTGCAGGATGCTCGCTTGTTCTGCATCAACGATACTTGGTTTGTTTAAGTCGTTGGCTTATTGTTCCAGAGCTGAGACTGCGATTTCTTATAGTTCGACGGCCCTTTTTAAAATATGCAACAGTAACTTTGAATTTCATAAGACATTATTTATTCGATTATCCTAAACGAATTTTTCGTTTAATGAATTCAATTACCTGGCCTTAATTGCAAAAACAGAAAGAAAGGAAAAAACAAACGAAAAAGAAAAGAAATTTGGCTTTTAACTGTCAGTTTAAAAACTGCTTGTATGGATGAAATTAGTAGTAATGGGTAGGAATTGTTAAAGTCCTGATTCAAATTATCATCATATATTGGTCTTTTGTTTAAAGCTTAAGGTAAAACCACTAACTTCTCCCCTGCCTCCTGTGGTGAGTTTTTCTCTTGTACAAGAACGTGTTTTTAGTGAACAGTGAGTATATAATGCTACCGGCGTTAAGACTTTTTTCAGTCAGTAATCAGCACAGAATTCTAGTAGAATTTTCTACGCCAGCGGAGAAGAGAAGTAACATGTACAATTTTGTTAAACTGGTAAGACAAAATAACTTCGTCATTTAAATCTTCCTTATCTTTCAATCTCATTTAATAAGGTGATTCTGAATTAGTAACAGACATAGTTGAACTATGAAAATCAAAAACTTCACTCTTTTAAATTTCTCAAAAACCACGGATTTTTCTTTTCTGGCAAGTGCGCAAATTCCAACTTTTGTAGAGAGTCTACTAAAATAAATCTAGAAAGAACGAAAGGAAAATGCATGCCCACACTACACCTTGCTTACATAAAGTCTTCAGCTAGACTAGTGGAGGTGGAGTTATCTTACGTTTGGCTCTCTTTCATTGTTCATGCGAACAACACATTGTCAATTTAATATCAGCAATGTTTGTATACTTAATAGCATGATTTGTAGTGATATTTGGCGTAAATACTACGAGTGATATTTCGAAATTTGAGACAATTTTGAAATATCACGAGGTATTTATGCCAAATATCACGTACAAATCATGCTATCATTTGTTTATACTACTACCCGTAAAAGGTTTGTAATTTTCACATGTTGGTATTTCAAATTAAACTGAAATACCACTGCTCTAAGCCAATCTCATTGCACAAATTTCTCATGTAGTAGTATAATCCAATATCAGCATTGTTAATGACAAAATCATGCCCAGTTATTTCAGATAAATTTAATTTTAAACCCTAATTTAAAGCCAGTAAGTTCGCTGCATTTATTTACAGTGTTAAAACGCAATTTATTTGTTGTATCTTTTCTTTGGATTCACTTAGGTCATTCACATTTTTGCAGTTACTTTTAGCTTGGCTATGATCCTTAGTCAGTCTACGGGAAAAGGCGAAGCCAAACCTCAAGGTCCTATAGGAAAAAGCAACAGCACCATATGCAATCATATCACGATACCAAAAATCACTGCCAACTCTCCTGGGTATACACCAACCTCTACTAGAAAGACGTGCATTGCAAAAATCATCCCCACTACTATTTGTACCATAATGCACAAAGTTGCGCTTTGTACGAAACAAAACGGCTGCAGTGGAGTCCTGAAGATGATAACTGTGACTTACCGAACATGCAGTAGAGGAAACTACACCACATACGTTGCATTACCAGGCGGTTGTTCTTAAACTGGTGGAGACTGTTGGTATAGCTTGTTCCCCATATGCAATGAACAACATCAATTATCTTCATTTTGAACGTTGTAATAAGAATATAATATTTAATATAACGTAACAAAGCGCCTCAAGAGGTGTAAAACAATGGTGTTAAAAAGATAAATATAAATAAAGTATATAGAAAAAAGGAAATAGTTTTCCTAGTGTCAATGATTAATATTTTTTTCCGTTACGAACCTACAGGAAACACTGTTATCTGTCTACAAATCCTTGGCTCGTCAAGGGTAAATTTGTCGTTCCATTTCCCAAACTCAGGCAGAAAGTGTCTACCTGAATTTACACACAAATAATGATTAAAAAAAACAGATCGGATGATTAGGTGCTTGTCAAGTTGAAGCATTTAACAAGAAAAATTAAACTGAACAACGTTATTGGACGTTTCGGTGTTTCGAACATCATTACCAAGAATGAAAACCGTTACGGGACTTCAAGTCAACTCTTTTTTAAGTAGCTAAAACAACTTTGACATATCAAGGTTTTTTATTCTTAGAAACGCCCAATAACATTCCACAATTTAATTTATCTTGTTATAAATGAACGAACCAACGAACGGACAAATCTTCACAATAGTTACTTTTGTTCAATCGTACCGTGAAAGTGATGAAAAACGGATAATTTTAGAACGTGAGACCTCAGATGATCTAGCGTTAATATTTGGTTAAATCTAAGACACCTATTAATATGAACAGTGGCACAACATTGCATGGAGGGGATGGGAAGGGAAAAGCTTTATTTTCCTCTTTTGAAGTCAGTAAAACATCAGAAGGCCCCTTAAGGGCGAAGTATCTCAAGTAATTTTGTCGCCGATTATAGTTATATTTTAAATTTTATGATAATTTTTAGGCTTTTAACATTTCATATTTGATTGTACATATTTTTAAAGTTGATTTTTTTGTTATCAATGTGAGGCGCTTGTGGACTTAGGAAAAACGCCATATTAAAAAATTAATATCCTGTTCCAGGCTCTCAGATAGTCAACCTCGTTTCCAGGGTTCTCTCCTACCCGCCCTACTCGCATTGTAGGGCGGGTAGGAGAGAACCCTGGGAACGAGGTTGTCAGACAGTAGGGATGACGAGTAAGTGTAAGGCGCGCGAAAATATAAGCGTGTGATCGCTTTCTCAATTTTGCGGACCCGACTATCTCGGAGCCTGGAAAAGGTTAAGGAATAGTAATAATAATAATGATGATGATAATGATGATAATAATAATAATAATAATAATAATAATAATAATAATAATTTTTTAAAAGCACTTAATTTAACTTAAAAAAAAAAGATAATTAAAACTAAGAAAAATTTTTTCGAATTAAAAAACATTTCATTTCAATAAAAAAAAAACTGTCAACCTCTTAAATTCAAAAGTTTCTTTCAACTGCTAAAAAACAAAAAAAAAATAGTAATAATAATAATGAAATAAAAAGATATATATGAAGTAAGGAAACACATCAATAGTCCGATTTAATGGCTCCTTCAGCAACTTCGACGTCGATATCAACATTCTTAATGTCACATGGCACTCTTCTGGTCCTAGAGCCTCGAAGACAAACCAACGCAGATCTCAAGAGTGCGAATGAGGTTCTGGTTCTGATCCATGAGATGGTTTCGGCATACTGCTCCCCTTTTTTGATGGCAATCAGCTGTGCTAAACGGCTATGATACTTCAAGCACTCCTTTCCCATTCTGCCAGTTGTGGTGAAGACCAAGGGTGTAAATGTTCCATGCTCGATATCCAGGACTCTCTCTGAGTAGAGACGCTTTTTCTCGTTCTCATGGATACGATAGATTTGTTGTGGCTCTAGGTCCCTATACGATACAGCATTAGGGTGAAAGACCCTCACATCGAAGAATGCTGAACGATGTCGCTCCCAGAAACCACGCGCGTGGATATCTAACCTCGCATCCTGAGCTTTGTTAGATCCTCTGTTTAAATGTTCGCCGGAGATGTCTTGAAGTACTGGTTCGATCTCGACATCGCTACACACCATACTCAGAAATTCAGCTTCGAGGTCTCTTAGCTCGTTGTGGCGTTGAGTAATAAAACCTCCTAGTTTGCAAATCATAGAGTGATCAACCGTAAAGGCTTCCCCAAAAGCACATGTGGAGGGGATAATAATAATAATAATAATAATAATAATAATAATAATAATAATAATAATAATAATAATAATAATAATATGTTATGATTATCATCATTATTACCAATATTATTATTATTACTATTATTGTTATCCTAGCTTTGATTTCTTATGCTGTTGCTTTGTTGTTTTATAGACTGCGCCCACTTCCACCCACCCTACGCCTAGGACTCCAGTATTCCGCATTCAAGATCCGTGAAATACAAAGAAAACAAAAGTGATAAAATATTGCAATATTTTATTATTCATATTCTTTTAAATTTTCATCATTTTAACTCAGTTTTTATACCTTTGCTATGGAACCACTGGAATAATAAATAAGTTAACATATTTGATTTTTAAAAACTAGAATTTGAAGCGTTAGGATGCAAATAATAACTGCGTTGCGTTCATGATCAGAAAGAAAGTCAGTCGAACGAGCTACCAACAGTCTCCTTCACTTCAAGAACAATCATACGGCAACGACACGGATGTGGTGTCGTTTCCTTTGCAGCATGTTGGAAAAGTCACAATAATCTTTCTCTGGATTCCTTTACAACCGTTCTTTTTTTGCTTACAAAGTGCAACATTGTACATTTTGTTACAAATAGTTATTGGGATGATTTTTGCAATGCAAGTCTTCCTTGTAGAGGTTGGTGTATACCCAGGAGAGTTCGCAGTGATCGTTGGTATCGTGATATGATTGCATGTGGTGCTGTTGGTATTTCCTGTAGGACCTTGAGGTTTGGCTTCGACATATGAAGTAGGATTAAGTATGACAGCCAACGACAAAGTAACTGCAAATATGTGGATTACCTTACAAAAAAAAAGAAAATGATTTGCATCATGCCATTAGCTTTTAGAAGTTTTTACGCTGGAACCACAGAGCAATTTATTCTCTGATACACTGTATTCTGCATGTTAACCGACACGAGAAAGACCGCACCTTTTCTTCCCTTTATTTAAGCCGGATACGCCAACTTTTCTTGGTTAACATAAAATAACATTAATTAACAGAGCTCATTCAAAAATTTTTGCATCGTCATATACTACCACATGTATTCTGATCGAGTACATGGCATTCCCAATCTTTAGCTTTAAGAAAATTTCAAGAGAATCGGCCATTTCCGAGTTCCAAAGACTCTCACTTTCGAAACAAGACCAAGTGCAAAAACTTACTTGAGAAAAAAAGTTTCATTTGCACGAAAATAATAAAAAAAGATTTTCATATTAATGACTTTGCACTTAGCCTCGCTTTGAATCAGAGGCTTAAGGCAACTCGGAAATAGCCTACTCAGATAATTTGCACCAACAGCAAACTGGAAAGATCCTCTTGTTGAAGATGTCGTGTATAAGACTGGGGAAGGTATTAGATACGGTTAAAAATCGAACTTACTAAGAAAATGAAAAAGCAGTGGATAAAAACTTACTAGTTTCATTTGTTTTCTGTTCATGGTGATTTCTTGATTCCAGGACCAAGTATGTTCCTCTTAAAGTTTTTAAGCCTGACGTTTGATCTCACTTATCAAACTGAGTCTGAAATCGTCCTTTATATTAACCCTTACCGTCTAAAAATAATCATCCCCGGCATCCCCATTTTCCTCGTTATGCTGAAGGAACCACTTTTAATTGCTTTCAATGCTAAAGGAACAATTTCTTATTAATTGGTTTCAATGATGTTACTGACGTAAATGAAGAATAAATATGGATAGACATCTACAAGAACCGTTAATTTGCAATAAGCTGAGTGATCGGGTGTTTCTTGGTGTTGTACAGAGCATTTTCAGTTGGTTACCTATATTGTTGTATTGTGGATATTTTTCGATGTCTTTTCATTCTTACATTACTTCGCTTAGTAAGAGGAAATCCGATGATCTGCTTTCTTATTTCAAAACTTGTGACTTTAAAAAAGAGAGCATCATTGGTGCTCCTGTTTTTGTTTTTTGTTTTAGTTTTGGATGTTTACTAGTACTTCTCATTTTCTTCTCTCCGCACGTTTATGCAAAATTTAATTGTTTTAAGACCGTTGCAGTTGACTCTATTCTTTGCTGTGCCGGGTTCCGTATCAGGTGCAAAATAAACTGAGATACTAAAATACGTTGTTGACAATTGTTGCAATTATCAATTATCGTCTTTAAAAAGCCTTAAAGCGTGTAACAATCTTGAAGCTGCTCCATGTATCGTAGCCTACGCAAGAAGATAAAATCCTGATCTCTGATGATATTCTAATTTACGCTAAAACGAGGTCATCTAATTTTCAATTGCAGCACCTGGTAAAAGGTGCTGGTAAAATTGGTGGTAAAATTGGCAATAGCGAGTGGATTGGTAATTGTATCAATAAAATATAAGTAAACTTTAATCAGACACAGTTAACTGTTTTATTTCTCAATAATTATCAATGTTTGTATTCACTGCACAGTCAATAATGTTAATAATTCGGAACGCAAATGTTTCTGTCCTACCCCCAAAATAAAGTACTGTTTGTTACTTTTTGTTGTTCTGGCTGTTATATGCACTGCCCAAGGTTAACATAAATAGTATGTACTTTTGCTATACTGATCAAATTTTATTGAAATACAACACCAAGTGTTTGTTTTAACCAGTTTTGCAACTTTTTCGAGTACAGCGACTTTTAAACAAGAAACTTCATTTTATAATCCTTGATTACGTCTGCAAAGTATTATATGACCAAAAAAGAAAATTTATTTTAAAATCCTCGATTTACATCTTCAAAGGATTATTTGGTCAGGAAAGAAACTTCATTTTAGAATCTTTGATTTACTTCAGTCTGCAGAGTATTATAGGACCAGTCACATGGCAGTCAAATCTCACCAAATTATGCTAGAAATCTATGAGACGAAAAAAATAACAAAAACTTGAAGTAAGAGCTTCAGGTTCCAAATAATCTGAAAAAGTGTGGATCGCAGTCATGCATATGCAATTTCATATTCATCAAAACTTTTGTCTAAACTTTTGTCTTGAAAGTAAAATTTGTCCGCACTAACTATAAAAAACGATTCGGGGAAGTGTTTGCAATTCTTTGCCTTAGGGCAGAAATGGTAAAAAAAAAGAGAACGAAAAACAAGATCAAACCGGCCCTCTTCGTTCTTCCTGTTAGGTTACGATACAGAAATATTTCATATCAACTAATTGCAACGTTTTGCCTTCAGTGTCGGGACCTTTTAGCCAGTTTCTATTTAACCTGAATGAAATGACAATGAATTCACTAGTAGTAGTAAAAATCAATTCTATGACTTTTAAAGACCGGAATTTGTACACATATAAAAATTCGATTTCCTTTTCGAAACAGTTATACTTAAGCTGTATACTTTCTAGAAGTGGACAATATCGTCTGCTTCGGGAAAAAGGATATCAAATTATACACAAACTCATCATAAAATACATGAAACCCGGCGTGCAGGCAAAGAAAGTTAAATCAAAACACCATTCTTGGAGCGCTAGCTATCAACCGAGCTGCTTTTAATTACAAAGTTGAACGTAAGCGTAGTAGGTTGAAGCCAAAGAAAAGGCTTCAAATCACTTGAGCATTTAGATTATTGCTGGACCTCTTCCAGCAATCGCAGCTATGGAATTCAAGCTTTATAAACTATATATATATAAGCCGTGTTGTAAAGTGTTGTTTGTCACCAAAAAATCAATGAGCAAATGGACTTTTAGGCGAAATGACCATAATGCAAGGTATCCATTAATACGGTCATTTCCAACCGAAGTCTTCAACTTTGAAAATCCATGCTACGTACGCTACTGACCACATCATTTTCTGTAAAGTCGGCTCAATGAACAGTGATGTCAGTTAATTACAAGAAACATTCAACTTTTTACGGATTTTCTTATCCTGTTATTGTTCTTGACATCAACGTTTAAGTTTCAAACACTTTTCAGGAATTCTCTTAATAAAAGAATGGTCGTCATTTTGAGGTTTTATTTAAAGCTTTAATATTCAAAGCTCTTAGAGAAGTGTCGCACTCAGAAAGTTTTCTGGGTTTTTCTTCCAATTGTAGGTATATATTGTCTAAAAAATTCCTATGCTTCCAATTTTGTAGTTGAAGTCCAGTGGAAGTTTGGTATTGCTATAACAATTTCTCCCATTTTTTACTGCTGTAATTGAGTATGAGTCAGTCCAGACTCATTGTCATTAATTCCAAGACGCAATTGTCTACTGGCTAAATTTATTTGGAATTAGTCCTAGGAATTCTAAGTTACTGTATGAAGCCATTTCCAGAAATTCCAAGCTTTTAAATTGTTCCTAATTTGAATGTTTTGGAACTACTGGGAATTCCTAATTTCCAGTTGTGTGTTAAGCCATTCCCAGAGATTCCCAGAAATTTCAAGTTTTTAATTCCTTCCCACTTTGCATGACTTGGAATTACTGAAGTTTGAAGACTTTTCACGGGCATTTCATGGCCCATGAATTTTGAAACTGGAATATTCATGAATTTAATGGACCATGAAACATATTTAATGACGCATGAAATGCAACCATTTGGTAGCAAAAATTTTCATGGCCATGAGAAACGTTATTCATGAGTTGTGTAAAAGACAGTTCTATAATTCATAGAAAATTGATGGCCCTGAACCAAGGCAATGAAATTAACAATTGAAAAATTAATGACCATGGAAAAAGATTCATGGGTTTTTCATTTCAAGGGATGTTCATTAACTCACGTTGCTAGTGCGCCTTTCCTGAAAGAATGTACTCAGCGTTTCTGATTAATCCGGATAAATGATTGATTCATTAGGTAACAAAGTACAAAGCGTCACTTTTCTCAGACTTAGGGCCAGTTATTTGAACGGAGTCTAACCCGTGTTTAACAAAACCGCGTTCTATAATTAGTCATTTTCAGTTTGCCCAACGTTTTTATGTAAACACCATTTATCGTGAATGATTTCAATAACCTACATAGCGTAGACTAAAAAAGCACTAATTATTTTCTTAAAGTAACTCACTAAGAAAGAGATCCGGGGGTCCAATAATTTCTTAAACCGCGCCTCTTTAAATAACCGAGCCTTAGAGTTAATAAAATAATCTAGATTTCGTATTCTCAAACGTCATGGTTTGAGTTCCGAACTTTGCGGAAGACATTGCATGTTTTTACTCAGAATAAATACCAAAATATAACAAAACCCGCAGCGATCAATATGCAGTGCAACAATCTAGCTAAAGCAATTTAAATTACCCGGTAGCTCGAAGTTAAAAATAAGTGAAAGGTTGGAGCCTAACGGAAGGCCTTCTGATAGCTTGCTTGTTCTGCATCAACGATACTTGGTTTGTTTAAGTCGTTGGCTAATTGTTTCAGAGCTGAGACCGCGATTTCTTATAGTTCGACGGCCTTTAAGCAACAGTAACTTTGAATTTCATAAGACATTATTTATTCGATTTTCCTAAACGATTTTTTCGTTTAATGAACTCAATTACCTGGCTTTAATTACAAAAAAGAAAGAAAAAAAAAAACAAACGAAAAAGAAAAGAAATTTGGCTTTTAACTGTCAGTTTAAAAACTGCTTGGAAGGATGAAATTAGTATTAGAATGGATAGGAATTGTTAGTCCTGATTCAAATTATCATCATACATTAGACTTTTGTTTAAAGCTTAAGGTAACACCACTAACTTCTTCCCTGCCTCTTGTGGTGAGTTTCTCCTATGTACAAAAACGTATTTTTAGTGAGCAGTGAGTATATAATGCTGCCGGCCTTAGGACTTTTTTCATGAGTCAGTAATCAGCAAAGAATTCTAGTCGAATTTTCAACGCCAGTCGGAGAAGAGAAGTATCATGCCCAATCTTGTCAAAATGGTAAGACTGAAGTAACTTCGTCGTTTAAATATTCCTTATCATCTTTCAAGCTCATTTCTTAAAGCAGGGCTTCAGATGGATCGCGGAAGGAAAAGTCAAATTTCGCGGGATTTTTAGGTAGAAATTCGCGGAAAAATCGGCCGTTTTCGCGGGAGTTTTCGGGGCAAACTTCACCAAAAAGCAATCGGTAAAAAACGGCCGATTTTGTGGTTATTTTTAAGGCAAATTTCGCTAGAAATCGATCGGTTTTGCGCTGATCAGAACAGCGTTTTTCACGTTCTTCTAACAGAGGTCATCACTCGCTCTTTTGACAACAATACGCTCCTGAAATAAACCAACGGCAAAGCCTTCAACATCATGGCTAATGCCCAGTTTTTCGCGACTTAATCTACACCTGGTAGTTGTTTGCACGTTTCAGTGACGAAGTTCCAAGACAAAGTTGCAAGTTTACGGCAAGTAAATAGCCCCAATAGCTGAAATAAGTTTCAAATGTGTTGTATAGACATGTATTTGATAAGATTTCTACCAAATTTCGCGGTATTTTTCGTGTTTTGTGAATTTCGCGGGATTTCGCGGATTTACTTGAATTTCGCGGCTCCGCGACCGCGCGAAATATCAAAAGGCCTGATAAGGCGATTCTGAATTAGTAACAGACATAGTTGAACAATGAAAATCAAAAACTTCTCTCTTTTAATTTTCTTAAAAACCACGCATTTTTGTTTTCTGGCAAGTGTGCAAATTCCAACTTTTGTAGAGAGTCTACTAAAATAAATCCAGAAGGAACGAAAGGAAAATGCATGCCCACCCTACACCTTGCTTACATAAAGTCTTCAGCCAGACTGGTGGAGGTGGACTTATGTTATGTTTGGCTCTCTTTCATTATTCATGCGAACAAAACATTGTCAATACAATATCAGCAATGTTTGTATAGATAATAGCGTGATTTGTAGTGATTTTTGGCGTACATACCACGAGTGATTATATTTCGAAATTTGAGACAGTTTTGAAATATCACGAGATATTTATGCCAAATATCACGTACAAATCATGCTATTATTTGTTTATACTACTACCCACAAAAGGTCTGTAATTTTCACGTGTAGGTACTTCAAATAAAGCTGAAATACCACTGCTCTAAGCCAATCACATTGCAGAAATTTCTCATGTAGTAGTATAATCCAATATCAGCAGTGTTAATGACAAAATCAGTTATTTCAGATAAAATTAATTCTAAACCCTAATTTAAAGCTAGTAACTTCGGTGCGTTTATTTATAGTGTTAAAACGCAATTTATTTGTTGTATCCTTTCTTTGGATTCACTTAGGTCATTCACATCTTTGCATTTACTTTTAGCTTGGCTATGATCCTTAGTTCTACGGGAAAAGGTGAAGCCAAACCCCAGGGTCCTACGGGAAAAAGCAACAGCACCACATACAATCATATCACGATACCAAAGATCACTGCCAACTCTTCTGGATATACACCAACCTCTACTAGTAAGACGTGCATTGCAAAAATCATTCCCATTACTATTTGTAACAAAATGTACAAAGTTGCGCTTTGTACGAAACAGAACGGCTGCAGTGGAGTCCCGAAGATGATAACTGTGACTTACTGAACATGCTGTAGAGGAAACTACACCACATCCGTTGCATTACCAGGCGGTTGTTCTTAAAGTGGAGGAGACTGTTGGTAGCTTGTTCCCCATATACAATTAACAACATCAATTATCTGCATATTGATCGTTGTACCAAGAATATAATATTTAATATAACGTATCAGAGCCCCTCAAGAGGTATAAAACAATGGCGTTAAGGAGATAAATATAAATAAAGTATACGGGAAAAAACGACATAGTTTTCCTAGTGTCAATGATTAATATTATTTTCCGTTACGAGCCTACAGGAAACACTATTATCTGTCTACAAATCCTGGGCACGTCAAGGGTAAATTTGTCGTTCCATTTCATAAACTCAGGCAACGCCAGAAAGTGTCTACCTGAATTTACACTCAAATAATGATAAAACAAACAAAAAAAGACCGGATGATCAGTTGCTTGTCAAGTTAAAGCATTTAACAAGAAACTTAAACTGAAGAACGTTATTCGACGTTTCGATGTTTCGAACATCACCAAGGATGAGAACCCATAAGGGACTTCAAGTCAACAATTTTTTTACAACCTTGTCATCTCAAGGTTTTTTAGTCTTGATAGTGATGTTCGAAACATAAAAACGCCCAATAGCATTCCTTAGTTTAATTTAACTTGTTAAAAAAGAACGAACAAACAAATCTTCACAATGGTTAACTTTTGTTCAATCATACACTGGCAATGATTAAAAACGGATAATTTTAAAAAGTAAGACCCACGATGATCTGGCGTTAATATTTCGTAGAATCTAAGACACCTATTAATATGCAGTGGTAAAAGTCAAGAGTTATGGGAAAAACATGTTATAATTAAGACACTAGGAATTACATAGAAGACTATCCTAACGGTCTGGGGCTTAAGAGAGAATATGCTCCTTGTTAACTTCTTAACATCAGTTCTCGCGATCGAAGAGTAATCAGCATCAAATCTCTCCCTGTGAGATAACTTCTTTATAAATAGTATTGGTGACGAGAATTAAGGATACGATTACATGGTACCCCGCGAGCCTCAAAACAGCACAACAACACCAACAAATACAAAAACAAGATGTACTCGTTTGTTGCGCGAACAGTGGACAACATTGCATGGAGAGGATGAGAAGGAAAAGCTTTATTTTCCTCTTTTGAAGTCAGTAAAACATCAAAAAGCCCTTTAAGGGCGAAGTGTCTCAACTAATTTTGTCGCCGATTGTAGTTATATTTTAACTTTTATGGTAATTTTTAGGCTTTTAACATTTCATATTTAATTGTACATATTTTCAAAGTTGACTTTTTTTTATCAATGTGAGGCGCTAGTGAAATTAATAGCCTGTTGCAGGCTCTCAGATAGCAGGGATGAAGCGTAAGTGTAAGGCGTGCGAAAATACAAGCGCGTGATCGCTTTCTCAATTTCGCGGACCAGATTATCTCCGAGCCTGCAACAGGTTAATAAATTAAAAAATAATATTAATTAAAAAAAAAATAATAATAATAATAATAATAATAACAACAACAATAATAATAATAAAATATTACAGTCATCATCATTCTTACCAGTACTATTATTACTATTATTATTATGCTACCTTTGATTTTTTATGCTTTTGCTTTGTTGATTTATAGACTGTGCCCTCTCCCACCCACCCTACGCCTATGACTGCAGCATTTCGCATTCAAGATCCGTGAAATACCAAGAAAACAAAACTGACAAAATATTTCACTATTTTATTATTCATAGTCTTTTATATTTTCATCATTTTAACAGAGTTTTTATACCTTTGCTATGAAACAACTGGAATGATAAATAAGTTAAAATATTTCATTTTTAAAAACTGGAATTTGAAGCACTAGGATGCAAATAATAACTGGGTTGCGTTCATGGTCAGGAAGAAAGTCCGTCGAAGGAGCTACCAACAGTCTCCTTCACTTCAAGAACAATCATACGGCAATGACACGGATGTGGTGTCGTTTCCTTTACAGCATGTTGGAAAAGTCACAGTAATCTTTCTCTGGATTCCTTTACAACAGTCCTTTTTTTGCTTACAAAGTGCAACATTGTACATTTTATTACAAATAGTAATTGGGATGATTTTTGCAATGCAAGTCTTCCTAGTAGAGGTTGGTGTATACCCACGAGAGTTGGCAGTGATCTTTGGTATCGTGATATGATTGCATGTGGTGCTGTTGCTATTTCCTGTAGGACGTTGAGGTTTGGCTTCAACATATGAAGTAGGATTAAAAATGACAGCCAACGACAAAGTAACTGCAAATATGTGGATTACCTTATCAAGAAAAAGAAAATAATTTTCATCATACAATTAGCTTTTAGAAGTTTTTACGCTCAAACCACAGAGCAGTTTAAATTATTCTCTGTTATGTTGTATTCTGCGTGTTAACCGACACGAGAAAGACCGCACCTTTTATTCCCTTTATTTAAGCCGGATACGCCAATTTTTCTTGGTTAACATAAAATAACATCAATTAATAGAACTCACTAAAAAAAATTCGCATCGTCATATATTACCACATGTATTCTGACCGAGTAGATGACATTCCCAATCTTTAGTTTTAAGAAAATGTCAAGAGAATAGGCCATTTCCGAGTTCCAAAGACTCTCACTTTCAAAACAAGGCCAAGTGCAAAAAATTTCTTGTGAAAAAGAGTCTCAATTGCATGCAAATAAAAAAAATCATTTTTATATCAATGGCTTTGCACTAAGCCTCGCTTTGAAACTGGGGCTTGAGGCAACACGAAAATAACCTACTCAAACAATTTGCACCAATAGCAAACTGGAAAGATCCTCTTGTTGAAGATGTCGTGTACAAGACTGCGGAAGGTATCATGCAGATTTGGTTAAAAATCGAACTAACCAAGAAAATAAAAAAGCATTGGATAAAAACTGACCAGTTTCATTTGTTTTCCGTTCATAGTGATTTTTTTGATGCCAGAACCAAGTATGTTCCTCTTAAAGTTTTTAAACCTGACGTTTGATTTCACTTATCAAACTAGGCTGAAATCGTCCTTTATATTAACCCTTACCGACTAAAAATAATCATCCCCGACATCCCCATTTTCCTCGTTATGCTGAAGGAACCACTTTAGCATTTAATTCCTTTCAATGCTAAAGGAACAATTTCTTATTAATTGGTTTCAATGATGTTACTGACGTAAATGAAGAATAAATATAGATAAACATCTACAAGAACCGTTAATTTGGAATGAGCTGAGTGATCGGGTGTTCCTTGGTGTTGTACAGGGCATTTTCAGTTGGTTACCTATATTGTTGTACATGTATTGTGGATATTTTTCGATTTCTTTTTATTCTTACATTACTTCGCCTAGTAAGAGGAAATCCGATGATCTGCTTTCTTATTTCAAAACTTATGATTTTAAAAAAGAGCATCATTGGTATTCCTTTTTTTTCTTTTTAGTTTTGAATGTTTACTAGTACTTTTCATATTCTTCTCTCCGCACGTTTATGCAAAATTTAATTGTTTTAAGACCGTTGCAGTAGACTCTATTCTTTGCTGTGCCGGGTTCCGTATCAGATGCAAAATAAACTGAGATACTAAAATACGTTGTTGACAATTGTTGCAATTATCAATTATCATCTTAAAAAAGCCCTAAAGCGTGTAACAGTCTTGAAGCTGCTCCATGTATCGTAGCCTACGCAAGAAGATAAAATCCTGATCTCTGATGATACTCTAATTTACGCTAAAACGAGGTCATCTAATTTTCAATTGCAGCACCTGGTAAAAGGTGCTAGTAAAATTGGTGGTAAAATTGGCAATAGCAAATGTATTGGTAAATGCATCAATAAAAATATTAGTCAACTTTAATCAGACACAATTACCTACTTTATTTCTCAATAATTATCAAAGCGTTTATTCACAACACAGTCAATAATGTCAATAATTCGGAACGCAAATGTTTCTGTCCCACTCCCAAAATAAAGTACTGTTGGTTATTTTTTGTTGTTATGGCTGTTATACGCACTGCCCAAGGTTAACATGAATAGTATGTACTTTTGCTATACTGATCAAATTTTATTGAAATACAACACCAAGTGTTTGTTTTAACCAGTTTTGCAACTTTATCGACCACAGCGACTTTTTAACAAGAAACTTCATTTTAGAATCCTTGATTACTTCTGCAAAGTATTATATGATCAAAAAAGAAACTCCATTTTAGAATCCTCGATTTACATCTTCAAAGTATTATTTGGTCAGGAAAGAAACTTCATTTTAGAATCTTTGATTTACTTCCGTCTGCAGAGTATTATACGATCAGTCACACGGCAGTCAAATCTCATCAAATTCTGCTAGAAATCTGTGAGACGAAAAAAATAACAAAAACTTAAGGTAAGAGCTTCAGGTTCCAAATAATCTGAAAAAGTGTGGATCGCAGTCATGCAAATGAAATTTTATATTCATCAAAAGTCTTGTCGTGAAAGTAAAATTTGTCCGCACTAACTATAAAAAACGATTCGGGGAAGTGTTCGCAATTTTTTGCCGTAGGGCAGAAATGGTAAAAAAAAAAAAAAAAGGACGAAAAACAAGATAAAACTGGCCCTCTTCGTTCGTCCTGTTAGGTTACGATACAGACATACTTCAGATCAACTAATTGCACGGTTTTGCTATTTGTATTGGGACCTTTTAGCCACTTTCTGTTTAACCTGAATGAAATGACAATGAATTTACTAGCAGTAGTAAAAATTTATTCTATGACTTTTACAGACCGGAATTTGTACACATATAAAAAATTCGATTTCCTTTTCGAAACAATTATACTTGAGCTGAAAACTTTTCAGGAATGGACAATATCGTTTGCTTCGGAATAAGGATATCAAATTATACACAAACTCATCATAAAATACATGAAACCCGGCGTGCAGGCAAAGAAAGTTAAATCAAAACACCATTCTTGGAGCGCTAGCTATCAACCGAGCTGCTTTTAATTACAAAGTTGAACGTAAGCGTAGTAGGTTGAAGCCTAAGAAAAGGCTTCAAATCACTTGATCATTTAGATTATTGCTCAGCAATCGCAGCTATGGAATTCAAGCTTTATTAACTTAGCTTTATTATTGTGTTGTAAAGTGTTGTTTGTCACCAGGAAAATCAATTGGCGAATGGACTTTTAGGCGAAATGACCACAATGCAAGGTGTCCATTAATACGGTCATTTCCAACCGAAGTCTTCAACCCTGAAAACCCATGCTTCGTACGCTACTGACCACATAGTTTTCTGTAAACTCGGCTCAATAAACAGGGATGTCAATTAATCACAAGAAACATTTTACTGCATTTTACGGATTTTCTTATCCTGTTATTGTTCTTTATATCAATGTTTAAGTTTCAAACACTTTTCAGGAATTCTCTTAATAAAAGAAAGGTCGTCATTTTGAGGTTTTATTTAAAGCTTTAATATTCAAAGCACGTCGAGAAGAGTCGCACTCAGAAAGTTTTTTGCATTGAGATTTTCTACAAATTCTAGGTATATGTTGTCTCAAAAATTCCCATGCTTCCGATTTTGTAGTTGAAGTCCAGTGGAAGTTTGGTATTGCTATAACAATTTCTCCCATTTTTTACTGCTGTAATTGAGTATGAGTCAGTCCAGACTCATTGTCATTAATACCAAGACGCAATTGTCTACTGGCTAAATTTATTTGGAATTAGTTCTAGGAATTCTAAGTTACTGTATGAAGCCATTTCCAGAAATTCCAAGCTTTTTAATTGTTTCTAATTTGAATGTTTTGGAACTACTGGGAATTCCTAATTTCCAGTTGTGTGTTAAGCCATTCCCAGAGATTCCCAGAAATTTCAAGTTTTTAATTCCTTCCTACTTTGCATGACTTGGAATTACTGAAGTTTGAAGACTTTTCACGGGCATTTCATGGCCCATGAATTTCGAAACTGGAATGTTCATGAATTTAACGGACCATGAAACATATTTAATGACGCATGAAATGCAACTATTTGGTAGCAAAAATTTTCATGGCCATGAGAAACGTTTTTCATGAGTTGTGTAAAAGACAGTTCTATAATTCATAGAAAATTGATGGCCCTGAACCATGGCAATGAAATTAACAATTGAAAAATTAATGACCATGGAAAAAGATTCATGGGTTTTTCATTTCAAGGGATGTTCATTAACTCACGTTGCTAGTGCACCTTTCTTGAAAGAATGTACCCAGCGTTTCTGATTAATCCGGATAAATGATTGATTCATTAGGTAACAAAGTACAAAGCGTCACTTTTCTAAGACTTAGGGCCAGTTATTTGAACGGAGTCTAACCCGTGTTTTACAAAACCGCGTTCTATAATTAGCCATTTTCAGTTTGCCTAACGTTTTTATGTAAACACCATTTATCGTGAATGATTTCAATAACCTACATAGCGTAGACTAAAAAAGCACTAATTATTTTCTTAAATTAACTCACTAAGAAAGAGATCTGGGGGTCCAATGATTTCTTAAACCGCGCCTCTTTAAATAACCGAGCCTTAGAGTTAATAAAATAATCTAGATTTCGTATTCTCAAACGTCATGGTTTGAGTTCCGAACTTTGCGGAAGACATTACAGTTTTTACTCAGAATAAATACCAAAATATAACAAAACCCGCAGCGATCAATATGTAGTGCAAAGATCTAGCTAAAGCAAGTTAAATTACCCGGTAGCTCGAAGTTAAAAATAAGCGAAAGGTTGGAGCCTAACGGAAGGCCTTCTGATAGCTTGCTCGTTATCCAACAACGATACTTGGTTTGTTTAAGTCGTTGGCTAATTGTTTCAGAGCTGAAACTGAGATTTCTTATAGTTCGAGGAATTTTATGCAACATTAACTTTCAATTGAATTTCACTATTCAATTTTCCTAAACGATTTTCCCGTTTAGTGAATTCAACCATCTGGCTTTAAGTGAAAAAAAAAAAATTCATAATAAAAAAATGGAGAAAAGAAAAGAAAAAGAAATTTGGCTTTTAAATGTCAGTTAAAAAACTGCTTGTAAGGATGAAATAAGTTTTAACGGGTAGCAATTGCTAAAGTCCTGTATTCAAATTATTATCATACTTCAGTCTTTTGTTTAACACTTAAGGTAACACGACTAACTTCTTTCCTGCCTCCTGTGGTGAGTTTCTCTTAGGTGCAAGAACGTATTTTTAGTGAACAGTGAGTATATAATGCCGCCGGTCTTGAGACGTTTTTCAGTCAGTAATCAGGAAAGAAGTCTAGAGTTTTCAACGCCTTCGGAGAAGAGAAGTCAATATGGACAATTTTGTCAAACTGGTAAGACTAAATAACTTTGTCAATTCAGTCTTCCCGATATCATCTTTCCTGCTCATATCATGGAATTAGTAAGAAACATAGTTCAAGTATGAAAATCAATAATTTTGATCGTTAAAATTTTCGTAAAACCACGAATCTGTCTTTTCTGGCAATTGCGCAAATTCCGTTTTGCAGAGAATCTATTTATAAGATCCCGAAAGAAAGGATGAAAAAGTATGCCCATCTTGCTTACATACTATCTTCATCCACGTTGGTCGAGGTGCAGAAATGCTACGTTTGGCCTTCTTTCATCATTCAACAGAACTAAACATAGTCAATCCAATATGAGCAATAGTGACAAAATCAGTTATCTCAGATAAAAATAGTTTTAACGCCCAAAGTAAGTTTGGTGGGTATTATTACAGTTTTCTTTGGATTCACTTAGGTCATCCACATCTTTGCAGTTACTTTTTGCTTGGCTATGATCCTTAGTTCTACAGGAAAAGTTGAAGCCAAACCCCAGGGTCCTACAGGAAAACACAACAACACCAAATGCAATCATATCATAATACCAAGGATCACTGCCGACTCTCCTGGGTATACACCAACCTCTACAAGGAAAACGTGCATTGAAAAAATCATCCCAATAACTATTTGTAACAAAATGTACAATGTTGTACTTTGTAAGAAACAGAACGGCTGCAGTGGAGTCCCGAAGATGATAACTGTGACTTACCGAACATGCTGTAGAGGAAACCACACTACATCCGTTGCATTACCAGGCGGTTGTTCTTAAAGTGGAGGAGACTGTTGGTAGCTTGTTCCCCATATACAATGAACAACATCCATTATCTGCATTTTAAACGTTGCAATAAGAATATAATATTTAATATAACGTATCAGAGCCCCTCAAGAGGTATACAACAATGGTGTTAAAAAAATAAATATAAATAAAGTTTATGGGAAAAAAAAACACAGAGCTTTCGTAGATTCAATGATTAATATTTCAGTTACAAACCTACCGGGAAACGATGTTATCTGTCGACAACTCCTGGGCACGTCAAGGGTAAATTTGTCGTTGATCCATTTCCCAAAACTCAGGCAAGGCCAAAAAGTGTCTACCTGAATTTACACACAAATAATGATAAAATAAAGATTGGATGATTAGGTGCTTGTCAAGTTGAAGCATTAAACAAGAAAAATTAAACTGAAGAACGTTATTCAACGTTTCGGTGTTTCGAACATCATTATCATGAATGAAAACCGTTACGGGACTTCAAGTCAACTGTTTTAGCTTCTTTTTTAAGTAGCTAAAACAACTTTGACATCTCAAGGCTCTTTATTCCTGATAATGATGATCGAGACGTAGAAACGCTCAATAACATTCCACAATTTAATTTATCTTGTTACAAATGAACGAACGAACGAACAAACGAACCAACGAACAAATCTTCACAATGGTTAACTTTTGTTCAATCGTACATTGACAGTCATTAAAAACGGATAACGGAGACCGAAGATGATCTAGCGTTAATACTTGGTTAAATCTAAGACATCTATTAATATGAACAGTGGGACAACATTGGGTGGAGGGGATGGGGAGGCCGATTGTAGTTATATTTTAACTTTTATGGAAATTTTTAGGCTTTCAACTTTCCATATTTGATTGTACATATTTTTAAAGTTGATTTTTTTTTGTTATCAATGTGAGGCGCTTGTGGAGTTAGGATAAACGCCAAATAAAAACAATCATAGCCTGTTCCAGGATCGCAGATAGTCAACCTCGTTCCAAGGGTTCTCTCCTGCCCGCCCTACGATGCGAGGAGGGCGGGTAGGAGAGAACCCTGGGAACGAGGTTGTCAGATAGTAGGGATGACGAGTAAGTGTAAGGTGCGCAAAAATAAAAGCGCGTGATCGCTTTCTCAATTTCGCGGATCCGACTATTTCGGAGCTTCGAAAAGACTAATGAATTAATAATAATAATAATGATAATAATAATAATAATAATAATAATAATAATAATAATAATAATAAAATATTATGATCATCATCATCATTATTACCATTATTATTATTACTATTATTATTATCCTAGCTTTGATTTCTTATGCTGTTGCTTTGTTGTTTTATATTCGTTCCGCATTCTCATCATTTTAACACAGTTTTTATACCTTTGCTATGAAACCACTGGAATGATAAATAAGTCAAAATATTTCGTTTTTAAAAGCTAGAATTTGAAACATTAGGATGCAAATAATAACTGGGTTGCGTTCATGGTTAGGAAGAAAGTCAATCGAACGAGCTACCAACAGTCTCCTTCATTTCAAGAACAATCATACGGCAATGACACGGATGTGGTGTCGTTTCCTTTACAGCATGTTGGAAAAGTCACAGTAATCTTTCTCTGGCTCGCATTCCTTTACAACCGTTCTTTTTTTGCTTACAAAGTGCAACATTGTACGTTTTGTTACAAATAGTAATTGGTATGATTCTTGCAATGCACGTCTTCCTAGTAGAAGTTGGTGTATACCCAGGAAAGTTTGAATTTTTATTTTTTCTCGTGCAACCCTAAACAAGACCTTCACGGCTAAATATGATGGTGTTTTGCCCAGAACACCCTAAGTGAGACCAAAATACGAAATTTACACCCCCTAAGCGAGACGACGAGCATTCCCACCCCTTTCATATGCGGAGTCCACCCCCCGGGAGGGAGAATGCCTTTTCTTCCCTATATTTAAGCCACTGAGGCTAACTTTTCTTGGCGACATAAAATAACGCCAATAAAAAGAGCTCATGGAAAAATTTCGCATCGTCATATATTACCACATGTATTCTAATCGAGTTGCCACCGTTTTTGAGAAAATGAGTTTCATTTGCATGAAAATAACAAATACATTTTACATCAATGGCTTTGCACTTAGCCTCGCTTTGAAACAGAGGCTTGGGGCAACACTGAAATGACCCATTTAAATAATTTGCATTAATAGCAAACTGGAAAGATCCTCTTGTTGAGAATGTCGTGTATAAGACTGGGGAAGGTAATTTAAAAATACAGTTAAAAGTCGAACTAACTAAGAAAAAGAAAAAGCAGTGGATAAAACTTACCAGTCTCATTTGTTTTCCGTTCATGGTGATTTCTTGATTCCATAACCAAGTATGTGCCTCTTAAAGTTTTTAAGCCTGACGATTGATGTCACTTATCAAACTGAGTATGAACTCGTCCTTTACATTAACCCTTACCGGCTAAAAATAATCATCTCTGATAGTGGAGTGCCATTGGTGCACACCCATGACCCATGAATTTGGAACTGTAGTGACGTCTAACGCCTTTTGTATCAAGTGATTGTTAAATACAACTGGGGCAGCTTATTGGAATTCTTTTTATTTTCTAACAACAACTTAACAAGTAATTCACGAGATAGAAAATACGAAATGACTTTTACATTCTAACTACCACTTCTTTTTCTTTTTCATTTTTTGCAAAAGAGTCATGGTTTGAGCTGCGAACTTTGCGGAAGACAATATTGTTTCATTGGAAATGAAAAAACAATAAAAATGAATAAAATCTGCAACATCAATATATACAATCTTGCCGCTAAAGCAAACTTGTACCATAGCTCTATATAAGCTAAAGAAGCGTCATATCATTGAGACAACAAATGAATCATTCTTGGACCCATCGAACATCATTATCTGGAAGATTTTTTTTTTCTGTTTATTTATTTATTGTCTGTAATGGCTATTACCTGAACTGTTTCATGCCAACAAACGAAACCAATCAGGGGTTCAAGCTTTATTCAAAAAACTCGAATAGGAGAGAGCGCACTTCGCTAGGTCACTAGTTAATTAGGTCACTTTCACGATGACGACATTTGACTACAACTAGCAGAATTCATTTCAGTTTTGCTTTCTTATTTTTATCTACATGTAAATTTGCCAATACCGCTGAGATTTCAAAAACAATAGCCCTAATTAGCAGAAGAAAACGACAAACTGAACTTGAGGACTCTGGTAGTGGTAGTAAAATGGCGTCATCATGTAATTGTCTCAGTGTTTCTAATTGCGTATCGTTAAAAATAAGTGATAAATTTGGAGTCTAACGGCAGCCTGATGGGAGCTCTCTCGTTCTCTACCGGCAATCCATAGTTTTTTGAAGTAGTTGGCTATTTGTTTCAAGGCTCAGAAACTCGAAACAACCTCAAAAAATAATCTGAAAACAGTGATGAATAATTTCTTTGATACTGTAAATTAAAAGTCAGGTTTATCGAGATTTGTTCGTATTAAGATATTGATCAAAGAATTATGTTGGTTCTAAAATATCTATTCAAAAATTAAAACGAAACAAAAACACAAAACAAAGAAATTAATTTCGGGAAGAGTTTACATCGAGTGCACCCCCGGGCAACAAAGATAAAAACTATCGAGTATTTCTTTTCCTTCTTCCTGTTGTGTTACGATACAGATTCCTTTCATTTCAGTTGTAAGGGTTCATGTACTAGGGAAAAAAAAGGCGCTGAGTCTAGAACTCCTCAGGGCAGGTCGCGCTTTCCTGGAAGAATGTACCCAAAGTTTTTGGTTAATCCGGCTGAATTATTGACTCATTAGATAATAAAGTACAAAGCACTTTTCTAAAAATTAGAGTTAAATATAATAATCTCTATTTCGTGTTCTCAAAAGTTATGGATAAGCTTATAAGTTTAAGACATTATACTTTTTCACTTGGAATAAATGACAAAATTTAATAAAATCCGCAGAAATCAATATGTGCAATTTTCTAGCCAGAGGAATTTCAGTTACCAAGTAGCTCTAAGTTAAAAAGAAGTGAAAGGTTGGAGCCTAACGGAAGGCCTTCTGATAGCTTGCTCGTTATGCAACAACGATACTTGGTTTGTATAAGTCGTGGGTTAATTGTTTCAGAGCTGAAACTGAGATTTCTTATAGTTCGAGGAATTTTATGCAACATTAACTTTCACTTGAATTTCACTATTCAATTTTCCTAAACGATTTTTCCGTTTAGTGAATTCAACCATCTGGCTTTAAGTGAAAAAAAAAAATTCATAATAAAAAAATGGAGAAAAGAAAAGAAAAAGAAATTTGGCTTTTAAATGTCAGTTAAAAAACTGCTTGTAAGGATGAAATAAGTTTTAACGGGTAGCAATTGCTAAAGTCCTGTATTCAAATTATTATCATACTTCAGTCTTTTGTTTAACACTTAAGGTAACACGACTAACTTCTTTCCTGCCTCCTGTGGTGAGCTTCTCTTAGGTGCAAGAACGTATTTTTAGTGAACAGTGAGTATATAATGCTGCCGGTCTTAAGACGTTTTTCAGTCAGTAATCAGGAAAGAAGTCTAGAGTTTTCAACGCCTTCAGATAAGAGAAGTCAATATGGACAATTTTGTCAAACTGGTAAGACTAAATAACTTTGTCAATTAAATCTTCCCGATATCATCTTTCATTCTCATATCATTGAATTAGTAAAAAACATAGTGTGAGTATGAAAATCAATAAGTGCTCTCGTTAAAATTTTCTTAAAACTATGAATCTGTCTTTTCTGGCAAGTACTCAAATTCCGTTTAGCAGAGAGTCTATTTATAAGATCCCGAAAGAAAGGATGAAAAAGTATGCCCATCTTGCTTACATACTGTCTTCATCCAGATTGGTCGAGGTGCAGAAATACTACGTTTGGCCTTCTTTCATCATTCAACAGAACTAAACATAGTCAATCCAATACGGGTTATAGTGACAAAATCAGCTATTTTAGATAAAAAAAGTGTTAAAGCCCAAAGTAAGTTCGCTTAGTATAATTACAGAGTAAAAAGGAATCGACTTTTTTGCATCTATCCTATGGATTCACTTAGGTCATCCACATCTTTGCAGTTACTTTTTGCTTGGCTATGATCCTTAGTTCTACAGGAAAAGGTGAAGCCAAACCCAAAGGTCCTACAGGTAAACAAAACAACACCAAATGCAATCATATCATGATACCAAGGATCACTGCCAACTCTCCTGGATATACACCAACCTCTACTAGGAAGACGTGTATTGAAAAAATCATCCCAATAACTATTTGTAACAAAATGTACAATGTTGCACTTTGTAAGAAACAGAACGGCTGCAGTGGAGTCCCGAAGATGATAACTGTGACTTACCGAACATGCTGTAGAGGAAACCACACTACATCCGTTGCATTACCAGGCGGTTGTTCTTAAAGTGGAAGAGACTGTTGGTAGCTTGTTCCCCATACACAATGAACAACATCCATTATCTGCATTTTGAACGTTACAATTAGAATATAATATTTAATATAACGTATCAGAGCCCCTCAAGAGGTATACAACAATGGTGTTAAAAAGATAAATATAAATAAAGTTCATGGAAAGAAAGGACAGAGTTTCCCTAGTTTCAATGATTAATTTTTTTCCGTTACGAACCTAGAGGAAACAGTATTATCTGTTGACAACTCCTGGGCACGTCAAGGGTAAATTTGTTGTTGATCCTTTTCCCAAAACTTAGGCAACGCCAAAAAGTGTCACAAATAATGATGAAAAAAAAGATCGGATGATTAGTTGCTTGTCAAGTTGGAGTATTTAACAAGAAAAATTAAACTGAAGAACGTTATTTGAGGTTTCGGTGTTTCGAACATCATTACCAATAATGAAAACCGTTACGGGACTTCAAGTCAACTCTTTTTTAAGTAGCTAAAACAACCTTGACATCTCAAGGTTTTTTATTCTTGATAATGATGTTCAAAACATAGAAACGCGAAGTAACACTCCACAATTTAATTTATCTTGTAACAAATGAACGAACGAACGAACGAACGAACGAACAAATCTTCGCAATGGTTAACTTTTGTTTAATCGTACATTGACAGTGATTAAAAACGGATAACATAGACCTAAGATGATCTAGCGTTAATATTTAGTTAAATCTAAGGCACCTATTAATATGAACAGTGGCACAACATTGCGTGGAGGGGATGAAGAGGGGAAAAGCCTTATTTTCCTCTTTTGAAGTCAGTTAAACATCAGAAAGCCGTTTAAGGGCGAAGTGTCTCAACTAATTTTTATGGTAATTTCTAGGCTTTTAACATTTCATATTTGATTCTACACACTTTTAAAGTTGATTTTTTTTTGTTCTCAATGTGAGGCGTTTGTGGACTTAAAAAAAACGCCATTTAAAAAAATTAATAGCCTTTTTAGGCTCTCAGATAGTCAATCTCCTTCTCAGGGTTTTCTCCTACCCGCCCTACTCGCTTCGTATGGCGGGTAGGAGAGAACCCTAGGAAAGAGGTTGTCAGATAGTAGGGACGACGAGGAAGTGTAAGGCGCGCTAAAATATAAGCGCTTGATCGCTGTTTGAATTTCGCGGACCCGACTATCTCGGAGCCTGGAACAGGCTAATGAATTAATAATAATAATAATGATAAAAATAATAATAACAATAACAATAATAATAATAATAATAATAAAATATTATGATCATCATCATTACTACTATTATTATTACTATTATCAAAATCCTAGCTTTGATTTCTTATGCTGTTGATTTTTTGCTTAAGACTGCGCCCCTTCCACCAACCCTACGCCTATGACTGCACCATTCCTCATTCAAGATCCGTAAAATACAAAGAAAACAAAAGTGAGAAAATATTTTAATATTTTATTATTTATATCCTGTTATATTTTCATCATTTTAACACAGTTTTTATACCTTTGCTATCAAACCACTGGAATGATAAATAAGTTAAAGTAGTACATTTTTAAAAACTAGAATTTGAAGCGTTTGGATGCAAATAACTGCGTTCCGTTCATGGACAGGAAGAAAGTCAGTCGAACGAACTACCAACGGTCTCCTTCACTTCAAGAACAATCATATGGCAATGACACGGATGTGGTGTCGTTTCCTTTACAGCATGTTGGAAAAGTCACAGTAATCTTTCTCTGAATTCCTTTACAACCGTCCTTTTTTTGCTTACAAAGTGCAACATTGTACATTTTGTTACAAATAGTAATTGGGATAATTTTTGCAATGCACGTCTTCCTAGTAGAGGTTGGTGTATACCCAGGAGAGTTCGCAGGGATCCTCGGTATCGTGATATGATTGCATATGGTGCTGTTGCTTTTTCCTGTAGGACGTTGAGGTTTGGCTTCAACATACGAAGTAGGATTAAGAATGACAGCCAACGACAAAATAACTGCAAATATGTGGATTACCTTATAAAGAAAAAGAAAATAATTTGCATCATGAAATTAGCTTTAAGAAGTTTTTAAGCTAGAACCACAAAGCAGTGTAATTGTCTGTTAGTATTGTATTCAACATGTTCAGCGACATCAGGGAGACCGCCTTTTCTTCCCTATATTTAAGCCAATTAGGCTAACTTTTCTTGGCGACATAAAATAACGTCAATTAAAAGAGCTCATGGAAAAATTTCGCATCGTCACATATTGACATATGTATTCTAATCGAGTAGACGGCATTCCCATTCTTTGGTTTCAAGAAAATTTCAAGGGAATAGGCCATTTCCGAGTTCCAAAGACTCACTTTCGAAACGAGGCCATGAGTTTCATTTGCATGAAAATAACAAATACATTTTATGTCAATGGCTTTGCACTTAGCCTCGCTTTGAAACAGAGGCTTGGGGCAGCACGGAAATGACCCATTTAAATAATTTGCACCAATAGGAAACTGGAAAGATCCTCTTGTCGAAGATGTCGTGTATAAGACTGCGAAGGGTATTAGATACGGTTAAAAATCGAACTAACTAAGAAAATGAAAAAGCAGTGGATAAAAACTTACTAGTTTCATTTGTTTTCCGTTCATGGTGATTTCTTGATTCCAGAACCAAGTATGTGTCTCTTAACGTTTTTAAGCCTGACGTTTGATCTCACTTATCAAACTGAGTCTGAAATCGTCCTTTATATTAACCCTTACCGGCTAAAAATAATCATCTCCGACATCCCCATTTTCCTCGGTATGCTGAAGGAACCACTTTAGAATTTAATTGCTTTCAATGCTAAAGGAAAAATTTCTTATTAATTGGTTTCAGTGATATTACTGACGTAAATGAAGCCTATGTACAAGCCCCGTTCCGTGTCAAATGCAAAATAAACTGTATGAGATACTAAAATACGCTTTTGACAATTGCTGCAATTAACATTTATCATGTTCAAAAAAAGCCTTTTAGAGCTTGTAACAATCTTGAAGCTGCTCCATGAACCGTAGCCAACGCAAGAAGATAAAATCCTGGTCTCTGAAAATTGGTGGTAAAGTTGGCAATAGCGAATGGATTGGTAATGGTATCAATAAAAATATTAGTCACCTCTAATCAGACACATTTACCAAATGTTATTTCTCAATAATTATCAAAGAGTGCAACACACAGTCAATAATGTCAATAATTCCGAAAGCAAATGTTACTGTCCTACCTATTGTGCCCAAAATAAAGGATTGTTGGTTATTTTTTGTTGTTATGGCTGTTATATGAATTGCCCAAGGTTAACATAAATAGTATGTACTTCTGCTACACTGATCAATTTTATTGAAGTACAACACAAGGTGTTTAACCAGTTTTGCAACGATTTAACTTTATCGAGTACAGCGACTTTTGGACAAGAAACTTCATTTTAGAATCCTTGATTTACTTCTGCAAAGTATTATATGATCAGAAAAGAAACTTCAGTTTATAATCCTTGATCTAAATCTGCAAAGTATTATATGATCAGAAAAGAAACTTTATTTTAGAATCCTTGATTTACTTCAGTCTTCAAAGTATTTTATGATCAATCACATGGCAGTCAAATTATGCTAGAAATCTGTGAGGCGAAAAAAATAACGAAATCTTAAGATAAGAGCTTCAGGTTCCAAATAATCTTAAAACTTGTTGTCTTGAAAGTAAAATTTGTCCGCACTAACAATAAAAATCAATTCGGGGAAGTGTTCGCAATTCTATGCCTTAGGGAAGAAATGGTAAAAAAAGAACGTCGAAAAATAAGATCAAACCGGCTCTCTTCGTTCTTCCTGTTTCAGGTTACGATCCAGACATATTTCACATCAACTAACTGCACGGTTTTGCCATTTGTATCGGGACCTTTAAGCCACTTTCTGTTTAAATTGAATGAAATGACAATGAAGTTACTAGCAGTAGTAAAAATTAATTCTATGACTTTTACAGACCGGAATTTGTACACATATAAAAAATTCGATTTCCTTTTCGAAACAATTATACTTGAGCTGAAAACTTTTCAGGAGTGGACAATATCGTTTGCTTCGGAATAAGGATATCAAATTATACACAAACTCATCATAAAATACATGAAACCCTAGCGTGCAGGCAAAGAAAGTTAAATCAAAACACCATTCTTGAAGCGCTAGCTATCAACCGAGCTGCTTTTAATTACAAAGTTGAAAGTAAGCGTAGTAGGTTGGAGCCTAAGAAAAGGCTTCAAATCACGTGATCATTTAGATTATTGCTGGACCTCTTTCAGCAATCGCAGCTCTGGAATTCAAGCTTTATAAACCAAAAAACATCTCCGATAAGCCGTGTTGTAAAGTGTTGTTTGTCACCAGGAAAATCAATGAGCAAATGGACTTTTAGGCGAAATGACCACAATGAAAGGTATCCATTAATACGGTCATTTCGAACCGAAGTCTTCAACTTTGAAAATCCATGCTACGTACGCTACTGACCACATGATTTTCTGTAAAGTCGGCTCAATGAACAGTGATGTCAGTTAATTACAAGAAACATTTAACTACATTTTACGGATTTTCTTATCCTGTTATTGTTCTTGACATCAATGTTTAAGTTTCAAACACTTTTCAGGAATTCTCTTAATAAAAGAATGGTCGTCATTTTGAGGTTTTATTTAAAGCTTTAATATTCAAAGCACGAAGAGAAGTGTCGCACTCAGAAAGTTTTCTGGGTTTTTCTTCCAATTCTAGGTATATATTGTCTAAAAAATTCCTATGCTTCCGATTTTGTAGTTGAAGTCCAGTGGAATTTTGGTATTGCTATAACAATGTCTCCCCTTTTTTACTTCTGTAATTGAGTCTGACTCAGTCCAGACTCATTGTTATTAATTCCAAGACGCAATTCTCTACTGGCTAAATTTATTTGGAATTAGTCCTAGGAATTCTAAGTTACTGTATGAAGCCATTTCCAGAAATTCCAAGCTTTTAAATTGTTCCTAATTTGAATGTTTTGGAACTACTGGGAATTCCTAATTTCCAGTTGTGTGTTAAGCCATTCCCAGAGATTCCCAGAAATTTCAAGTTTTTAATTCCTTCCTACTTTGCATGACTTGGAATTACTGAAGTTTGAAGACTTTTCACGAGCATTTCATGGCCCATGAATTTCGAAACTGGAATATTCATGAATTTAACGGACCATGAAACATATTTAATGACACATGAAATGCAACCATTTGGTAGCAAAAATTTTCATGGCCATGAGAAACGTTTTTCATGAGTTGTGTAAAAGACAGTTCTATAATTCATAGAAAATTGATGGCCCTGAACCATGGCAATGAAATTAACAATTGAAAAATTAATGACCATGGAAAAAGATTGATGGGTTTTTCATTTCAAGGGATGTTCATTAACTCACGTTGCTAGTGCACCTTTCTTGAAAGAATGTACCCAGCGTTTCTGATTAATCCGGATAAATGATTGATTCATTAGGTAACAAAGTACAAAGCGTCACTTTTCTAAGACTTAGGGCCAGTTATTTGAACGGAGTCTAACCCGTGAACAGTGAACAGTGAGTATATAATGCTGCCGGCGTCAAGACTTTTTTCAGTCAGTAATCAGCACAGAATTCTAGTAGAATTTTCAATGCCAGTCGGAGAAGAGAAGTAACATGTACAATTTTCCAAACTGGTAAGACAAAATAACTTCGTCATTTAAATCTTCCTTATCTTTCAAGCTCATTTAATAAGGTGATCCCGAATTAGTAACAGACATAGTTGAACTATGAAAATCAAATTAAAAACTTCACTCTTTTAAATTTCTCAAAAACCACGGATTTTAGTGAACAGTGAGTATATAATGCTGTCGGTGTTAAGACTCTTTTCAGTCAGTAATCAGCACAGAATTCTGGTAGAATTTTCAACGCCAGTCGGAGAAGAGAAGTAACATGTATACAATTTTGTCAAACTGGTAAGACAAAATAACCTCGTCATTTAAATCTTCCTTATCTTTCAACCTCATTTAATAAGGTGATCCCGAATTAGTAACAGACATAGTTGAACTATGAAAATCAAAAACTTCACTCTTTTAAATTTCTCAAAAACCACGGATTTTTCTTTTCTGACAAGTGCGCAAATTCCAACTTTTGTAGAGAGTCTACTAAAATGAATCTAGAAAGAACGAAAAGAAAATGCATGCCCAAACTACACCTTGCTTACATAAAGTCTTCAGCTAGACTAGTGGAGGTGGAGTTATCTTACGTTTGGCTCTCTTTCATTATTCATGCGAACAACACATTGTCAATTTAATATCAGCAATGTTTGTATACTTAATAGCATGATTTGTAGTAATATTTGGCTTAAATACTACGAGTGATATTTCGAAATTTGAGACAATTTTGAAATATCACGAGGTATTTATGCCAAATATCACGTACAAATCATGCTATTATTTGTTTATACTACTATCCGTAAAAGGTTTGTAATTTTCACATGTAGGTATTTCAAATTAAGCTGAAATACCACTGCTCTAAGCCAATCTCATTGCAGAAATTTCTCATGTAGTAGTATAATCCAATATCAGCAATGTTAATGACAAAATCAGTTATTTCAGAAAAATTTAATTTTAAACCCTCATTTAAAACCAGTAAGTTCGCTGCATTTATTTACAGTGTTAAAACGCAATTTATTTGTTGTATCTTAACTTTGGATTCACTTAGGTCATTCACATTTTTGCAGTTTTTTTTAGCTTGGCTATGATCCTTAGTTCTACGGGAAAAGGCGAAGGCAAACCTCAAGGTCCTACACCAACAAAGACTGTGATAATAGAGACAATAATAATAATAATAATAATAATAATAATAATAATAACAATAATAATAATAATAATAATAATAATATATTATGATTATCATCATTATTACCATTATTATTATTATTACTATTATTATTATCCTAGCTTTGATTTCTTATGTTCTTGCTTTGTTGTTTTATAGACTGCGCCCCCTTCCACCCACCTTACGCCTAGGACTCCAGTATTGCGCATTCAAGATCCGTGAAATACAAAGAAAACAAAGGTGATAAAAAATTTCAATATTTTATTATTCATATTCTTTTAAATTTTCATCATTTTAACTCAGTTTTATACCTTTGCTATGGAACCACTGGAATAATAAATAAATTAACAAATTTCATTTTTAAAAACTAGAATTTGAAGCGTTAGGATGCAAATAACAACTGCGTTGCGTTCATGACCAGAAAGAAAGTCCGTCGAACGAGCTACCAACGGTCTCCTTCACTTCAAGAACAATCATACGGCAATGACACGGATGTGGTATCGTTTCCTTTACAGCATGTTGGAAAAGTCACAATAATCTTTCTCTGGATTCCTTTACAACTGTTCTTTTTTCCCTTACAAAGTGCAACGTTGTACATTTTGTTACAAATAGTAATTGGGATGATTTTTGCAATGCAAGTCTTCCTAGTAGAGGTTGGTGTATACCCAGGAGAGTTGGCAGTGATCGTTGGTATCGTGATATGATTGCATGAGGTGCTGTTGGTATTTCCTGTAGGACCTTGAGGTTTGGCTTCGACATATGAAGTAGGATTAAGTATGACAGCCAACGACAAAGTAACTGCAAATATGTGGATTACCTTATAAAGAAAAAGAAAATGATTTGCATCATGCCATTAGCTTTTAGAAGTTTTTACGCTTTAACAATGAGCAGTTTATTCTCTGATACACTGTATTCTGCATGTTAACCGACCCGAGAAAGACCGCACCTTTTCTTCCCTTTATTTAAGCCGGATACGCCAACTTTTCTTGGTTAACATAAAATAACATTAATTAATAGAGCTCATTCAAAAATTTTGCATCGTCATATACTACCACATGTATTCTGATCAAGTACATGGCTTTCCAAATCTTTAGCTTTAAGAAAATTTCAAGAGAATCGGCCATTTCCGAGTTCCAAAGACTCTCACTTTCGAAACAAGGCCAAGTGCAAAAACTTACTTGTGAAAAAGAGTTTCATTTGCATGAAAATAATAAAAAAAAAATTCATATTAATGGCTTTGCACTTAGCCTCGCTTTGAAACAGAGGCTTGAGGCAACTCGGAAATAGCCTACTCAAATAATTTGCACCAACAGCAAACTGGAAAGATCCTCTTGTTGAAGATGTCGTGTATAAGACTGGGGAAGGTATTAGACACGGTTAAAAATCGAACTTACTAAGAAAATGAAAAAGCAGTGGATAAAAACTTACCAGTTTCATTTGTTTTCTGTTCATGGTGATTTCTTGATTCCAGAACCAAGTATGTGTCTCTTAAAGTTTTTAAGCCTGACGTTTGATCTCACTTATCAAACTGAGTCTGAAATTGTCCTTTATATTAACCCTTACCGTCTAAAAATAATCATCTCCGACATCCCCATTTTCCTCGTTATGCTGAAGGAACCACTTTTAATTGCTTTCAATGCTAAAGGAACAATTTCTTATTAATTGGTTTCAATGATGTTGCTGACGTAAATGAAGAATAAATATAGATAAACATCTACAAGAACCGTTAATTTGCAATAAGCTGAGTGATCATGTGTTTCTTGGTGTTGTACAGGGCATTTTCAGTTGGTTACCTATATATTGTTGTATTGTGGATATTTTTCGATGTCTTTTCATTCTTACATTACTTCGCTTAGTAAGAGGAAATCCGATGATCTGCTTTCTTATTTCAAAACTTGTGACTTTAAAAAAGAGAGCCTCATTGGTGTTCCTGTTTTTGTTTTTTTTTAGTTTTGGATGTTTACTAGTACTTCTCATTTTCTTCTCTCCGCACGTTTATGCAAAATTTAATTGTTTTAAGACCGTTGCAGTAGACTCTATTCTTTGCTGTGCCGGGTTCCGTATCAGATGCAAATAAACTGAAATACTAAGATACACTGTTAGAGCCTTAGAGCTTGTAACATTCTTGAAGCTGCTCCATGTACCGTAGCTTACGCTAAAAGATAAAATCCTGATCTCTGATGATACTCTAATTTACGCTAAAACGAGGTCATCTAATTTTCAATTGCAGCACCTGGTAAAAGGTGCTAGTAAAATTGGTGGTAAAATTGGCAATAGCAAACGTATTGGTAAATGTATCAATAAAAATATTAGTCGACTTTAATCAGATACAATTACTTACTTTATTTCTCAATAATTATCAAAGTCTTTATTCACAATAAAGTCAATAATGTCAATAATTCGGAACGCAAATGTTTCTGTCCCACTCCCAAAATAAAGAACTGTTGGTTATTTTTTGTTGTTATGGCTTTTATACGCACTGCCCAAGGTTAACATGAATAGTATGTACTTTTGCTATACAGATCAAATTTTATTGAAATACAACACCAAGTGTTTGTTTTAACCAGTTTTGCAACTTTATCGAGTACAGCGACTTTTTAACAAGAAACTTCATTTTAGAATCCTTGATTACTTCTGCAAAGTATTATATGATCAAAAAAGAAACTTCATTTTAGAATCCTCGATTTACATCTTCAAAGTACTGATTATTTGGTCAGGAAAGAAACTTCATTTTAGAATCTTTGATTCACTTCCGTCTGCAGAGTATTATACGATCAGTCACATGGCAGTCAAATCTCATCAAATTATGCAAGAAATCTGTGAGACGAAAAAAATAACAAAAACTTAAGGTAAGAGCTTCAGGTTCCAAATAATCTGAAAAAGTGTGGATCGCAGTCATGCAAATGAAATTTCATAATCATCAAAAGTCTTGTCGTGAAAGTAAAATTTATCCGCACTAACTATAAAAAAACGATTCGGGGAAGTGTTCGCAATTTTTTGCCGTAGGGCAGAAATGGTAAAAAAAAAAAAAAAAGAACGAAAAACAAGATAAAACTGGCCCTCTTCGTTCTTCCTGTTTGGTTACGATACAGACATACTTCAGATCAACTAATTGCACGGTTTTGCCATTTGTATCGCGACCTTTTAGCCACTTTCTGTTTAACCTGAATGAAATGACAATGAAGTTACTAGCAGTAGTAAAAATTAATTCTATGACTTTTACAGACCGGAATTTGTACACATATAAAAAATTCGATTTCCTTTTCGAAACAATTATACTTGAGCTGAAAACTTTTCAGGAGTGGACAATATCGTTTGCTTCGGAATAAGGATATCAAATTATACACAAACTCATCATGAAATGCATGAAACCCGGCGTGCAGCCAAAGAAAGTTAAATCAAAACACCATTCTTGGAGCGCTAGCTATCAACCGAGCTGCTTTTAATTACAAAGTTGAAAGTAAGCGTAGTAGGTTGGAGCCTAAGAAAAGGCTTCAAATCACGTGATCATTTAGATTATTGCTGGACCTCTTTCAGCAATCGCAGCTCTGGAATTCAAGCTTTATTAACTAAAAAACATCTCCGATAAGCCGTGTTGTAAAGTGTTGTTTGTCACCAGGAAAATTAATGAGCAAATGGACTTTTAGGCGAAATGACCACAATGCAAGGTATCCATTAATACAGTCATTTCGAACCGTAGTCTTCAACTTTGAAAATCCATGCTTCGTACGCTCCTGACCACATGATTTTCTGTAAAGTCGGCTCAATGAACAGTGATGTCAGTTAATTACAAGAAACATTTAACTACATTTTACGGATTTTCCTATCCTGGTATTGTTCTTGACATCAATGTTTAAGTTTCAAACACTTTTCAGGAATTCTCTTAATAAAAGAATGGTCGTCATTTTGAGGTTTTATTTAAAGCTTTAATATTCAAAGCACGTAGAGAAGTGTCGCACTCAGAAAGTTTTTTGGGGTTTTCTTCCAATTCTAGGTATATATTGTCTAAAAAATGCTTCCGATTTTGTAGTTGAAGTCCATTGGAATTTTGGTATTGCTATAACAATGTCTCCCATTTTTTACTGCTGTAATTGAGTCTGACTCAGTCCAGACTCATTGTCATTAAATCCAAGAGTGAATTCTCTACTGGCTAAATTTATTTGGAATTAGTCCTAGGAATTCTAAGTTACTTTATGAAGCCATTTCCAGAAATTCCAAGCTTTTAAATTGTTCTTAATTTGAATGTTTTAGAACTACTGGGAATTCCTAATTTCCAGTTGTGTGTTAAGCCATTCCCAGAGATTCCTAGAAATTTCAAGTTTTTAATTCCTTCCTACTTTGCATGACTTGGAATTACTGAAGTTTGAAGACTTTTCACGGGCATTTCATGGCCCATGAATTTCGAAACTGGAATATTCATGAATTAAAAGGACCATGAAACATATTTAATGACACATGAAATGCAACTATTTGGTAGCAAAAATTTTCATGGCCGTGAGAAACGTTTTTCATGAGTTGTGTAAAAGACAGTTCTATAATTCATAGAAAATTGATGGCCCTGAACCATGGCAATGAAATTAACAATTGAAAAATTAATGACCATGGAAAAAGATTGATGGGTTTTTCATTTCAAGGGATGTTCATTAACTCACGTTGCTAGTGCACCTTTCTTGAAAGAATGTACCCAGCGTTTCTGATTAATCCGGATAAATGATTGATTCATTAGGTAACAAAGTTCAAAGCGTTACTTTTCTAAGACTTAGGGCCAGTTTTTTGAACGGAGTCTAAGCCGTGTTTAACAAAACCGCTAATTAGCCATTTTCAGTTTGCCTAACGTTTTTATGTAAACACCATTTATCGTGAATGATTTCAATAACCTACATAGCGTAGACTAAAAAAGCACTAATTATTTTCTTAAAGTAACTCACTAAGAAAGAGATCCGGGGGTCCAATGATTTCTTAAACCGCCCCTCTTTAAATAACCGACCCTTAGAGTTAATAAAATAACCTAGATTTCGTATTCTCAAACGTCATGGTTTGAGTTCCGAACTTTGCGGAAGACATTACATGTTTTTACTCAGAATAAATACCAAAATATAACAAAACCCGCAGCGATCAATATGCAGTGCAAAGATCTAGCTAAAGCAATTTAAATTACTCAGTGGCTCGAAGTTAAAAATAAGTGAAAGGTTGGAGCCTAACGGAAGGCCTTCTGATAGCTTGCTTGTTCTGCATCAACGATACTTGGTTTGTTTCAGTCGTTGGCTAATTGTTTCAGAGCTGAGACCGCGATTTCTTATAGTTCGACGGCCTTTAAGCAACAGTAACTTTGAATTTCATAATACATTATTTATTCGATTTTCCTAAACGATTTTTTCGTTTAATGAACTCAATTACCTGGCTTTAATTACCAAAGAGAAAGAAAAAAAAAACAAACGAAAAAGAAAAGAAATTTGGCTTTTAACTGTCAGTTTAAAAACTGCTTGGAAGGATGAAATTAGTATTAGAATGGATAAGAATTGTTAGTCCTGATTCAAATTATCATCATACATTAGACTTTTGTTTAAAGCTTAAGGTAACACCACTAACTTCTTCCCTGCCTCTTGTGGTGAGTTTCTCCTATGTACAAAAACGTATTTTTAGTGAACAGTGAGTATATAATGCTGCCGGCCTTAGTACTTTTTTCATGAGTCAGTAATCAGCAAAGAATTCTAGTCGAATTTTCAACGCCAGTCGGAGAAGAGAAGTAACATGCCCAATCTTGTCAAAATGGTAAGACTGAAATAACTTCGTCGTTTAAATATTCCTTATCATCTTTCAAGCTCATTTCTTAAAGCAGGGCTTCAGATGGATCGCGGAAGAAAAAGTCAAATTTCGCGGGATTTTTAGGTAGAAATTCGCGGAAAAATCGGCCGTTTTCGCGGGAATTTTCGCGGGAGTTTGTCTTCACCAAAAAGCAATCGGTAAAAAACGGCCGATTTTGTGGTTATTTTTAAGGCAAATTTCGCAAGAAATCGATCGGTTTTGCGCTGATCAGAACAGCGTTTTTCACGTTCTTCTAACAGAGGTCATCATTCGCTCTTTCAACAACAATACGATCCTGAAATAAACCAACGGCAAAGCCTTCAACATCATGGCTAGTGCCCAGTTTTTCGCGACATAATCTACACCTGGTAGTTGTTTGCACGTTTCAGTGACGAAGTTCCAAGACAAAGTTGCAAGTTTACGGCAAGTAAATAGCCCCAATAGCTGAAATAAGTTTCAAATGTGATGTATAGACATGTATTTGATAAGATTTCTGCCAAATTTCGCGGTATTTTTCGTGTTTTGTGAATTTCGCGGGACTTCGCGGATTTACTTGAATTTCGCGGCTCCGCGACCGCGCGAAATATCAAAAGCCCTGATAAAGCGATTCTGAATTAGTAACAGACATAGTTGAACTATGAAAATCAAAAACTTCTCTCTTTTAATTTTCTTAAAAACCACGGATTTTTGTTTTCTGGCAAGTGTGCAAATTCCAACTTTTGTAGAGAGTCTACTAAAATAAATCCAGAAGGAACGAAAGGAAAATGCATGCCCACCCTACACCTTGCTTACATAAAGTCTTCAGCCAGACTGGTGGAGGTGGAGTTATGTTACGTTTGGCTCTCTTTCATTATTCATGCAAACAAAACATTGTCAATACAATATCAGCAATGTTTGTATAGATAATAGCGTGATTTGTAGTGATTTTTGACGTACATACCACGAGTGATTATATTTCGAAATTTGAGACAGTTTTGAAATATCACGAGATATTTATGCCAAATATCACGTACAAATCATGCTATTATTTGTTTATACTACTACCCACAAAAGGTTTGTAATTTTCACGTGTAGGTATTTCAAATAAAGCTGAAATACCACTGCTCTAAGCCAATCACATTGCAGAAATTTCTCATGTAGTAGTATAATCCAATATCAGCAGTGTTAATGACAAAATCAGTTATTTCAGATAAAATCAATTCTAAACCCTAATTTAAAGCCAGTAACTTCGGTGCGTTATTTATAGTGTTAAAACGCAATTTATTTGTAGTATCTTTTCTTTGGATTCACTTAGGTCATTCACATCTTTGCATTTACTTTTAGCTTGGCTATGATCCTTAGTTCTACGGGAAAAGGTGAAGCCAAACCCCAAGGTCCTACGGGAAAAAGCAACAGCACCACATACAATCATATCACGATACCAAAGATCACTACCAACTCTTCTGGATATACACCAACCTCTACTAGTAAGACGTGCATTACAAAAATCATTCCCATTACTATTTGTAACAAAATGTACAAAGTTGCGCTTTGTACGAAACAGAACGGCTGCAGTGGAGTCCCGAAGATGATAACTGTGACTTACTGAACATGCTGTAGAGGAAACTACACCACATCCGTTGCATTACCAGGCGGTTGTTTTTAAAGTGGAGGAGACTGTTGGTAGCTTGTTCCCCATATACAATGAACAACATCAATTATCTGCATATTGATCGTTGTACCAAGAATATAATATTTAATATAACGTATCAGAGCCCCTCAAGAGGTATAAAACAATGGCGTTAAAGAGATAAATATAAATAAAGTATACGGGAAAAAACGACATAGTTTTCCTAGTGTCAATGATTAATATTATTTTCCGTTACGAACCTACAGGAAACACTATTATCTGTCTACAAATCCTGGGCACGTCAAGGGTAAATTTGTCGTTCCATTTCATAAACTCAGGCAACGCCAGAAAGTGTCTACCTGAATTTACACACAAATAATGATAAAACAAACAAAAAAAGACCGGATGATCAGTTGCTTGTCAAGTTAAAGCATTTAACAAGAAAACTTAAACTGAAGAACGTTATTCGACGTTTCGATGTTTCGAACATTACCAAGGATGAGAACCCATAAGGGACTTCAAGTCAACTCTTTTAACAACCTTGTCATCTCAAGGTTTTTTAGTCTTGATAATGATGTTCGAAACATAAAAACGCCCAATAGCATTCCTCAGTTTAATTTATCTTGTTAAAAAAGAACGAACAAACAAACCTTCACAATGGTTAACTTTTGTTCAATCATACACTGGCAATGATTAAAAACGGATAGTTTTAAAAAGTAAGACCTAAGATGATCTGGCGTTAATATTTCGTAGAATCTAAGACACCTATTAATATGCAGTGGTAAAAGTCAAGAGTTATGGGAAAAACATGTTATAATTAAGACACTAGGAATTACATAGAAGACTATCCTAACGGTCTGGGGCTTAAGAGAGAATATGCTCCTTGTTAAGTTCTTAACATCAGTTCTCGCGATCGAAGAGTAATCAGCATCAAATCTCTCCCTGTGAGATAACTTCTTTATAAATCGTATTGGTGACGAGAATTAAGGATACGATCACATGGTACCCCGCGAGCCTCAAAACAGCACAACAACACCAACAAATACAAAAACAAGATGAACTCGGGTGTTTGTTGTTTTCTATAGGTAGTGCGAACAGTGGAACAACATTGCATGGAGAGGATGAGAAGAAAAAGCTTTATTTTCCTCTTTTGAAGTCAGTAAAACATCAAAAAGCCCTTTAAGGGCGAAGTGTCTCAACTAATTTTGTCGCCGATTGTAGTTATATTTTAACTTTTATGGTAATTTTTAGGCTTTTAACATTTGATATTTAATTCTACATATTTTCAAAGTTGACTTTTTTTTTAACAATGTGAGGCGCTAGTGAAATTAATAGCCTGTTGCAGGCTCTCAGATAGCAGGGATGAAGCGTAAGTGTAAGGCGCGCGAAAATAAAAGCGCGTGATGGCTTTCTCAATTTCGCGGACCAGATTATCTCCGAGCCTGCAACAGGTTAATAAATTAAAAAATAATATTAATAAAAATAATAATAATAATAATAATAACAATAGTAATAATAATAAAATATTACAGTCATCATCATTCTTACCAGTACTATTACTACTATTATTATTATGCTACTTTTGATTTTTTATGCTTTTGCTTTGTTGATTTATAGTTTGTGCCCTCTCCTACCCACCCTACGCTTATGACTGCAGCATTCCGCATTCAAGATCCGTGAAATACCAGATACCAAATACCAGATATGAATTACCAAATACCAGATATGAATTTCAGATATCCGCTAGTGCGGATATCTGAAATACGTGTCTATATGCTTTTATACTTAGGGCCTTTTATGGACACTGGTTTAGCCGTCATTAGTATAATTCGATTGCAGGATCTTAATATCTCTGCATAATGGAATTTTTAATTTTATAGAATTTTGAACTTTTATTATTAATTATATCTATTCCCTCTTCTTTTATGTAAGGTTAAGTTACTTCCTTTTTTTAGAATTTGTAAATGAATAGTTTTTTCTATCGTCACTTATAACATATAGGATTGTTTTTGTTCTCATGAAGGACGAGGGGTTTCTTTTGTAACGGATGGAATTGTAGATAGTGTTTTTGATGAATTAATTAGATTTTTTGTAACAGCGGGTTGATTTTAAATAGGATTTTAATTGAGGGTTTGTAATAAAGATTCTTTTCTTTTCAGAAAACAAAAGTGAGAAAATATGTCAGTATTTTATTATTCATAGTCTTTTATATTTTCATCATTTTAACACAATTTTTATACCTTTGCTGTGAAACAACTGGAATGATAAATAAGTTAAAATATTTCATTTTTAAAAACTAGAATTTGAAGCACTAGGATGCAAATAATAACTCGGTTGCGTTCATGGTCAGGAAGAAAGTCCGTCGAAGGAGCTACCAACAGTCTCCTTCACCTCAAGAACAATCATACGGCAATGACACGGATGTGGTGTCGTTTCCTTTACAGCATGTTGGAAAAGTCACAGTAATCTTTCTCTGGATTCCTTTACAACCGTCCTTTTTTTCCTTACAAAGTGCAACATTGTACATTTTATTACAAATAGTAATTGGGATGATTTTTGCAATGCAAGTCTTCCTAGTAGAGGTTGGTGTATACCCACGAGAGGTGGCAGTGATCTTTGGTATCGTGATATGATTGCATGTGGTGCTGTTGCTTTTTCCTGTAGGACCTTGAGGCTTGGCTTCAACATATGAAGTAGGATTAAGAATGACAGCCAACGACAAAGTAACTGCAAATATGTGGATTACCTTATCAAGAAAAAGAAAATAATTTTCATCATACAATTATACAATTTTAGAAGTTTTTACGCTCAAACCACAGAGCAGTTTATTCTCTGTTATGTTGTATTCTGCATGTTAACCGACACGAGAAAGACCGCACCTTTTCTTCCCTTTATTTAAGCCGGATACCCCAATTTTTCTTGGTTAACATAAAATAACATCAATTAATAGAACTCGCTAAAAGAAATTCGCATCGTCATATATTACCACATGTATTCTGATCGAGTAGATGGCAATCCCAATCTTTAGTTTTAAGAAAATGTCAAGAGAATAGGCCATTTCCGAGTTCCAAAGACTCTCACTTTCGAAACAAGGCCACGTGCAAAAAATTTCTTGTGAAAGAGAGTCTCATTTGTATGCAAATAAAAAAAATCATTTTTATATCAATGGCTTTGCACTAAGTCTCGCTTTGAAACAGAGGCTTGAGGCAACACGAAAATAACCTACTTAAATGATTTGCACCAATAGCAAACTGGAAAGATCTTCTTGTTGAAGATGTCGTGTAAAAGACTGCGGAAGGTATCAGATTTGGTTAAAAATCGAACTAACCAAGAAAATGAAAAAGCAGTGGATAAAAACTTACCAGTTTCATTTGTTTTCCGTTCATAGTGATTTTTTTGAAGCCAGAACCAAGTATGTTCCTCTTAAAGTTTTTAAGCCTGACGTTTGATTTCACTTATCAAACTGATTCTGAAATCGTCCTTTATATTAACCCTTACCGACTAAAAATAACCATCCCCGACATCCCCATTTTCCTCGTTATGCTGAAGGAACCACTTTAGCATTTAATTGCTTTCAATGCTAAAGGAACAATTTCTTATTGATTGGTTTCAATGATGTTACTGACGTAAATGAAGCCTAAATATAGATAAACATCTACAAGAACCGTTAATTTGGAATGAGCTGAGTGATCGGGTGTTTCTTGGTGTTGTACAGGGCATTTTCAGTTGGTTACCTATATTGTTGTACATGTATTGTGGATATTTTTCGATTTCTTTTTATTCTTACATTACTTCGCCTAGTAAGAGGAAATCCGATGATCTGCTTTCTTATTTCAAAACTTATGATTTTAAAAAAGAGCATCATTGGTATTCCTTTTTTTTTCTTTTTAGTTTTGAATGTTTACTAGTACTTTTCACAATCTTCTCTCCGCACGTTCATGCAAAATCAAATCGTTTTAAGACCGTTGCAGTAGACTCTATTTTTTGCTGTGCCGGGTTCCGTATCAGATGCAAAATAAACTGAGATACTAAAATACGTTGTTGACAATTGTTGCAATTATCAATTATCATCTTAAAAAAGCCTTAAAGCGTGTAACAGTCTTGAAGCTGCTCCATGTATCGTAGCCTACGCAAGAAGATAAAATCCTGATCTCTAATGATACTCTAATTTACGCTAAAACGAGGTCATCTAATTTTCAATTGCAGCACCTGGTAAAAGGTGCTAGTAAAATTGGTGGTAAAATTGGCAATAGCAAATGTATTAGTAAATGTATCAATAAATATATTAGTCAACTTTAATCAGACACAATTACTTACTTTATTTCTCAATAATTATCAAAGTGTTTATTCACAACACAGTCAATAATGTCAATAATTCGGAACGCAAATGTTTCTGTCCCACTCCCAAAATAAAGTACTGTTGGTTATTTTTTGTTGTTATGGCTGTTATACGCACTGCCCAAGGTTAACATGAATAGTATGTACTTTTGCTATACAGATCAAATTTTATTGAAATACAACACCAAGTGTTTGTTTTAACCAGTTTTGCAACTTTATCGAGTACAGCGACTTTTTAACAAGAAACTTCATTTTAGAATCCTTGATTACTTCTGCAAAGTATTATATGATCAAAAAAGAAACTTCATTTTAGAATCCTCGATTTACATCTTCAAAGTACTGATTATTTGGTCAGGAAAGAAACTTCATTTTAGAATCTTTCATTTACTTCCGTCTGCAGAGTATTATACGACCAGTCACATGGTAGTCAAATCTCATCAAATTATGCTAGAAATCTGTGAGACGAAAAAAATAACAAAAACTTAAGGTAAGAGCTTCAGGTTCCAAATAATCTGAAAAAGTGTGGATCGCAGTCATGCAAATGAAATTTCATAATCATCAAAAGTCTTGTCGTGAAAGTAAAATTTGTCCGCACTAACTATAAAAAAACGATTCGGGGAAGTGTTCGCAATTTTTTGCCGTAGGGCAGAAATGGTAAAAAAAAAAAAAAAAAAAGAACGGAAAACAAGATAAAACTGGCCCTCTTCGTTCTTCCTGTTAGGTTACAGGACCGGAATTTGTACACATATAAAAAATTCGATTTCCTTTTCGAAACAATTATACTTGAGCTGAAAACTTTTCAGGAGTGGACAATATCGTTTGCTTCGGAATAAGGATATCAAATTATACACAAACTCATCATAAAATACATGAAACTCGGCGTGCAGGCAAAGAAAGTTAAATCAAAACACCATTCTTGGAGCGCTAGCTATCAACCGAGCTGCTTTTAATTACAAAGTTGAACGTAAGCGTAGTTGAAGCCTAAGAAAAGGCTTCAAATCACTTGATCATTTATTAGATTATTGCTCAGCAATCGCAGCTATGGAATTCAAGCTTTATTAACTAAAAAACATCTCCGATAAGCTGTGTTGTAAAGTGTTGTTTGTCACCAGGAAAATCAATTGGCGAATGGACTTTTAGGCGAAATGAACACAATGCACGGTCATTTCCAACCGAAGTCTTCAAATTTGAAAACCCATGCTTCGTACGCTACTGACCACATCATTTTCTGTAAAGTCGGCTCAATGAACAGTGATGTCAATTAATTACAATACACATTTAACTGCATTTTATGGATTTTCTTATCCTGTTATTGTTCCTTATATCAGTGTTTGAGTTTCAAACACTTTTCAGGAATTCTCTTTAATAAAAGAATGGTCGTAATTTTGAGGTTTTAATCCAAGCTTTAATATTCAAAGCACGTCGAGAAGAGTCGCACTCAGCAAGTTTTTTGCATTGGGATTTTCTACAAATTCTAGGTATATGTTGTCTCAAAAATTCCCATGCTTCCGATTTTGTAGTTGAAGTCCAGTGGAAGTTTGGTATTGCTATAACAATTTCTCCCATTTTTTACTGCTGTAATTGAGTCTGACTCAGTCCAGACTCATTGTCATTAATTCCAAGACGTAATTCTCTACTGGCTAAATTTATTTGGAATTAGTCCTAGGAATTCTAAGTTACTGTATGAAGCCATTTCCAGAAATTCCAAGCTTTTAAATTGTTCCTAATTTGAATGTTTTGGAACTACTGGGAATTCCTAATTTCCAGTTGTGTGTTAAGCCATTCCCAAAGATTCCCAGAAATTTCAAGATTTTAATTCCTTCCTACTTTGCATGACTTGGAATTATTGAAGTTTGAAGACTTTTCACGGGCATTTTATGGCCCATGAATTTCGAAACTGGAATATTCATGAATTTAACGGACCATGAGACATATTTAATGACGCATGAAATGGAACTATTTGGTAGCAAAAATTTTCATGGCCATGAGAAACGTTTTTCATGAGTTGTGTAAAAGACAGTTCTATAATTCATAGAAAATTGATGGCCCTGAACCATGGCAATGAAATTAACAATTGAAAAATTAATGACCATGGAAAAAGATTGATGGGTTTTTCATTTCAAGGGATGTTCATTAACTCACGTTGCTAGTGCACCTTTCTTGAAAGAATGTACCCAGCGTTTCTGATTAATCCAGATAAATGATTGATTCATTAGGTAACAAAGTACAAAGCGTCACTTTTCTAAGACTTAGGGCCAGTTTTTTGAACGGAGTCTAACCCGTGTTTTACAAAACCGCGTTCTATAATTAGCCATTTTCAGTTTGCCTAACGTTTTTATGTAAACACCATTTATCGTGAATGATTTCAATAACCTACATAGCGTAGACTAAAAAAGCACTAATTATTTTCTTAAAGTAACTCACTAAGAAAGAGATCCGGGGGTCCAATGATTTCTTAAACCGCCCCTCTTTAAATAACCGACCCTTAGAGTTAATAAAATAACCTAGATTTCGTATTCTCAAACGTCATGGTTTGAGTTCCGAACTTTGCGGAAGACATTACATGTTTTTACTCAGAATAAATACCAAAATATAACAAAACCCGCAGCGATCAATATGCAGTACAAAGATCTAGCTAAAGCAATTTAAATTACTCAGTGGCTCGAAGTTAAAAATAAGTGAAAGGTTGGAGCCTAACGGAAGGCCTTCTGATAGCTTGCTTGTTCTGCATCAACGATACTTGGTTTGTTTCAGTCGTTGGCTAATTGTTTCAGAGCTGAGACCGCGATTTCTTATAGTTCGACGGCCTTTAAGCAACAGTAACTTTGAATTTCATAATACATTATTTATTCGATTTTCCTAAACGATTTTTTCGTTTAATGAACTCAATTACCTGGCTTTAATTACCAAAGAGAAAGAAAAAAAAAACAAACGAAAAAGAAAAGAAATTTGGCTTTTAACTGTCAGTTTAAAAACTGCTTGGAAGGATGAAATTAGTATTAGAATGGATAAGAATTGTTAGTCCTGATTCAAATTATCATCATACATTAGACTTTTGTTTAAAGCTTAAGGTAACACCACTAACTTCTTCCCTGCCTCTTGTGGTGAGTTTCTCCTATGTACAAAAACGTATTTTTAGTGAACAGTGAGTATATAATGCTGCCGGCCTTAGGACTTTTTTCATGAGTCAGTAATCAGCAAAGAATTCTAGTCGAATTTTCAACGCCAGTCGGAGAAGAGAAGTAACATGCCCAATCTTGTCAAAATGGTAAGACTGAAATAACTTCGTCGTTTAAATATTCCTTATCATCTTTCAAGCTCATTTCTTAAAGCAGGGCTTCAGATGGATCGCGGAAGAAAAAGTCAAATTTCGCGGGATTTTTAGGTAGAAATTCGCGGAAAAATCGGCCGTTTTCGCGGGAATTTTCGCGGGAGTTTGTCTTCACCAAAAAGCAATCGGTAAAAAACGGCCGATTTTGTGGTTATTTTTAAGGCAAATTTCGCAAGAAATCGATCGGTTTTGCGCTGATCAGAACAGCGTTTTTCACGTTCTTCTAACAGAGGTCATCATTCGCTCTTTCAACAACAATACGATCCTGAAATAAACCAACGGCAAAGCCTTCAACATCATGGCTAGTGCCCAGTTTTTCGCGACATAATCTACACCTGGTAGTTGTTTGCACGTTTCAGTGACGAAGTTCCAAGACAAAGTTGCAAGTTTACGGCAAGTAAATAGCCCCAATAGCTGAAATAAGTTTCAAATGTGATGTATAGACATGTATTTGATAAGATTTCTACCAAATTTTGCGGTATTTTTCGTGTTTTGTGAATTTCGCGGACTTTTGCGGATTTACTTGAATTTCGCGGCTCCGCGACCGCGCGAAATATCAAAAGCCCTGATAAGGCGATTCTGAATTAGTAACAGACATAGTTGAACTATGAAAATCAAAAACTTCTCTCTTTTAATTTTCTTAAAAACCACGGATTTTTGTTTTCTGGCAAGTGTGTAAATTCCAACTTTTGTAGAGAGTCTACTAAAATAAATCCAGAAGGAACGAAAGGAAAATGCATGCCCACCCTACAACTTGCTTACATAAAGTCTTCAGCCAGACTGGTGGAGGTGGAGTTATGTTACGTTTGGCTCTCTTTCATTATTCATGCGAACAAAACATTGTCAATACAATATCAGCAATGTTTGTATAGGTAATAGCGTGATTTGTAGTGATTTTTGGCGTACATACCACGAGTGATTATATTTCGAAATTTGAGACAGTTTTGAAATATCACGAGAAATTTATGCCAAATATCACGTACAAATCATGCTATTATTTGTTTATACTACTACCCACAAAAGGTTTGTAATTTTCACGTGTAAGTTTTTCAAATAAAGCTGAAATACCACTGCTCTAAGTCAATCACATTGCAGAAATTTCTCATGTAGTAGTATAATCCAATATCAGCAGTGTTAATGACAAAATCAGTTATTTCAGATAAAATTAATTCTAAACCCTCAGTTAAAGCCAGTAACTTCGGTGCGTTTATTTATAGTGTTAAAACGCAATTTATTTGTTGTGTCTTTTCTTTGGATTCACTTAGGTCATTCACATCTTTGCATTTACTTTTAGCTTGGCTATGATCCTTAGTTCTACGGGAAAAGGTGAAGCCAAACCCCAAGGTCCTACGGGAAAAAGCAACAGCACCACATACAATCATATCACGATACCAAAGATCACTGCCAACTTTTCTGGATATACACCAACCTCTACTAGTAAGACGTGCATTGCAAAAATCATTCCCATTACTATTTGTAACAAAATGTACAAAGTTGCGCTTTGTACGAAACAGAACGGCTGCAGTGGAGTCCCGAAGATGATAACTGTGACTTACTGAACATGCTGTAGAGGAAACTACACCACATCCGTTGCATTACCAGGCGGTTGTTTTTAAAGTGGAGGAGGCTGTTGGTAGCTTGTTCCCCATATACAATGAACAACATCAATTATCTGCATACTGATCGTTGTAACAAGAATATAATATTTAATATAACGTATCAGAGCCCCTCAAGAGGTATAAAACAACGGCGTTAAAGAGATAAATATAAATAAAGTATACGGGAAAAAACGACATAGTTTTCCTAGTGTCAATGATTAATATTATTTTCCGTTACGAACCTACAGGAAACACTATTATCTGTCTACAAATCCTGGGCACGTCAAGGGTAAATTTGTCGTTCCATTTCATAAACTCAGGCAACGCCAGAAAGTGTCTACCTGAATTTACACACAAATAATGATAAAACAAACAAAAAAAGACCGGATGATCAGTTGCTTGTCAAGTTAAAGCATTTAACAAGAAAACTTAAACTGAAGAACGTTATTCGACGTTTCGATGTTTCGAACATCACCAAGGATGAGAACCCATAAGGGACTTCAAGTCAACTCTTTTAACAACCTTGTCATCTCAAGGTTTTTTAGTCTTGATAATGATGTTCGAAACATAAAAACGCCCAATAGCATTCCTCAGTTTAATTTATCTTGTTAAAAAAGAACGAACAAACAAATCTTTACAATGGTTAACTTTTGTTCAATCATACACTGGCAATGATTAAAAACGGATAATTTTAAAAAGTGAGACCTAAGATGATCTGGCGTTAATATTTCGTAGAATCTAAGACACCTATTAATATGCAGTGGTAAAAGTCAAGAGTTATGAGAAAACATGTTATAATTAAGAGACTGGGAATTACATAGACGACTATCCTAAGGGTCTGGGGGTTAAGAAAGAATATGCTCCTTGTTAAGTTCTTAACATCAGTTCTCGCGATCGAAGAGTAATCAGCATCAAATCTCTAACTGTGAGATAACTTCTTTATAAATCGTATTGGTGACGAGAATTAAGGATACGATCACATGGTACCCCGCGAGCCTCAAAACAGCACAACAACACCAACAAATACAAAAACAAGATGAACTCGGGTGTTTTGTTGTTTTCTATAGGTACCGTGAACAGTGGAACAACATTGCATGGAGAGGATGAGAAGGAAAAGCTTTATTTTTCTCTTTTGAAGTCAGTAAAACATCAAAAAGCCCTTTAAGGGCGAAGTGTCTCAACTAATTTTGTCGCCGATTGTAGTTATATTTTAACTTTCATGGTAATTTTTAGGCTTTTAACATTTGATATTTAATTCTACATATTTTCAAAGCTGACTTTTTTTTTAACAATGTGAGGCGCTAGTGAAATTAATAGCCTGTTGCAGGCTCTCAGATAGCAGGGATGAAGCGTAAGTGTAAGGCGCGCGAAAATACAAACGCGTGATCGCTTTCTCAATTTCGCGGACCAGATTATCTCCGAGCGTGCAACAGGTTAATAAATTAAAAAATAATATTAATAATAATAATAATAATAATAATAATAATAAAATATTACAGTCATCATCATTCTTACCAGTACTATTATTACTATTATTATTATGCTACCTTTGATTTTTTATGCTTTTGCTTTGTTGATTTATAGACTGTGCTCTCTCCCACCCACCCTACGCCTAAGTGAGAAAATATTTCAGTATTTTATTATTCATATTCTTTTATATTTTCATCATTTTAACACAGTTTTTATACCTTTGCTATGAAACAACTGGAATGATAAATAAGTTGAAATATTTCATTTTTAAAAACTAGAATTTGTAGCACTAGGATGCAAATAATAACTCGGTTGCGTTCATGGTCAGGAAGAAAGTCTGTCGAAGGAGCTACCAACAGTCTCCTTCACTTCAAGAACAATCATACGGCAATGACACGGATGTGGTGTCGTTTCCTTTACAGCATGTTGGAAAAGTCACAGTAATCTTTCTCTGGATTCCTTTACAACCGTCCTTTTTTTCCTTACAAAGTGCAACATTGTACATTTTGTTACAAATAGTAATTGGGATGATTTTTGCAATGCAAGTCTTCCTAGTAGAGGTTGGTGTATACCCAGGAGAGTTGGCAGTGATCTTTGGTATCGTGATATGATTGCATGTGGTGCTGTTGCTATTTCCTGTAGGACCTTGAGGCTTGGCTTCAACATATGAAGTGGGATTAAGAATGACAGCCAACGACAAAGTAACTGCAAATATGTGGATTACCTTATCAAGAAAAAGAAAATAATTTTCATCATACAATTAGACAATTTTAGAAGTTTTTACGCTCAAACCACAGAGCAGTTTATTCTCTGTTATGTTGTATTCTGCAAGTTAACCGACACGAGAAAGACCGCACCTTTTATTCCCTTTATTTAAGCCGGATACCCCAATTTTTCTTGGTTAACATAAAATAACATCAATTAATAGAACTCACTAAAAGAAATTCGCATCGTCATATATTACCACATGTATTCTGATCGAGTAGATGGCATTCCCAATCTTTAGTTTTAAGAAAATGTCAAGAGAATAGGCCATTTCCGAGTTCCAAAGACTCTCACTTTCGAAACAAGGCCACGTGCAAAAAATTTCTTGTGAAAAAGAGTCTCATTTGCATGCAAATAAAAAAAATCATTTTTATATCAATGGCTTTGTACTAAGCCTCGCTTTGAAACAGAGGCTTGAGGCAACGCGAAAATAACCTACTCAAATAATTTGCACCAATAGCAAACTGGAAAGATCTTCTTGTTGAAGATGTCGTGTACAAGACTGCGGAAGGTATCAGATTTGGTTAAAAATCGAACTAACCAAGAAAATGAAAAAGCAGTGGATAAAAACTTACCAGTTTCATTTGTTTTCCGTTCATAGTGATTTTTTTGATGCCAGAACCAAGTATGTGTCTCTTTAAGTTTTTAAGCTTGACGTTTGATTTCACTTATCAAACTGATTCTGAAATCGCCCTTTATATTAACCCTTACCGACTAAAAATAATCATCCCCGACATCCCCATTTTCCTCGTTATGCTGAAGGAACCACTTTAGCATTTAATTGCTTTCAATGCTAAAGGAACAATTTCTTATTAATTGGTTTCAATGATGTTACTGACGCAAATGAAGCCTAAATATAGATAAACATCTACAAGAACCGTTAATTTGGAATGAGCTGAGTGATCGGGTGTTTCTTGGTGTTGTACAGGGCATTTTCAGTTGGTTACCTATATTGTTGTACATGTATTGTGGATATTTTTCGATTTCTTTTTATTCTTACATTACTTCGCCTAGTAAGAGGAAATCCGATGATCTGCTTTCTTATTTCAAAACTTATGATTTTAAAAAAGAGCATCATTGGTATTCCTTTTTTTTCTTTTTAGTTTTGAATGTTTACTAGTACTTTTCATATTCTTCTCTCCGCACGTTTATGCAAAATTAAATTGTTTTAAGACCGTGTCAGTAGACTCTATTCTTTGCTGTGCCGGGTTCCGTATCAGATGCAAAATAAACTGAGATACTAAAATACGTTGTTGACAATTGTTGTAATTATCAATTATCATCTTAAAAAAGCCTTAAAGCGTGTAACAGTCTTGAAGCTGCTCCATGTATCGTAGCCTACGCAAGAAGATAAAATCCTGATCTCTGATGATACTCTAATTTACGCTAAAACGAGGTCATCTAATTTTCAATTGCAGCACCTGATAAAAGGTGCTAGTAAAATTGGTGGTAAAATTGGCAATAGCAAATGTATTGGTAAATGTATCAATAAATATATTAGTCAACTTTAATCAGACACAATTACAACTTACTTTATTTCTCAATAATTATCAAAGTGTTTATTCACAGCACAGTCAATAATGTCAATAATTCGGAACGCAAATGTTTCTGTCCCACTCCCAGAATAAAGTACTGTTGGTTATTTTTTGTTGTTATGGCTGTTATACGCACTGCCCAAGGTTAACATGAATAGTATGTACTTTTGCTATACAGATCAAATTTTATTGAAATACAACACCAAGTGTTTGTTTTAACCAGTTTTGCAACTTTATCGAGTACAGCGACTTTTTAACAAGAAACTTCATTTTAGAATCCTTGATTACTTCTGCAAAGTATTATATGATCAAAAAAGAAACTTCATTTTAGAATCCTCGATTTACATCTTCAAAGTACTGATTATTTGGTCAGGAAAGAAACTTCATTTTAGAATCTTTGATTTACTTCCGTCTGCAGAGTATTATACGATCAGTCACATGGCAGTCAAATCTCATCAAATTATGATAGAAATCTGTGAGACGAAAAAAATAACAAAAACTTAAGGTAAGAGCTTCAGGTTCCAAATAATCTGAAAAAGTGTGGATCGCAGTCATGCAAATGAAATTTCATATTCATCAAAAGTCTTGTCGTGAAAGTAAAATTTGTCCGCACTAACTATAAAAAAACGATTCGGGGAAGTGTTCGCAATTTTTTGCCGTAGGGCAGAAATGGTAAAAAAAAAGAAAAAAGAACGAAAAACAAGATAAAACTGGCCCTCTTCGTTCTTCCTGTTAGGTTACGATACAGACATACTTCAGATCAACTAGTTGCTCGGTTTTGCCATTTGTATTGGGACCTTTTAGCCACTTCCTGTTTAACCTGAATGAAATGACAATGAAGTTACTAGCAGTAGTAAAAATTAATTCTATGACTTTTACAGACCGGAATTTGTACACATATAAAAAATTCGATTTCCTTTTCGAAACAATAGTACTTGAGCTGAAAACTTTTCAGGAGTGGACAATATCGTTTGCTTCGGAATAAGGATATCAAACAAGACGCTACGGAGCTAGCGTACACTTCGGCGTCGTGGTTGTGGAACAAATTAATTGTAGATACCAAGGAATAGTAAGAAATCAAATATGGTAATAGTAAGGTGTGAAATTATGGGATTTGTCAGGATATTCTGAAAAGGGCAACATCTAAGTGGCCTACTTGCCAAAAACTAGCATTTCAGGACAAATTGTCTCCGCGATATTAGCCCAGTTATGCTCTGATGACTCCATACAAATCCTTCTAAAAAACAATTCTCTATTTTTCTTAGTCACATCAGGCTTCAAAAACAGCATAGCAGTCTCATGTACTGATTAAAGATATGTAAGGCATGGGTAAGGAGTCAATTACGTTGAGCATGGAATTGGCTAAAACTCAAAGTCACAAGTTCGAATGTTTTGAGGATAATTATTCAGTGACTATCAGCACGCAGGGATGTCGGGTTTAACACCAAAGGAACATAGCCTTTACAGAGCTTTAAAACACTGCATCCGCCAACACAAACTTGACTTGAACTTTGAGTAAAACTAAACAGCCTCTACCAATAATAACAAACTCTCACTTGAACTTCAGATATCTTACCGCTTCCGCGAACTTGTAAACACAGAACCCGAAAATCGACCTTCGTCACACTTGACTAAACACAGCAGTCCAGCTCGTGGGAAAAAACTTAGTTCGTCAAAAGAACTCGCTTGGAACTTGTATACCGTTTGAAATAAGGTTCTAGAAAATAATAAACAGGCGAATAGTAGTAGCTTTTCGACATATTTTATGATTTCAGTAACTGATGCAAATCTGCTGACTCATGCTGAAATGTAAACACGCCCTAATCAATTATTCATGAATAATCCAAAAACATTGGGCGCGATCCATTCAACCAAAATTTCCGGAAATTTCGGTCCAAAACTCAATGGATCGGTTCGGTCCAACCGGAAAAGTTTCGAAAAAACTGGTCCACCTTTTGAGGTGGACCACTTTTCCCGGTCGGACCGGTCGGAATTTTGGTTGAATGGATCGCGCCCGTAGAGAACGTTCGAGAAAGTCACGCAACGCATGAAAGCAATTTTACTACGTAACACTCAACAAAGACAAAATGTCTTTGTGCAGCATTTTGTAACTTTAAATTCATCATAAAACACTCGAAGAGAAATTTCGTGTCTCTGCGCGGCCACGAAATATCCTCTATTTATTCCTCGAGTAATAAAAGACTAAAGTCGAAGTGATCTCAAGATATCACGAAGTAGTCCGATCTCATTTCGTGAAATAGTTGAAACAAGCCGAAAAGTCACGAACTTGCACACCCAATCTTGTCCCGAAACTAGTGCATTATTTCATAACTATTTTTCATAACCCAAACTACCTTGGGTCGCAGTAGCGCAATCGGCTAATCCCTCAACTTAGAGTCTCCTCTGATCTGACGGGTCACACAGGTGAGTCGGTTCAAACCCCGGGAAGGCCAAAATAGTGATTCCTTCTTCCTCAAAAAAGTTAAAGAATAAATCAAAGAAATCGAAGTGATCTCGAGATATCTCGAACTAATTCGGCTCTCACTTCGTCAAATAGCCGAATAGAGCCGAAAACCTACAGACTTTGCTTGCCCAATCTTGTCAAAAAATTGCAACTTTGATACATTCCTGAGCGTCGCGAAACCTTTACTTCGCGCTCCGCCGAAGTAATTATACACAAACTTATCATAAAATACATGAAACCCGGCGTGCAGGCAAAGAAAGTTAAATCAAAACACCATTCTTGGAGCGCTAGCTATCAACCGAGCTGCTTTTAATTACAAAGTTGAACGTAAGCGTAGTAGGTTGGAGCCTAAGAAAAGGCTTCAAATCACTTGATCATTTAGATTATTGCTCAGCAATCGCAGCTATGGAATTCAAGCTTTATAAACTAAAAAACATCTCCCATAAGCTGTGTTGTAAAGTGTTGTTTGTCACCAGGAAAATCAATGAGCGAATGGACTTTCGGCGAAATGAACACAATGCAAGGTGTCCATTAATACGGTCATTTCCAACCGAAGTCTTCAACTCTGAAAACCCATGCTTCGTACGCTACTGACCACATAATTTTCTGTAAAGTCGGCTCAATAAACAGGGATGTCAATTAATTACAAGAAACATTTTACTGCATTTAACGGATTTTCTTATCCTGTTATTGTTGTTTATATCAATGTTTAAGTTTCAAACACTTTTCTAATTCAGGAACTCTCTTAAAAGAAAGGTCGTCATTTTGAGGTTTTATTTAAAGCTTTAATATTCAAAGCACGTAGAGAAGTGTTGCACTCAGAAAGTTTTTGGGGGTTTTCATCAACGATACCTGGTTTAAAGTCATTGGCTAATTGTTTCAGAGCTAAGACTGCGATTTCTAATAGTTCGACGGCCTTTATGCAACATTAACTTTGAATTTCATAAGACATTATTTATTCGATTTTTTTCGTTTAATGAATTCAATTATCTGACTTTAATTGAAAAAATAAAGAAAGAAAGAAAGAAAGAAAGGAAAAAGAAAGAAATTTGGCTTTTAACTATCAGTTTAGAAACTGCTTGTAAGAATGAAATTGGTAGTGATGGGTAAAAAAATGTTAAAGTCCTGTATTCAATATCATCATATTTTAGCCTTTTGTTTCAATCTTAAGGTAGCACCACAAACTTCTTCCCTGCCTCCTGTGGTGAGTTTCTCTTACGTACAAGAACGTATGTTAGTGAACAGTGAGCATATAATGCGGCCAGCCTTCAGCCTTTTTTTCAGTCAGTAATCAGGAAAGAGTTCTAGTCGAATTCGAGACGAAGACAAGTAGTAAAATGTACAATTTTGTCAAACTTCGTCATTTAAATCTTGTTTATCATATTTTAAGCTCATGAATTAGTAACAAACATAGTTGAACTATGAAAAACAAAAACTTCTCTCCTTTAAATTTCTCAAAAACCACGGATTTGTAATTTCTGGCAAGTGCGCAAATTCCAACTTTTTGTAGAGAGTCTACTAAAATAAATCAGAAAAGAACGAAAGGAAAAGGCATGCCCACCCTACACCTTGCTTACATAAAGTCTTCAGCCAGATTGGTGGGGTGGAGTTATGTAACGTTTGGCTCTCTTTCATTATTCATGCAAACAAAACATTATTAATCCAGTATCAAAAATGTTAATATAGGTCATAGCATGATTTGTAGTGATATTTGGCATAAATACCACGCGTGATATTTCGAAATTATTACACGTAATTTCACGAGCAGTTAGGGAAGTGAAATTTGAGGCAATTTTGAAATATCCGAAGTGGTATTTATGCCAAATATCACGTACAAATCATGCTATTATTTGCTTATACTACTACCCAAAAAAGGTTTGTAATTTTCACATGTAGGTATTTCAAATTAAGCTGAAATATTACTGCTCTAAGCCTATCAAATTGCAAAAACTTCTCATGTAGTAGTATAATGCAATATAGAAATGTTAATGACAAAATTAGTTATTTCAGATAACATAAATTTTGAACCCTAATTTAAAGTCAGTAAGTTCGCTGCGTTTATTTACAGTGTTAAACGCAATTTATTTGTTGTATCTTTTCTTTGGATTTACTTAGGTCATTCACATCTTTGCTGTTACTTTTAGCTTGGCTATGATCCTTTGTTCTACGGGACAAGATGAAGCCAGACCCCAAGGTCCTACAGGAAAAAGCAATAGCACCACATGGAATCATATCATGATACCAAGAATCACTGCGAACTCTCCTGGGTATAAACCAACTTCTACTAGGAAGACGTGCATTGCAAAAATCGATCCTTTGTAAGAAACAAAGCGACTGCAGTAACGTCACGAGAGGAAATCACACTAAGGTGGAGAAGACTGTTGGTAGCTTGTTCCCCATATACAATGAACAACATCAATTCTCTGCATTTTGAACGTTGCAATAAGAATATAATATTTAATATAACGTACCAGAGCCCCTCAAGAAGTATCCAACAATGGTGTTTAAAAAATAAATAAAAGTTAAGTATATAGATAAAAAGGACAGAGTTTTCCTAGTTTTTATGATTATCATTTATCTGTCTACAACTCCCGGGTATGTCAAGGGTGAATTTGTCATTCCATTTCCCAAACTCAGGCAACGCCAGAAAGCGTCTACCTGAATTTACACACAAACATTAATAATAAAAAGATCGGATGATCAGTTGCTTGTCAAGTTGAATTACTTAACAAGAAACAATAAACTGAAGAACGTTATTCGACGTTTCGATGTTTCGAAAATCATTATCAACTTTGACATTTCAAGGTTCGTATTCTTGATAATGATGTTCGAAACATAGAAACGCCCAATAACATTCCTCAGTTTAATTTATCTTGTTAAAATAGAACGAACCAACGAACGAACAAATCTTCACGATGGTTAATTTTTTTGTTCAATCGTACATTGACAGTGATTAAAATAGGATAACGGAAGATGATCTAGCGTTAATATTTGGTTAAATCTAAGACACCTGTTAATATGCAGGAGTAAAAGTCAAGAGTTAGAGGAAAAACATGTTATCATTAGAGACTGGGAATTACATAGGGGACTGTTCTAACGGTTGGGGGCTTAAAAGAGAAAATGGTTCATGCTCGCTCATTGTTAAGTTCTTAACATCAGTTCTCAAGCCCTTAGAGTGATCAGCATCAAATTTCTCCCGGTAACATATTAAGTTCTTTATAAATCGTATTGGTCACGAGAATTAAGGATATGATCACATGGTACCCCGCGAGCCTCAAAACAGCACAACAACAAAATGAACTTAATAACTGATACTCTAAGGACTAAGCCAAAAGTCAAACTTTTCATGAGACGAACCAAACTCAAATTTGGGTCGCCCTAAATCAAGTTAAGATCATTTGTTGAGTCAGACGTCGAACTTAGGACGCGTCGAGCCAATCAACTGAATCAGACCAAAAAGTAATTTTGATAAATTTTCCCCAAAATGAGGCTAGATACACAATATCATACAGACTTTCAATGTATTAGTTCAGTTCGTCGCATATGAAGATCGACGTTTTTACCGGAGACGATCTTCAGACGTTCTATCCGTCTGAAGCAGAGGGATAGAACTCATTCAGACGAACTTAACTGAGCCAGACATCGATTTTTTCATGAACTTAACTCACAAAGTTTTGTTGGCCTAATGAAAAGTTGGACGTTTGGCATGGGCCCAACATCTTTTCCCAGCTACTTTCTCTTCTCTTGACTTCTATAGCTACTTCTATAGTGAGTTCACAGAAGCAATAGCAATGAGTAAGAATTTAGGGTCAAATTATGCGCCAAGGAAGACCACTTTCTACAACAGTCGCCAGTTATCATTAATACGCCTTTCTATGAAAGAAACGGTCTCTCCGATCTCTTATAAGGTTTTCCAAAGGCCTGATAGGCCAGAACCAAAGGGGGGGAGGGGTCTGGATGCATGCTCCCACAAGCTAATACGTGTTTTCCTTTATTCTGAGCGAAAATTGTGACCCTTTAAAACTAGGTATTTACATCTCAGATTTTTCTTTCAATTGAACAAAAATCAAATTTCTCTTAACAGCCTGAATTATATTGGTGTGTAAACCCTGGAAAAGGCCTGCAAAATTCCAAATGGAGGTTACTTATCTTGTTTAGTGGCTATTGACCTCCTATAGACCTTTCCCGAATTCCATTCTAGTGAGCAGAACACACATTGATACGAAGTCAAGATGTGGAGGAACAATTCTTGACTCAGAGTAGATTTTAAGGCATGATTTAATCAAGTTATCTTTTAACTTAAAGGGTAATTTTTTAGGTTCTTAAAAATTCATATTTGATTGTACATATTTTTAAAGATGATTTTTTTTGTTATTAATAATGTGAGGCGCTTGCTGACTGAGGAAAAGCGTCAGGGATAACGCGGAAGTGTAAGGCGCGCGAAAATACAAGTGAGTGATCGCTTTCTCAATTTCGCGGACCCGACTATCTCGGAGCCAGGAAAAGGCTAATAAAACAATAATAATAACAATAATAATAATAATAATAATAATAATAATAATAGTAGTAGTAGTAAAACGAAATAAATAAATTATTTTTTTTTCTAATCAAAACTAAGTGTTATTTAATGAAAAGGAATTGTAAATAGTAATTTGACGGACTACTTTTTTAAGCGAATTAAATGTAAATAGGATTTTAATAGTTAGCATTGTTATCACAAAAATTAATGGAAGCAGTAATAATAAAACATTATTATCATCATCATCATTATCATCATCATTATTATTATTAATATTATTATTATTATTATTATTATTATTATTCTCATTGTTATTATTATCTTAGCTTTGATTTCTTATACTGTTGCTTTGTTGTTTTAGACTGCGCCCCTTCCCACCCACCCTACGCCTATGACTGCAGCATTCCGCATTCAAGATCCATGAAACACAAAGACGACAAAAGTGAGAAAATATTTCAATATTTTATTATTCATACTCTTTTATATTTTCATCATTTTAACACAGTTGTTAAACCTTTGCTATGAAACAACTGGAATGATAAATAAGTTAAACTATTCCACTTTCAAAAACTAGAATTTGAAGCGTTAGGATGCAAATAATAACTACGTTGCGTTCATGGTCAGGAAGAAAGTCAATCGAACAAGCTGCCAACAGTCTCCTTCACTTCAAGAACAATCATACGGCAATGACACGGATGTGGTGTCGTTTCCTTTACAGCATGTTGGAAAAGTCACAGTAATCTTTCTCTGGATTCCTTTACAACCGTCCTTTTTTTCCTTACAAAGTGCAACATTGTACATTTTGTTACAAATAGTAATTAGGATGATTTTTTCAATGCACGTCTTCCCAGTAGAGGTTGGTGTATACCCAGGAGAGTTGGCAGTGATCGTTGGTATCGTGATATGATTGCATGTGGTGCTGTTGCTTTTTCCTGTAGGACCTTGAGGTTTGGCTTCAACATATGAAGTAGGATTAAGAATTACAGCCAACGGCAAAGTAACTGCAAATATGTGGATTACCTTATAAAGAAAAAGAAAATAATTTGCAGCATGAAATTAGCTTTAAAACGTTTTTAAGCTGCAAACACAGAGCAGTTTATTAATTGTCTGTTAGTGTTGTATTCAAGATGTTGACCCATCATTTCTTCCCAATATTTAAGCCAACTAGGCTAACTTTTCTTGGCGACATAAAATAACGTCAATAAAAAGAGCTCATGGAAAAATTTCGCATCGTCATATATTACCACATGTATTCTAATCGAGTAGATGGCATTCCCAATCCTTGGTTTCAAGAAAATGTCAAGGGAATAGGCCATTTCCGAGTTCCAAAGACTCACTTTCGAAACGAGGCCAACTGCAAAACTTTTCTTGTAAAAATGAGTTTCATTTGCATGAAAATAACAAATACATGTTATATCAATAGCTTTGCACTTGGCCTCGCTTTGAAACAGAGGCTTGGGGCAACACAGAAATGACTCATTTGAATAACTTGCACCAATAGGAAACTGGAAAGATCCTCTTGTTGAGAATGTCGTGTATAAGACTGCGGAAGGTATTGAATACGGTTAAAAATCGAACTTACTAAGAAAAATGAAAAAGTAGTGGACAAAAACTTACCAGTTTCATTTGTTTTCCGTTCATGGTGATTTCTTGATTCCAGAACCAAGTATGTGCCTCTTAAAGTTTTTAAGCCTGACGTTTGATCTCACTTATCAAACTGAGTCTGAAATCGTCCTTTATATTAACCCTTACCGACTAAAAATAATCATCCCCAACATCCCCATTTTCCTCGTTATGCTGAAGGAACCACTTTCGCATTTAATCGCTTTCAATGCAAAAGGAAGAATTTCTTATTAATTGGTTTCAATGATGTTACTGAAGTAAATGAAGCCTAAATATAGATAAATATCTACAAGACCCGTTAATTTGCAATGATCTGAGTGATCGGGTGTTTCTTGGTGTTGTACAGGGTATTTTCAGTTGGTTACCTATATTGTTGTATTGTGGATATTTTTCGATGTCTTTTCATTCTTGTATTACTTCGCCTGGTAAGAGGAAATCCGTTGATCTGCTTTCTTATTTCAAAACTTATGACTTTAAAAAAGAGCATCTTTTAGTTTTGGATATTTACTAGTATTTCTCATATTCTTCTCTCCGCACGTTTATGCAAAATTTAATAGCTTTAAGTCCGTTGCAGTAGACTCTATTCTTTGGTGTGCCAGGTTCCGTATCAGATGCAAATAAACTGAAATACTAAAATACGCTGTTGACAATTGCTGCAATTATCAATTATCATGTTAAAAGAGCCTTGGAGCTTGTAATAATCTTGAAGCTGCTCCATGAACCGTAGCCTACGCAAGAAGATAACATCCTGGTCTCTGATGATACTCTAATTTTACTCGAAAACGAGGTCATCTAATTTTCAATTGCAGCAACTGGTAAAAGGTGCTGGTAATAGCAAATGTATTGGTAATGGTATTAATAAAAATATTAGTCAACTTTAATGAGACACAATTACTTATTTTATTTCTCAATAATTATCAAAGTGTGTATTCACCACACAGTCAATGTCAATAATTCGGAACACAAGTGTTTCTCTCCTACCTACTGTGCCCAAAATAAAGTATTGTCGGTTATTTCTGTTGTTATGGCCGTCATATGTACTGCCCAAGGTTAACATAAATAGCATGCACTTCTGCTATAGTGATCAAATTTTATTGAAATACAACACCAAGTGTTTTACTGGTTTTGCAACGATTTAACTTCATCGAGTACCGGGACTTTTGGAAAAGAAACTCAGTTTTAGAATCCTAGATTTACTTCTGCAAAGTATTATATGATCAGAAAAGAAACTTCATTTCAAAATCTTGATTTACTTCTGCAAAGTATTATATTATCAGGTCATATCTCCTTAACATGACAGTCAAACCTCATCAAATTATGCTAGGAATCTGAGACGAAAAAGTTACCGAAAACTTAAAGTGAGAGCTTCAGGTTCAAAATAATCTGAAAAAGGGTGGATGGCGGTCATGCAATTGAAATTTCATATTCATCAAAAGTTTTGTCTTGAAAGTAAAACTTGTCGGCACTAACAATCAAAAACAATTCAAGGAAGTGTTCGCAATGCCTAAGGGCAGAAATGCTAAAAAAAAAAAGGAAAACAAGATCAAACCGGCTCTCTGCGTTTTTACTGTTAGGTTACGATACAGAAATATTTCGTATCAACTAATTGCACCGTTCTGCCATCTCTATCGCGACCTTTTAGCCAGTAGTTTCTGTTTAAATTGAATAAAATGACAATGCCTTTACTAGTAGTAGTAAAGATCAATTCTATGACTTTTACAGACCGGAACTTGTACACATATAAAAAACATCGATTTCCTTTTCGAAACAATTATACTTAAGCTGTAAACTTTCCAGAAGTGGACAATCGTTTACTTCGGAGTGAATATCAAATTATACATAAGCTCATCACAGAATACATGAAGGCCCTAGCGTGTAAGCAAAGATGAAATGAAAACAGAAATCAAAACACCATTCGTAAAGGGCTAGCTATCAACCAAACTGCTTCAGTTGATCGGTTTCTTTGTTTATACTACTACGTGAGAAATGTTTGCAACTTGATTGGCTTAGAGCAGTGGTATTTCAGCTTAATTTGAAATACCTACATGTGAAAATTACAAACCTTTTGTGGGTAGTGGTATAACCTAATAATAGCATGATACCACTTGTGATATTTCAAAATTGTCTAACAATTTCGAAATTTGCCTCGTGATATTTATGCCAAATATCACTACAAAGCATGCTATTTCCTTTACTAATTACAAAGGGGAGCCTGAGAAAAGCTGTCGGAAGCTTGCTCACGTTCTGCAACAGTGACAGTGAAATAGTGCTGAAATCGACATTTTTTATGGCTCATAATTTCTGCCTTTAAAGTTTTTTAATCCCGTGTACATGATTTGGTAGGTTCTGCCAAACGGAAAAAGCTTCCACTTAAACTCAATTTGGTAATCCCTTTATATAATAGACTATTGACTTGCTAATTGTTTGCTAAAAAAAAGTAAAAACGGCCAGTGAACCTTATTATGAAAAGGATGTTTCTGACTAGAAGCCAGAGAAGAACTTTAATGCTGTTGTGCCCTTGCTCAGACGTTTAGACATATTTAAGGTAATACTGCAATCTCCTTCCCTAAAAGAAGGATGAAACAGTGTGGTGAGTTTTCTCTTCTGTAAAAGAACACAATTTTCTTGTATTTTAGATCGAAGTTAAAGATAAGATAATTTCGTGACTCCTGGGAAATTGTTAAAAATAATTAGATCCATAAAAATTGCAAACATCCTTTATATTCTGCCCACAAGGGATTTCCTTACGTTTCCCACCGCTCTAAAAGACTTGTTGTCCTAGGAGATCAAAGAAGAACGTACACGCAAAAGTTGGCCGTTTACGACAACGCTAACTTAAAAAACAACAAAAACAACGAAATAACTGCAGGAAAAAAAAGAAGAAGAAGACGAAGAAGAAGACAATCAAGGAGAGTTACCTAAAAATGAAGGTTTACATATTAAGTTAAAGCATAACGAATTTCATTCCCTTAGGTTCAGCATTTTCGCAGTCAATCCTTTTGCTTCACAGTAAAATACATACAGTCAAATACCATTAATAGAGTCTTAATACGGACACTGAGAGGCGCCATAGAAAGTGTCCGTTTAAGCGAGTGTCCGCATACTGGACGTGTTATTTAAGTCCAAAAACACCTTTTATTAGAAAAGATTAAAAAAATAAAAGAGGAGATTAGCATCGTCAAATTAAACATCTCTAACCTTCACAAAGCCGTCATTTCGCGGACTATATCCACGGAAACAGTCAAAAACCGCTCATATCTATATTGCTTCATCAAAACCGTTCTCTGCATAACCCGTTTGATGCCAAAATAGCCTGAAATTGACGTCTGCAAATAGTAAGCAAAACAAAAGCTCTGAACGCGCAGCACACTTTTTGGTGTATTTCATTACCCTCATCACACGACTGATGTTATCGAACGAGTGATCGAAAGGGCAGTGCGATCGCCACTTTAATCTCTAGTTGTGGTTTTATTATAGAGATAGTTGCGACTTCGACGAAGAGGCTAGTTGTAACAAAGTGCACATTTATTTGCACTTTAAAAATGTGCACTTTATTATCCATGCACTTTTTAGGAAACAAAACGGCTGCAAAACGGGACTCTAGAAAAATACAAATCTGTCTTATCCAGCATGCTGTAGAGAAAACGACAGTTTAGTCATCCCTTGCAAGGCCGTAAGACTGAGTGAATTACTAACGAGTATTGACTAAGGGTATTTACAGTATGAATTACTCAGAAAAACATTTGCTGAGTAACCCACAAATCTTAAAATTCCAATATATCCAAAGGAATCATACCATAAACTGTGTTGAAAGATGAACAAAGTACATAACTAACGCCGGGAAAAAAGAAAAGGACGTGGTTTTCCTAAATATTCGCTGATACTGACGAACTTACCGGATAAACCTCAGTTTTGGCGCAGTGTGCACTAGCAAACTTAAAGGGGCTGTGTCACGGCAGTCCAGTTCATTTTGTTTAATTTTGCCAATTACTTGCCCTCAATCGCTATGGAACTTGAAGTAAGCAAAGAAATTACATGTAAACGACAAAATCAGAGATCCGAGACAACCAAATATGTCCTCCTGAGCATTATTTTTGAAGCTGCAAGCAGCAGGGACCAACTTTGAAAAATTTCAATCCGTTTCAATCTTCTTCGGTTTTGCCAACCTGTGGCATCTGTTGTTTCTGTTATATATGTTGTTTTAACCTTCTTTTAAAGTTTTTTAAGGGGTTATTTTTATGTTTCTCTCAATTCAACGGGCATTTTGTAATGTCCTAATTTGGCTGAATTTCGTGACACAGCTCCTTTAAATGAGTAGATCCAAGAGATCATATTATCATTCCATATTATGATCTCTTGGTAGATCACTCTCTCCATGTAAGGGAATCTTTTGGATTCCTTGCCATGGATTGTAGATTACGGGTACTGGATTCCGGATACTTTGTCATTGGAACTTGCATTCCGGATTCCAAAGCCAACCATTCCAGCATCCACAAATACAAACTTTCTGGATTCTGGAATCCGGATTACCTTACATGCAGCTGTACATGGGGCGAACTCACTGCCAACCACCAAATCTATAACATTTTAAAAACTGACTAGGACTTGGAGACACTTCGGTTCTAATTTTTTATCTGCAGCATGGTGACCTGTACTCTGCCGGTGGAACATGACCGGTATTTTAGACCCACCGTCTCCACTGTAAATTTTGTTACCATTATAAGTTATTGAGATCATTACCAGAATTTGACGGCAAAAAAAGGCGTTAAGGTCGATTATAAACGGTTCTTTAAAAATGGGAGCCGATATCACAATAACATGCAAGGATCAAAAAGGGAAAATTAAACATTTCACGCTTGAATAGTTGACCCTTGCCGACTACTGAATTGCAGCATTCTAAATACAAGGAGCAATGCACGACCGGTCAAATTTGTTTCATAACTATCCTTCACTCCAGCATTTTCCTACAAAATAGACGAGAACCTTACCTTCTTCTCGCAAAGCTTGTTTACGTCGGTTTCGTGGTGCAGACCTCGTAAGAAACGGATTCCTTGCAAGGCGAACAAACACACATCTCAAAGTTTTCCCAGGTTCGACCAAATCCTATAGAAAATTGCACAAATCGCATCCTGATTTTTACCCAAATTAACCAGAAAGCACCGTTTGTACGTTACAAATCGTTGCTAGCTGCTTTTGTGCCATTTTCATTCATGATGACTTCGGCCGCCATTTGTGGTGAGTAACCTGGGACCCGTTTCTCGAAAGTCCCGGTAACTTTTCGGGCCCGAAATCAAATATTCAAATCGAAATATAATGAATAAGAGCGCAGGTCCTGGCTAGCAAACTACTCCATTTTGTTTCATTAACTGATAGTTTTATCACGTTAGATGCAAAACTATCGAAACCTCGATCTTTAATGTAAACGGAGACAGCTTACCGGGCCCGTTAATAATCGGGACTTTCGAGAAACGGGCCCCTGGCCTTTCGGCCGCTGAGTTGGGAAGAAAATCTGGACTGGGAACTGCGAACTACAGACTAAGGATTACGAACTGGGAAAAGAGAATGTTTTTTTTCAAATCACCTTTTCTCCCTTTGATTCTTTTTGACAACGGAAAATTTTCTTCTTTTTTTATCAGCTCTTATAATATGTACGAACAATACATCTCGTTTAATAATTAAGTCTTAATTCAACCACTCTCCCTCGGCAGCAGAATGTCGTCAATTGCTGGTAATGATGGTTTTCGCAAAGGAGAGATTGGAGAGATGAGAGGTTTCTGGCTTTTTTAAGATTGTGGCTGTTGTTTCTAAACAGTGAGCCCGATCAGTGGTGAGCAAAACCCGGCCTCTATTTCCACCAAAAAGGGCCTCGCAAAGATAAGCTTAAGCTAAGATAAGCTTCACCATAATTCAACTCGGGTTTATCGCTGATAGAGTTTGTTGTTTGTCTCTCAATATTCACGTTTCAGGTGACCTTTGTAACTGATAAGTCACGAACAATAAAAAGCGACTATCCAGACAGAAAACAATCAACAAGCGCTATCAAATCTTCTTTTATATTGGGTTAAGTTTTGTTTTCACTGCGGTTTGCAAATGAAAGCCACAGCGCGCTATCAGTTTCCAACAAAAAAGACTAAAACTAAGTGCGTGACCTTATTGATCGCAAACAGTTTAAAAGTACACGTGTCAGTATTTGGTGATGCCAGCTATCAGTGAATATCCCTTAATTCCTGTTTTCACTGCGGTTTGCAAGTACAACCACTTCTCATGTGCGTGACCTTATTAATCGCGATCAATGAAAGAGTACGTGACTATCGTGCAAGACCGTTTATAACGACAGCGAACACTATCATAAACGGTGTGCAAAAACAAAGGCAACAGCTCGCTATGGAACAAAGTCAAGGATGGTCCTTTTTATACAATGGATCGGGACTAAGGAAATACTACCCAAGGAACAGCCCAGGGAAATATTGTCTTTTTCATTTAAGCCTAAGTGTATCCATCTCATTTCATTACATCTTTAATTTCTTCTTTACCAACAGTAAACTGGGAGCAGTCTCTCTTTTGTTAAAAAATCTCAGAGAACGCGTGACAGTCCGCGAGATATGCAAGAGTGCTACCGGCGAAGCCTAAAGCAGCGATTCGCGCGTTCTCACAGACTGCAAAAGACGGCAGTCTGTGAATATCTTAAAATGGCTAATTAAACGTCTGTTAACGTTCTATTTCTTCGCGTGCAGATGCAGTTTTGATATTGGCTGCTTCTTGAAGTAAAGGAAATGGGTAGCCAATGAAAGGAAGGAAAACAGATTCAACTGTTTTTGAGATTTTCCTGGTTGGTTGTAATTGATATGATACGTTGCACCTGCCGCGAAACGTGCTGTCAGGTCTGTGTTTTTACCGACTGTTTATTTTTGTACAGAAGGAGATTGAACCGAGTTAGTATTTGCCGAACGCATTTTGCTAAGCTGGGCCATGGCGGCAGAAAATTGTTTATCAACTATTCTCATAACCACAGCACGTGGTGTACGGTATGGAATGAACTCCTCCGTGAAAAAGCAGAAGTCGTAAGCTGAGTTCCGCTGAGTAGTTTTGATATCGCCTATCAATTTCCATGGGGATTAAAGTGGGCAGCCAAAGAAAGATTAATATTGTAGCCGCGATGGTTTATGTTTGTAAACATTGTTTTCGTTATTTGAATAGCTCAGCCACAAGAGCCAATAAGTGTCTGGTTGGTTTATCAAATGTTACGTAACGTAACTTAAGCACTTAAAGCGAGTGATAATTTATATACACACCGACTAACTGCAGGCTTACGTTTTCATCATGGATTTAATTTCTCTATGCAATCATCTTAGTGATCAGATTAAGCTGAAAATTGTTGAATACTTTGGCGGCCTAACCGTCCACGGGACGGCAATTTGCCTTATGAATACTTCACTGTAGTCCATGAACTAATACAGAAATCATGAATACTATACTTAGCGCAATTGAGGAAGATGTTTACATTGTAACTCTTTGGCAGTTCGTCGTTATTGCAAAAGTTCTGCCTTTTCCAAAGTTCACAATTTTCTTCACAGCATAGCAGTCTTGGTGTTTTTTACAAATTGGAATTGCGAAGAAATAATTGTAAATAAAGATGTCACGAAATCTTTTTATGCAAGGGTTGTTACTGAGGCTGCTGGGAAATCTTGTTATGTTAAATCCAGCACCGCCAGCCGTTAACAATACTCCTTGGTTGTTTGTAGCTTGCTCAGCCTTGAGTCCTGTGGATTGCACCCTCCTACTGATAGCGCGGGGACTTCGACCAGTTTTTTCCGTTGGCATTTGTGTAATGTTTCTTGAACTGGAAGTGCCTGGTGGTATCAAGGAATCTGTAGGCTTTGCGTGGACGTAAGTAAGATTGCTTGATATCAAGGCCATTGAAATAAAAACGATGAAATCAAGGGAAACCTTGAACAAATAGAAAACAATCAACCAAAGTTGACGCCAATTTACCCAGATGTCTTCTACGTGATGGAGCACGACTTATATAATAAGTTTTGTGATAGGCTGCAATTTCTTAGGAAACTGCAGTTTTTAAATACGACTTTAAAACTCCATCATGAATTGATTTTAACAAAACATAATTCCTATAAACTGATGGCTTATTGCACAAGATCATCTCCAACTATTGCTTTTGCGGATGATGGTGGAAAATTCAGGTAAAGTGTAAATATATAACCCAGTTTTAAAAACGTACCTAAAAGATATCAATTTACCATGCATTTCAGCTTCATTACTACAATTACTGTGATACAAAAGCTTATCAAGTGAATAAAATCCCGCCCAGTTGAAGAACGAGTAAATGAAATCGGAAAACCCTATACCTTTTGCAAGAGGCTGAACATTGCTCCTTGTCACTTCCGGGGGAGTAGAGTAATCTGTCTTTTAACTTTCTCTAAATGTATTTTCACTCAGATCCACTATTTATTTGTCTTGGATCGTGTGATAATTTTCCGTATCCTTCCATTTCAAGTTGTTTTTCACACCAACCTACGCCATTTTGAAGAGTTATTTCCGTATATACCATTTTAAATCACCAGCCATGAAGGAATGCGTCACAATCTCATGTCATTCAAGCGGTTAAATTCCTGCATGGTTTGCGTTGTCTTTTTAGATAGTTATGCTTGCTTTCACTCGCGAACACAAAAGGTGACTGACCATAAATCGAAATAGAGGCAACATTTCTCTGTTTCTCTTCATTCCCATTTTCTTTCTGTTTTTTTTTAATTTCACATTTCCACGCCCTTTTTATTCAGTTTCCCTTCAATTCTTTAACTAGAATCAAAGTCTGCGTGATGTCAATTCTCAACACTACATCGTGAACAACAACTCGGATGCGTAGATTTGTAACGTACTGGATCAAATATCCTATCCTGAGATTGCCAAATGAGCAAATTTAAGGGTAATTTCCAATTTCTCTCTTTTTTGAGGGTCTCAATTGGGGGGTGGAATTAATGATTATTATTTTGGCTTTTCTAAGGTTAAGGCTAACGGATAATTTCTTTCCGTTACGATTAACAGACATCTGAAGGAAAGGAATGAAGTGATTCAAGCGTGTTTAGGCTTCTAAGGACCTTTCTGGCCAGGAAGGTTCGGTAACAATTCACGTGTCCTAACACAAGCGATATTAACACTCTTTGCATGTGATTCTGGCTGGAGAAATTTTTACGGTTGAATTTTAAAGACTAAAGGTTAAAATGTTCCCTTTGTTGCGCCTAACGCCAAACTTTTTTGACCGTTTAAGGGCTAAAGGCTAACCCGCTTGAGATCTTGTATGTAACGTGTACAGGGCTAAAAATTTAAAATAAACAAAACAAAAATACTGGGAAAGACACCCATTCCACATCAAGTTGGTAAAATGTACCAAGAATTTTCGAAAAGATCAAAGGTCCACAAATCAGACATTAAGTAGTTAGTTTAACTGAACGATGTATCGTTCAAAGGTAAGAAACCAACATTTCGTCAACATATCTTTTATCTATAAAAAGTTATAGCCTATTATTTAATAGCATATACTGGGTGTGATATTTTGTATGGCTTGAAACAGCACAGTGTTGCACTATATCTACGGTTTTTTTTTTTTCAATTTGGTTTACTCTAAAATGTTTAAAATGAAATATCTCAGAAATCCGTGACAGGCTAAGGTCTGAGTTTTACATTTTAGTCAAGTCTGTGGCTCAAGGAATGAGCTAAAAGTCAAGTTGTTCTACCATGGTGTACTTTGGTCTGACGTAACAAAATATTAAGAATTTATAATTGCTGTTTTGTTTTTATCGTTTTTTCGTTAAAAAAGCCGTCAGACTAAACATTATTTTGCCAAATGTGTAGGAAAGAAATTGTCGTTTACCTGTATTATAGTTTGCAAACATGTGATCTAGTGGAAAACGAGAGACTATCAAATAAGTTTCGGTAACGGAAGTTACAGAAGGAAGGTAATATTTCATTTCTCTTCCAACTAGTCACTTTTGGGATTACAGACCGTCTTAAATAACAACTGAATGCATGTAACTTGTTGAATTGAATTAATGCTAAACAATTTTGGATGAAATTTCTGGAATCTTTGGGTGGGACGATCAGGCTAAAAACAACAAAATGAGCAAAATCAATTGAATTGAAAGTCAAAAAAATTGATATACACATCGTCATGGTAATATGTAAGAATTCATACAAGAATTGGTAATACTGACATGAATATTGTAAAGTCCATTCACAGAAAAGCTGGTTGAACTAGCAAAAAACAGCGTCAGGTAATCCACTTCCTGTTTTCATGTAACCTCGGTTACTTTAAAAAAAATAAAATAAAATAATCAAAATGCATGTCTCATATTCATCTTATATTCCTAAATTGCCTAAAAATGTTTTACGGGAAACTAAACTTCTTAACTTCTTCTTGCGAAACACAAACTCAGCTAAAATTCCCGTATAACACTTGACAGAGACTGAGATGTCTTACCAATGGAACACGTGTGAGGGTTACTCATTATGAAATCTTCACCAGATGTCATCAAGGCGTGAGTTGTTTGATGGGCCAATCGTGTGTCAGCATTTTCCCAAATTTACCTGACGTTTATCCCATGTTTTAGAGACCGGAAAAAATTCTTGGTAACGGAAGTTAAAATTCCACCTTTTCTATTACATCTTTAAGTGAAATTAATAACCCGGAAAAACCAAACATACTCCATAATAATCCTCACTAGTTCCTCCGTCACCACACAAATCAGCACGACTCACTTTTCATTTTCTCCTACGGTAATCTTAGTAACGGAGGTTACAACCTTAGCTGTTCACGCTAAATTTTATATTGTCAGATGTAATTTCTTTCCACAGGCTTTTGCTCTTCATTTTATGCATTGCGTATGGAAAAGAGCAACTTAAGTAATATTTGCCCGATGTAAATCATTCACGATATTTAGTTCGAGGCCATTTGAGATCTGCCCTCAGATCGGTAACGAAAGATTCATAAAAATAGCTGACACCAGTTCACTATAGTTAAAAGCAGCAAAACCGACCTGCAGTGAGAAATGATCATGTGAGACTTTAGTTTAGGTCCCTCTCGAGACATTGGATTGATTAGTTTCCATAGTATAAGGCGACAAGCACAAACATACCGTAACATTCTATACCCTCTCTGCGGACATACCAAAATTGCATTTTTTGGACACTTTTGGCCTTGATTCCCTCAAAGTTACTGTCTACAGGAGTACAAATGGGTACTGCCGCTATTTATTTGGGCATATTTTAAGTATTTTTTAGCGAAATGATTATGGGAAAACCTTTTGAGTCCCCCAAAATTGTCGTGGACACCAAAAAATGGTAATTTACCCAGTTACCGTGGAATGAGTGAAGAGGTTTCATTTGAATAGTCACACACGTGCATGGAATTTCTTAAACAGACTTCAGAATAGTAGTAGTAGTAGTAGTTCCTCTACTTGTCCGGGATCGATGTGGAAGTGATTGAGGAAGGTACTTCAACTAATAAATGACGTCGTTTCACTGACGTGTACATTTACGATATTGTAGTTGCAAAGCTGGAGAAGAAAAAAACTTTCCGTAGTTGCAATTTTCTGAACAGGATTTTTGCCGCTATCAAAATTGTGCACGTTTATTCATAAGCATGTTCAACTGCTTGATCTACAAATAGGAGCGCTATAACATGCCTTGTGTTGGTCTTTCCCGAGGAAAGTGACTAGAAAATAAGAACTGCTATTCGTGACTCCAGTTGCGGCTAATTGTGCGTTGATATCTAGCGATTGATTCATCAAAGGAAAAGTAAGGCTTACTTAGAATTCTAAGCTTTTATCTCTATTTTTTTAATAGTGACTTTGCTAAAAATGTTCTGAAAAATTACTGGGTACGTTTCACTTGTACCTAAAAAGTTTTCGTTTTAATGTAAAAGGCAAATATCAGATTACAAATAAAATTTTCACATGACTAAAACTGAATATATGAAACATATCTGACTAGAAAAACACCATATGGCAGTGCAAGGTATTTACGCTATCGTTACTATCCAATAAGTCTTTTCTATATGATCTCTTGGTGTTTTATATATAAGCAAACTAGAGATTTTCCTCGCCATACTTTGCAAACCGAATATAATGATTCGATTGCATCTTACCATTTTGTAACTTTTTCATATCATATATTAAGTTTAATTGACCGGTTTCTACTTAACCCCAAAAAGCTCCTTTTTTATAGGGTCTGACAAAACCTAAAACAGTTAGTTCCGAAGCTGAGGAAATGATTAATTTCAACACTTGTTAGACCTTGTGCATAAAGTATGTTAATTTCCTTCACTTTTACAATGTATCTGAGTTTCCAAGAGGATTAAAATCCAAGATGGTGGGTGTTTTGAATAACGTAAGATAAATTATCTAGTCTAACAGCGCCCAATGTTATAACATTCCGTTAGAACAACCCTCGCTGAAGTGCGTTCACCATTCATCAAGAGTTAGAAAATCTGGAAACCTCTAATCCGAATAATAATAATTATTATATATAGTAATAACCCCTAATGAACGAACACTACAGACCATTGCACAACACATCTAATATCTCCTAACCCACCGCATGAAGGACGTTTTCTTGCTAATGGTCACTCCTCCAACGACATTACACTTATTCCATGCGCTAGAACTCATTAAATCTAATAGAGACAGTGTGCGAAAAGCTAGAGAAGCATACCTTCAACATCCATACCATGGTTTACAATTAAAAGTTGTCAATCTCGTATCCAGTCCGCTGCTCCGCTGAACAAAAACCAGAAGACCCTGGGTACCAGATTGAACAGCTGTAAATTGGGATTTCCGCTGACCTGTATCACATGACCATATCGCAAGCCCAAGTGTTCTACCCATCGAAAGCAATTGATTGTGCTCACGTTTTTATTTCTTGGGAGGCATTTATTTTCATTCCTTCTTGATGAAGTGGTGCGATGTTTACGTAAAACGAGTAAGAACTTCTTATTAATCAGAATGTGCCAGGGAATATTTTTACGAGTAGAAATGAATTTTGGTGGAGCTGACGGGACAAGTAAAAAATATAAAACATATGACAAAGGGATCATATAATATACTACCCACAATGAACAATTATTTCATTGCATTAATTTTTTGATATTGATTTTATTCCTGAGCCACTGCGGTTTGCAAATAGTATAAAAGCCACAATTCGTTATCCAACTAAAGGAGCGTGCAACGTATTGCTCGCGATCAATTAAAAAGTAGCCTGTGTGATTAGGCTCATCGTGTGTGACACAGAACAAAAGAAAATGCCTGTACGCACGAACAGAAGAGATGGGGATGGGGGGGGGGAGGCAAAAGTCACCCGCATCCCTCACTACCCTTCCTCAGGAATGCGGGAGCCTTCACAGGCTATCAAAGAAGTATTTACTACCGTTAGAAAAACAATCGACGACCCTTATTGTACACTATACCTTTCATTATATCGAGTTAATTCCTGTTTCCGCTGCGGTATACAGAGAAGTCAAACATGTCAATCTTTGCCTTTGCTCAAGAGGACACGTTTTGAGAGGTATAATAAGATACAACTGCTTCAAAGGTTAATGTCAGGCCTTCATGTCAGTTTCATACGACCATTTCTGACTTTTATTATTGTAGCGACTGAATAAAGTTAAAATCAACCAAAAACAGTCCCCTGGTGACAAAGGTTTTTACCACGAAGAAATACTGCATGTAGAGTTTTAGCATAGTGAACTAATACAAAAGTCATTGGCGATACTTCCGTTCTTTTTTCCTGTCACGATGAAGGAAGTTGTTTAAATCTTTGGCATTTAAACGTTATTGGATATGTTCTTCCTTTTCCAAAGCTCACGATCTTTTTCACTTCTTAGCAGCGTTGATGCTTTTTACAAACAGGGATAACGAAGAAATAATTGCATATAATTCTGTAACGATATCTCTTTATACAAATATTCTCGTTCACGGTCCTTGGAAAAGGTGTGGTGGCAATTCCAGAGGCGTCAGCAGTTAGCATTTCTCTCTGGGTCTCTGTTATTCGCCCAGTCTTAGATCTTGTGGCTTGCAGCTCGATAGTGCTGACAGCAACTGGTGGTTTTAGGCTAGCCTCTCTTGCATTTGGTAAACTTTGGGTCAGAGTGTTCCTTGAACTGGAAGTGCCTTTTAAATTATTGATTGAGTGTGTTATGCAGCCTGTGGGTCTTGCCTCGACTTCTGAATGAGTGTTTAATAGCAAGAAGTTCAATAAAGCAATGACAAGTAAATCGAAGGAGACCTTAAAACAAACAGAAAGCAGTTGAGCAATGAACTTAAATCTAATCCATCCACAGATATCAACTTTGGAGTGGCATATGGAATTATTTTCGTGACGGTAGGCAGCCAACTCTACTCAGTAAAACGTAGTCTACAAATACCTACATATGAAAATTCTAGAAAACATATACTACCCACAATGAACAATTATTTCATTACATTAATGTTTTGATATTGATTTTATTCCTGTGCCACTGCGGTTTGCAAATAATGTAAAAGCCGCAATTCGTTATCCAACTGAAGGAGCGTGCAACGTATTGCTCGCAATCAATTATAAAGTAGCTTGTGTGATTAAGCTCTCGAGTGTGATACAGAACAAAAGAAAATGCCCGGACGCACGAGCAGAAGGGAAGGGGATGGGGGGGGGGGGGGGGGAGGCAAAAGTCACCAGCATCCCTCACTACCCTTCCTCAGGAATGCGGGAGCCTTCACAGCCGGGCTATCGAAGAAGTATTTACTACCGTTAGAAAAACAATCGACGACCCCTATCGTACACTGTACCTTTCATTATATCGAGTTAATTCCTGTTTCCGCTGCGGAATACAGAGAAGTAAAACATGTCAATCTTTGCCTTTGCTCAAGGGGACACTTTCTAAGAGGTATAATAAGATACAACTGCTTCAAAGGTTAATGTCAGGCCTTCATGTCAGTTTCATACGACCATTTCTGACTTTTATTATTGTAGCGACTGAATAAAGTTAAAATCAACCAAAAACAGTCCCCTGGTGACAAAGGTTTTTACCACGAAGAAATACTGCATGTAGAGTTTTAGCATAGCGAACTAATACAAAAGTCATTGGCGACACTTCCGTTCTTACTCTTCCTCTCACGATGAGGGAAGTTGTTTAAATCTTTGGCATTTAAACGTTATTGCATAAGTTCTTCCTTTTCCAAAGCTCACGATCTTTTTCACTTCATAGCAGCGTTGATGCTTTTTACAAACAGGGATTACGAAGAAATAATTGCTATAATTCTGTAACGATATCTCTTGATACAAATATTCTCGTTCACGGTCCTTGGAAAAGGTGTGGTGGCAGTCCCCGAGGCGTCAGCAGTTAGCATTTCTCTCTGGTTCTCTGCTATTCGCCCAGTCTTAGATCTTGTGGCTTGCAGCTCGATAGTGCTGACAACGCCTGGTGGTTTTTGGCTCGCCTCTCTTGCATTTGGTAAACTTTGGGTAGTATTTCTTGAACTGGAAGTGCCTTTTAAATTATTGAATGGGTGTGTTACACAGCCTGTAGGTCTTGCCTCGACTTCTGAATGAGTGCTTAATATCATGATGAAGTCCAATAAAGCAATGACGAGTAAATCAAAGGAGACCTTAAAAAAAAAAAACAGAAACCAATTGAGCAATGAACTTAAATCTAATCCATCCATAGATATCAACTTTGGAGTGGCATATGGAATCATTTTCATGACGGTAGGGAGGCAACTGTACTCAGTAAAACGCAGTCTATAAATACCTACCTACATATGAAACTTCTAGAAAACTTCATTCAATTTTATCCTAATTCCATTACACAAATTGAGCATGACCAAGTCCCACGTAACTTTTAGCAAGAGTACGGTCATTTTTTTTATCACTTAATTTTAATTTTGATTTTTTTGCGCATAGGAATTTGCCAATAAATATATTTTTCAAAAAGGTACCTGAACGAAATTGAGATAAAATATGATTCCTCTTTACTATTAACAGCCCCCTAAAAGCTCACTGAAGTTAATTCAAAGTAAAATAATTCAAATTGAAGACCTTTTACCTGTTGTAAGAGGGCGAACATTGCTGTGAATTTCTTTGTCACTTTCAATCCGTTTACGGTCTCCGGCTCTGCGCTTCACCAATGCAGGTATGTGAGGTATATTCTTAATTGTAAGATCCCCTATTAACAGTTTTGTCTTAGACACTTTGATTTACTCTGATAAGTTTTGATATTCCTCTTTTTCAAGTTGTCATGTTTGTCATACCATCCCACGCCATTTTTATAATAAATATACCGGTATATATATATATTTTAAGATTTACTTCCGTATGCCTTGATGAATCACCTTGCGTGAAGGGATGCATGACCTTTTCAAATAATATACTAAATTACTTATTAAATTATATAATTATACTTTAGTTCTGATTGTAAGACAAACTGTTAAGTCGCTCATTCGCGTTGTCGGTTCAAACACATGTCATCTCATAAAACGAACAGGTGAAAGAACGAAAGAATGAATGCTATGTTGGAACCCTGAACCACAACGCACGTTCACCTACATTGTTTTTTGTATGTGACTAACTTAATGTATTTCAGCTAACCCCAAGGAAAATTGTCTTAATGGAGTTACTAAAAACGACACAAAAGAAAAAGTAATGTTAATTTGAAAATTGTAAAATCGACACTGTTCCAGTCAAAAGAGTCTTAACCGATGTTTTTTATTAGTCTTGTACCCTGTAGAAGGCAGTATTGCCGAAACGTCGGTTAAGACTCTTTTGAACAGCGTCGATTTTACAATTTTCAAATTAACATTAAGTAACTACACTGCGCAGGAATTTTAGTCTTTCAAAGAAAAAGTAACTTTTTTCCCCTCGGTTAAAGACTTTTCCACAGAGTTCATAATCCTCTTCAAAAAAGTTCGAAAAGGTCATGCGGCTAATCAATCAGACTTGTTATTCCACTGAACGACAGCAGTTTATTCTACTTATTTTATCCATCGTGTTTTGCGGTGCAGTCGTTCAGTAAAATCATGTATATCATCTGATCCAAGCATTTACAGTCAACTCCCTCTTAGACGGACACCTTTGGGACCGGCACTAAGTGTCCGTCTTAGAGAGATGTCCGTCTTATAAAGAGTCAAATAAAGGGAGTAAAGAAAGGCAGGGACCAACTCTAGGTGTCCGTTTTACAGAGGTGTCCGAGAGAGTCGACTGTACCATTTTTTTTTTCTTTTTCTTAATGCTAGACCCGCCTTTAAACACCTCTAATAACCGGTCAATGCATCTCTATCAAAGCGATCACGTCTTTATTTCCATATCGGTCTTTTGTCTTTCCAATATCGATCGTCGTATTGTTTTTGTATTGATCGCAGTATTGTTTATCAATTTTGTTTTGTTTAGTGCGTTTGTACATGTTGCAGTTGGCTTCGCATGAATTGTTACGTATCACCAGGGCAAGCGGAGCATCATTCATTGGGATCTTTTCATCTCAGAAATTCTGGTTATCACGTGACCTTCTTCTGTTTGAACTAAAGAAATGGTTTCCCGAGAAACATAATGGTAGCGATGCGATACACTTTCTAGGGCATTTCAGGCGTTCTTTTTGAAATCAAAGTGCAACTTTGCCCTTCTATCAAAATTGGGGTTTCCAGTGGACCTGTATGACAAGGTAGCAGTATCTTCCGCCCGGAGCCTATTCGTTTGGCTCCTGCTTATGCGTCAACTCAGATGCATTACCCATGGCGTTCAAGTATTTTTAATGACCGTTAACCCGTTGATTATTCAGTGGATTGTGAGCTTAACTTTTTTACTTTCCATTTTCATCCCGTTTTTTTTTTTTTTTTTTTTTTTTTTTTTCAGCGAAACCTTTGGCAAGTAAAATTACAAGAAACGACTAAGTAATAACAAATGAACTATCGTGATACAATTGACCAGCGAACCCTATCGATAACCTCATTATATTGCGTTAATTCCTGTTTCCGCTGCGGTTTGAATTTAAACGCCACATCTAGTATCCAACAAGGTGCGTGACCTCCTTGATTTTTCATGGCAGAGTGTTAAGGGTTTGCTTATTAAAGAGAAGCAAAGAAAAAAACAATCTGCGTCTCTCAAGTAAAATGTGAGCATGTGATATGGATGGTAACAGTGGATCGGACTTGAGGAATACTCAGGAACAGTCAGAGAAATAGATCAGTTTTAACCATGTTTAAGCCTAATGTAGAGAAACACTGTCTCCATGTATTTATTATTTTGTTTTGGCGATAACAATAGCAAACAGAGAATCTTCAAATGACTGACTAATTGAGTAGCGTTTTATAACAACGGAGTCGCTGTTCAGTTCCGATATTGTGATAATAGAGAGATATTTAGAGTCGCGTTTACGGTAAACGTGAGTTTGTACCACGTGACCAAGTTTTCCCTTTTGCTTGTCGTTTATATATATCATTTTCACTACACAAAAATCGGTAGATTCACGCCATTTCTATCCGTAATAATTTTTTTGAGCTGTGTTTAGCTGGTCATTCCCTGTTTAATTTTGCGAATTTCTCGACTTGAATCTCACGTTTGCCGTTTGCCGTAAAAGTGATTCGAAATCTCTGTTACTGGTGTCTACCTTCATGGGTGAAAAGAGGGTGTAGCTGAAGAAAAGGCTAAAAAAAAGTTTTAACTAGTTAAAGTTTTAATTCAGCTGTTGATTTAAAAGGTATAAATCTCAGGCCTGTTTTTTTCGTCCACCACATATTGTTGGTCTGGAAAGTTCATTGTTGCAGTTCTTGACTAATGTAAAATCCAACCGAGCGCATTTCCTGGTAAAGAGGACGCGATTGAAATTTACTTATCAAGTAAAATAAGGCAACTTACTGTATTGCATGTCGTCAATGAGTTGATATAGAAGTCATAAATACTTCCGTTCTCATTTTATGTGGTCTCAATTAAGAACGTTGTTTTTGGCAGTTGTAGGTTACTGCCAGAGTTCTTCCTTTTCCAAAGTTCACAATTTTGACCACTTCATAGCAGCCATGGTTTTTTTTACAGATAGGAATTTTGAACAACTGATTGTAAATAAAGCTGTAACGAATTTTGTTTACACAGGGATTCTTGTTGATGCTAGTGGGTAAAATTGTTCTGGTTAACCCAGAACCGTCAGTTGCTGACAGATCATCCTGGGTCTCTGTAGCTTGCTTGATGTTAACGCTTGAAGGTTGCATCTCGTTAGTGCCAGACGTAACTTTGTCAACTTTTTCTCGGGGCTTTAGGCTCGTCGTTTCCCGTGCTGAAGATCGTGTTGTGTTCCTCAAACTGGAAGTGCCGTTAAAATTACTGGAAGGAAGTGTTGAGGAATCGGTAGGTCTTGCCTGGAGTTCTGTAAGACTGATAAACAACAAGGCCAGTAAAATACCTGCGACAGAATCAAGGCCAAGAAGACTTAGAACGAATGAAAACAAAACAACGAGGGATATAAGGGGTCATTTCCCTGAAAAAAGAAAAACAAACAAACAAACAAAAAACTTGGCATCAGTCTTACCGAAGGCTTATTTTCAACTCCACAAAAATGCATTGTTAATGATGTTTCTAAAAATTGTTAGGATTATCTTTCACTTTTACTTACTCAATTTACTTGAAACGTGCAAGAAGTTCTCAGATATATTAAGGCCTGGATCTGCCATTTTTTCGCTCTAAAATATAAGGGGGTGGTCTATCTTCAAAACAAGTAATGTGGCAAGGGTGAGACGTGGTCATTGCATTATCCCTGTAAGATAGTATTTATGAGATTGACATCACCATGGTAACGTGTTGCGTGACCAAGTAACGCTTTACTTCTGTATTTTTTTTTTAAGGATTCTGCAGGCGGGGTAAAAAGAACTGTTACTGAGCATTTTTATTGACTATGTTTTACCTATCTAAAGTACTTTCCAAATGTGACTGGAGGGGTGGTATGCCTATCCTTGATGAATGTTTTCTGGCTGTCACGAGTGCATTCAGATCCGCGCGTTATTTGTTAAGACAAGTGTGCATAAGTTCTCCTACAGTTGGCCTGAAGTTAAAAATGGTAATTGGAGACCTTAATGAGTCACGTGATCCTTATCTTGACAACTTTCAATAAGACTTAATCTTTACAAGGCGTTTAAGCTCTCACGTAACTTTAGTGTCAATACGTTGCATATTTAAGGATGATTAGACCACCCCCCTTCATTTTTTCATGTTTTGTTTACTTAGTTTAGATGACCCAGTCCTTAATGTACCTGACTTTCGATTTTCTTCACCCTATCTAACAGTATAAAAATTTATTTCCGTGAGGACGTGCTAAACCAACCGACATGAATCGATGCATGACACTGATTACAAATATAATGTACTTACAATTCAAAGGTTCAATCCCTCTCAAGTGGTTTTAAAATAGACTTGGCTCCATTAAAGGGCTTCACTCAACAAACAACAAACGATTTTGCTAATTGCACTGAGTTTTGCAAAGGGAATTGAACCGAACGTAACCGTGCGATGCATCGTCCTAAACATTTTTTTTTTGTGAAATCGTCACTCATAGATGACGTGGCCATTTACTTCAAACTGTTAAATATTTAAAGAATTCAAAGTCTAATGAATACTGAGATCATCCGCTGTGAGATGCAAAAACGTTTCAAGCCCTTACGCTGGACGGAGTCATTAACTTGGGCAAAGAAAATGGAACCGAATGAAACCTTCATGAACCGTGTGACTGAAATTTGTCCGCACTCGTCCATAACATTTTTGACTACATCAAAATCATCAGTAAGCGACAAGGCCATTTTCTCCAAATTGTACTTATTTAAAACATTGTTGACTGATTTGAGAAAAACGCCTAATGAGATAATCTGGCGAAAAACGTTTCAAGCCCAAAGACTGGACGGAGCCTCACCCCACCCCACCCCTTCTCCCATTGACAGGGTCTGATCTCTCATCCAAATGGAAAAAGTCAACAAATAGACATGTTGGAAGAATGACTGATCCGTTGCGTACGGTAATCCTTGTCATTTATCTTTTTATAATTTTAAGTCCAGTTTGGCAAAAGCAATTGAGAAAGGGACGCATCGAGAGTGGAGAAAAACGGAAACCGCCCTAGTAAACACTCTCCCGTTTTATTTGAAACGGCAGAGGGTATGATCGAGAACTTTCATTCCTTCACTCTGTCCAATTCAAAGTAGACAGACTGCAAATTATAGTAGTTACTAAAAAATATATCTACGTGTCCCAACTGTTCATCAGTAGGATGCCTGAAATGCGTGCAATTCCACAATTGGTTTCGGCTCCATTAAATCCTATACCAATTGCAGAACATTTTAGGAGGAGCCACCCACCGTGTGAGCACAGTCGCGGACAACACATATAAGTGAGGAAAATAACGCAAAGAAAAACTAAGACATTATTAAACGAACTAAATGTACACGCAACTTAAATAAATAAATGATGCACGCGCCCCAAATTAAATAGCGCGCGCACACGACCAAAGATACAACTGAAATAAAAATCCAATTAATAAGCTACATAAGGATACGATGGTGAAATTTAAGCCTGGATTGCTAATCTCATCTCCTGCAGGCTGCACCATATTTCTCGACGATAAGACCATGGCGATTGACGCATTTATTAAATGAATTCTGAAGTCGATTGGTTTCAACGCCTTGTTATGTGAGACGTAATAAAAGTGAAACTGACTCAAACAGGTAACTTTGATGAAAGCAAAAATGAAGAATAAATATCGGAAGAAAATTTGAAGTGACTAATGAATAAGTCAGCCCTAGATCTAAATGTTCCGGTTTCGACTTAAGTTAGTTTCATGTTGAATGAAGGTCGTAAAGGCAAACACTAACCCGACCGCCTAAGAGACTGGACATAATTTGACCGCTGAACTACTCCTTCCCAAACATTTGTTGTTTTATTATTTTGTGGCATAGATTACGTGCTATTCGCCTCTGTAGTCCTAATCATTGGTGTATGTGCCATGGACCATGTGCTTTCGTACCTGTAATCCTTCGTAATCTGCGTAATCTGTGGGTTATTTCCACAAGCAATTTTCAGCTAATTTTACTTTTTGTAGAAGAGAAAACAAATTTAACGTAAATTTATCTGAGCAATGCAATTTGGAAGTCAGAACGCGTGGTGAGAATTTAAGCAGTACATACTAAAAGTTGACAAAAAGAAGTCAGACTTTCTGGGAAGGCTTGAGCCCGGCACATTACATGGTTGGTTCCTCACGAAACAATATGCTGATAATACGGTAATATAGATTCCTTCCAAAGAGTCGTTAATAGAGACAGGAACTCAATCCCTCTTACTGAACCAAAACTAAAAATAGATTCTAAAATAGGATTTTGGCCGTGAGTTTTTTCCTTTTAAAGAGGGCGGGGGTAAAATTAGGTTTAGAATCAGGTGATGGTGTTAGACAAAACAATCGCCTCTCTTACGTAAACTGGTAACTTAATCGAAGCGGAAACGGAAGTTGATCGGGTTCTCGACATTTTTGGGTCTTCCCGGAAGTGATCATCACAACTATGCCGTCAAAGTAATAAAACAAAGTGAGTGTACGCGTTAAACTTCGGTTGCCGAGTAAAATTCAGAGTTCTTGTCAAAATGTAATGTCAGAAATTGCCCTACGATTTGGTTATAACAGAAATATCTCTTCAGAATTTGGGTTTTGTTGCAAAAGTCTGGTTACTTGCAGGGTACATTGAAGATACAAGGGCATCCATGATATAGTCAAGGGTAAAGCTAAGGCACCTAGGAGGTTCTTGTCATAAAATAAGGCGAGCCGAAAACCATTTGTTTGTTTGCAAATAAAGAACATAAAAAGGTGTAATCTCGGGCAGAATCAGTAAAAAAGTAAACTTAATTAATAGGCGTAAACTTAAGACAAGTTTATGAATTCTGAAAGGCAATACATAAATTCATGTAAGCATTTTATTTGCCAATTGATCATCATTACTTCTCATAAATGGTTTACTTATGCGTTTGTTACTTGGCCTTTTTTATCATCGCATTTGAACATCAAATAAATAATAAATGTTTGTCAACAAATTTTTAAATACCCACTATAAACTAATGTCATATAACCCGTAAATAATCCAGTGATAAATAAATACATATCTTTATGAAAGTAAATATAACTTAAGATTTTTTGAAAATTCAATTAGTTCACCAAAAAGTTAAACTTCTTTTACCCTCTTATAGCTTAGTCGCGTTTGGAGAATAAAATTATTAAATCGGCCTCTAGCTCTTTTGTAATTTAGATCTGGGGTCATTCGATTCCTATGAAGAATGGCCGCTTAATTAACATCATTCTTACAATCTGAGAATATATGCACTGTTATCAATATTTTTGAATCTTTTAAAGATGTATCCTTCAGTTTTTCTCAATCCCAGCAAGTATAGAATTAAGACCTAAATTTAAAAACGAGTTAATACTTTTAACAGCAAATGCGGAAGTCGTAATTTTACTTCCGTTTTCTTGTCACAGTTAACAACGTCATTGAGAACGTTATTTTTCATTAACTCTTTGGCAGTTCGTCGTTATTGCATAAGTTCTTCCTTTTCCAAAGTTCACAATTTTTATCATCTCGAAGCAGCCTTGGTGCCTTTTACACACAGGAATTGCGAAGAAATAATTGAAAATGATGCAGTTACGAAATCTTTTTATACAAGGATTCTTGTTGACGCTACTTGGGAAACTTGTTCTAGTCAATCCAGCACCGTCAGCAGTTAACGATTCCTCCTGGTTATCTGCAGCTCGTTCTATGATGCTATGTCGTGTGGGTTGCATGTCGATGCCGTTAGCAGAACCTGCACTTTCTTTTTGCCTGGGTTTGAGGACTGCAGTCTTTTTCGTCGAATTTTGTGCAATGTTCCTCGAATGTGAATTTTCATTTAAATTCCTTATAAAAAATGTCGAGGAATCGGTCGGTCTTGCTTGGACTTTCCTATGACTGTTCAACAGCAATGTCAACAAAAGGAGGACAACGGGAACAAGTGACACCTTGAACGAGTAGAGAAAAATAAATAATGAGGTTAATTTCTCTCTATAATCCAGACCAAGAACCAATTTTTTGCAAAAAATTGGCATTAGTCATACAGTTTTAAAATATGCCTTAATGTTACAGATATATTTTAAATTGTGGTGAAGATACAGTTATATCTAGATTTGTATGAAACAAAGATTACAAGAAAAAGAAAAGAAAGGAAACAGTTTGTTGATAGCTTTGCACAAGATCAACTCCATGCAACATGACGTGTCTCACAGGCTGGTAAATTTTTAGGAATGCGATAATTTTTGGAAACTTAAAATGAAACATAACTTGGTGTTTCCTTCAAATCTGAAAAATCATAATATATTTCTGAACAAAGTTTTATGGAATTAACTCCCTTCCGATCTATTAAGAGTTAAGGCAATACAAATTGAAAATATATACCTGTTGTAAAAGGTTCATCATGGCTGATTGTGAAGTTTAGAGCTCACGGTACCCTTCGATTCAGTTTACAAAGTACTTTTCTTCCTAAAAGATTCCTTATTTATAGTCCTGTCTTGAGTCATATGACAATTTGAGGTATTTCCCCATTTTAAGTTTTATTTCAGACGTTTCCTTACTGCTTAATTCAATTGTGTAATTTATGTCTAATAACTCGACATGCATGAAAGAATGCATGACCTAATGTACTCACGGCAAAAAAATGACTATCAAACAGGCTTCAATTCCTCAATTAGTGATGTCGTAATCATATATTAAGTAATAAAAAAATAGAAAGTTCTGTATGCATCGCTGTAGTCACAGGATACGGGTAAGTTAGCGTTAAGGTAGTTCTGGTAATTTCTTCAATTTTTTCTTTTCTTTTCTGGTCTTTACATCTCGCAGAACACAGAATCGATACGGAAGACAAGAATAGCGCATTCTAGTTTATATTGCTCAGTTTTTCCGCTTGATTACTTGCACTGGATATGCGCTGTATTTCAGATATATTTTTTTTTCTCTTTCGACTGTTTTAATTCCGTTTTGGACTCCATTCATTTTTTTTCACTCAAGTTTAGAGCACCTGTTGTAATTTTTGTTTAATTTTCTATTTTTTATTATCTACACCTCGAACGCAACAGCCGGGGAGCTCGATCGATATAACGAAACCCCAAATAACGAAGTATATATATGGAAAAGGAACTCGATATAACGAAACCTCGTTATAGCGAACAAGTTTTGCCAGTCCCTTAGTCCTTTGTTATATCGAGGTTCCGCTGAAACAGAACTGCAAAGATTTCTAAAATCGACTTCACATTTTGAACACATTACAAGATATGCTCAACTGCAATTGTAAAACGATGTGATTGATCCACTTTCACACTCTGCAGCTTCAGGATATTCTTTCGGTCCTTTTTTGTCTGTTTATTTATTATTATTTTTTTACATCAACCATTTCATTGCCAAGAGTGTCAAATAGCAAAATTAAGTAAAAATTAAAATTTCACTTCGTAAAAGACTTCAATTATAAGTACGCATCAACCACTTTGCAAAAGTTGGCCCAGCTTTGGCAAGTTTCCATCCCTGTCCACTCTTGCCATCCATATCAACAGACGACAGGAAACAGTTTCAATGGCTATATATATCAAAAATGGACCATTTAGTTTGGAATTCAATTGATATGAAAAACGTTTAGCTTTTTAAAAGGTAGGCAAATAGCGTGAAATTGCTCCTTTAAGCTTAAAACAAAGCTGTTTTCGAAACTTGCTCTTCGGACTTTTTTATGCAGGATTTAGTTTTTAATACGAGTACTCGAATCAGCTTTCGAAAGCTTAAAGCTCAAAGCGATTTTGGTTGTCTTGCACTAATTTGATTTCTTCACAATTCTAAGTCTTCGTCATGTTTTTACAGAGTGTTTCACTCACGTGGCCAGCTTATATGCAAATTTATTGTAATAAAATAAAGCGTTTGCATAAGAAAACAGTTCAACTCCCAGGGGACTGGTTTGGGACACCAACATGACCGCCGTTTCATTGTTTTGGGACACCAATATGGCCGCCGTGACGTCATGTGAAAACACTCTATAGTGACGGTTATATGTATAGACTTACTTGCAAATTGACCTGCAGTTTGACATTCATAAAGAAGCAAGAGGAAAGTTGTGGGTAAATTGTTTTCCGAAATTTTTTGCATGGGAAGAAAACTCAGTAAATAGGGTATTAAATGTGTCTTTTTTTGTGTTTGTTGTTGTTCACTGGCATTATTAATGCCGGGGAATGTTCTATAATATAAGCGCCTATCAAGAAATCTGAGTATTTTAACGCCATTATACAAGGGGTCATTTTCATTCTTAGCAGCTAGGAGACCATGAGATCCTGTTCATGGATAAAAAGTAAAGATTTTCATTTGTAAATGTAGAAGTGGCTGTGATTAGTTTTTTTGTGACCTAGAACCATGCACCATCTGTTTCGGTGTTAAATAGTACATGGACTGATTTATTAAACAATAGTATTAGTCAAATCGTCGGCTACAAATGCACGAAATTGCAAATTACATTGGGGGGAATTTTTCATCTAGCCGAGGAGTCAGTTGGTTAAAAAACACAAAAAAGCGAATTAATTCTCAACACTATTAAAACTTGAAAAAAAAACTATACACTATGAGAACTTACTCTAAGTGTAAATGAGAAATTGAATATTAAGTAATAGCCGTCAAAAGGCTCTTTTTACTGGGTTTTCGATACACAAAAATTCAGCTCGATATGGCTGACGTAGGTAATAAGTTCACAAACAAGTATATTTTTATATTATCGCAATCGTCTATTCTATTTGGGATTTCCCCAGAACTTACTTTGCAAGACATGACACCAAAAAGTATTACGAGTAAAAGTCTGACAAAAAGTAGTGAAGTTTGGCAATCACAAATTCCTGAAGCACTAAACATGAAAGCTTCACCGTAGAAAGAAGGTCGTTGTAATTTGTTGGTAACACATTTAAGGCCCATTTCTAAACGTGGCATTAGACAGAAGAAGCAAAATGCAAGAATTTTGGAAGAATAGTAGGGACTGGAAGCATCAAATTACAAATTAGTTAAGCCGAGAAGTGATATTAACCATGCGAAACTAAGTAAACATTGACAACACGAATGCCTTGAGGGTATGCTCTTAGAGAGTACGTCATGCATGCACCTGGCTGAAAAGCAGACGCAGTTCCTGTTTGTCTGAAACGGATGATTTTTAGAAATCGGAGTATTCCCCATAAACTTCGTAACAAAAGGTAAGAGTGGTATCATACTATATCACATGATATAGCAAAGGAACGTAAACGAATCGAAAAAAGTACTATTTATAAGTTACACTGTAATAAGATATTAGAACAGTTTCTATATCGGCACTCTAGATCTTCAAGCCATGGTAGCCCTTAAAATTTTCCGATAAGTTATTGTTTTTGTTCACTTGTTTGCTTGTTTGTTTAATTGAAAATATAGACATTTTTCAACATTTTGTTTTCCAAAGCATTTAAAAATGAATGAGTGAATGTACTGGTGCTTAATTTAAATAAAGAGGTGAATAAAAAGTCAAAAAGCCATTGAAAATTATTTCAGACTTTCTGTAAGCCGGATTTTATGCATGTCTTGTGAACGCTAGATGTTTCTGTCGTCAAAAATGGCAATGTAGGACAATTCTAGCAACGTTTACATTTGTAACGATTTTACGTTTCGTTGCTCCATTTGCATGAAACATACCTCCAAGCGTGACTTGTTTTGAAAAGTAAAAAAAAAACTTATTTATAGAACGGCAAATATGAATTTTAACATTACGTGATTAAACATATGGAACATTTTTCCTGTGAATGTTCTACTTCAGCCATAAATTCTACAAAACACGTTAAGGAAGCTCAGACTGAGCAGTTCTTGCAGTTTGTATAATTATACCCTAATTAAACGTCTAAAATAAGTTTAACACGTATACGTTTAAGACCCGTCTCAGTGCAGTTTTGCCCCTTTTGTTCTGACACAATAGTCAAAAGGCGTGAAATTGATTTGCTTAAACAGCATCTATGCTGCAATCGATAATGCTGTTTCGAGGTGTTTTTTTTTTTTAAAGAAAAGTTTGAAAAGTACACTCTTTTTATATATACTAGTATACAGCTCATTGCAATAATTGTCTTAGAAAAATGCTCTAATGAAAAGAAAAAGGGGGAACGCTTCCAAATACTAGGCTTTCTACTAAACCACTCTAGGATGCATTCATTTGCAGCATAGGGGTTTTGAAGCGTAAAAACAAAAAGTTGTTTCTGACCGGAAGTAAAGGAGCACTAGCATAGTTAGCCAGTGTTAAAGTTGTATCAACTAACGGAAGAAGCAAGGAGTTCTGTATTTATGTGTCTGAGATAAAAATGCAACACTGAATTAATAGTGGTAGACTGTAAAACAGGAAGAGAAGCTGACTAATACAGTATATCATGATGCTGACAAGCCCTTTTCGTAAACCCATGATGGCCAAATTAAACCATCCTTTTAGTCTAAACTTTGTCAGAAAATTGTGTCATGGACGAAAAATAAACATGTTAACCACCCAAAAAATTGTGCTATGTGAATATAGGCTAGAGACCGAAACTCTGTGCATGCAATTAAATGTTCTCTACAATAGGTTAATGGTTAAGACATGTTTACGACACACTGGCACTTAAAGGCTGTGTCAAGAAATCAGACAGTGGAAACTACCACCAAATTGAGTGAAAACATAAAAATAGTGGCTCAAAACATTTAAGGAAGGTACAGGTAACATAGCAAATAAAAAAGGAGCCACGGATGAGCAAACCTGATAAAGATTGAGACTGATTGCGATTGTGCTTTTTGGCGAAAACTTGTTTATTACCTAACAGTTTTTCAACGTCAGTCAATTTTGTTGTTTGGAAATCGCACGTTTGCAATTTAAATCCTTGGGAGACAAATTTTTTTTGACACGAAGCTGTGAGGTTGTCATTCACAAGTAATTTCGTAAGCTTCATAGCGAATATGGACGCATAATTGGCATTTTAAACCCAAATAAATCGAACTAGCAAAATCACAGGCTCTTGAATTGGAGACATGATCACACTGAGCACTGGCATAAACGCGATAAGGAAGCTCAGACTGAGCAGTTTTTGCAGTTTATATATTTATACCCTAAGTAAACGTCTAAAATAAGTTTAACACGTATACGTTTAAGAACCGTCTCAGTGCAGTTTTGCGCCTTTTGTTCTGACACAGTGGTCAAAAGGCGTGAAATTGATTTTCTTAAACAGCATCTACGCTACAATCAATAATGCTGTTTCGAGGTGTTATTTTTTTAAAGAAAAGTTTGAAAAAGTACACTCTTTTTATATATACAAGTATACACCTCATTGCAATAATTGTCTTTGAAAAATGCTCAAATGGAAAGAAAACAAGGGAGAACGCCGCCAAAAATTAGGCTTTCTACTAGACTCTAGGATGCATTCATTTGCAGCATACGGGTTTTTAAGCGTAAAAACAAATGCAAATGTGGCAAGTTGATGAACTCTATAGCGTGGCTTATTATAGTAAGTCTAATTAATTCTTATGTAGCTTCTTTTATTTTCCTTTTTTTTCTTTTTGCGTTTTTCTGTTACAATGCTATTGCAATTAGGTGTATATTCTTGGTAGTATACTTGTAATCGATTTATATTCATGTTTTATGTTTTCTAGTCACGCATTCACCTTTAACGTAAGTAATCGGCAGGGAAGAGCTGTGAGCAGGGTCCAATTTGACACAAAATAGTCAAGTATTGATCACACGACTTTCACGAGATCAATCTTAAAATTAGTAGCCGGGAGATCACTAGCTGGTAAATTACTTGCCGGAATATTACTTGCTGTAAAACTACAGCTAGTGACGAGCTCGTCCGGAAAAGTACTTAGCCTCGACTTCATTTAAGACAAGCTGACAAGACAAGCTGGGTTCCCCGAAGTCTTACTCTTGGTCTCCAGACATAACAAGCTTTGCGAATTTGACCCTCCTCCTCCCCTCCTCCGCCTCTTTCTTAATAGTAGTTTATTTACGCTGGATGCCTTTTTTCTCCGACCTCACCTTTGCCAGAGCGTAAAAAAATCAAATGATCATAGCTAATTAAATATGTTTGCAGATGTTGTATTTAATCAATAAATCGGCCATCTTGCGTGGCCAAAATTATACCCAAACACATCCATGTTCCTTATTTCTTTAAGCGCTCCTGCAAACATAGCTCAACTGATGACCCCAGAATTTAGCCAAAGGTTCTCTTTATAATAAGGGTATAAAAAACAAGCGGGCAAGGAGGCATAAATCCCTTTATTCATTTGACGTTTGAATTTGCCAAGTTATGAAGACGGGAACTTACTACATCGATCAAGACATTTGAATTTTTTTAATCAATAATAAAACAATTATTGGATTCAGCATTCATATAATATAAAGAATCATGTAGATCTCGGGGGGTGTTATTTTGTATAATATCATATAATATCACACTCAGCTTCATATCCTTTTGCATTCATTCTTTCGGAAAAACAGGGTTACATGTCAACACCGTTGTAGCGCCATGTGAACAAGAGGACCTTAAAATTCGGCTCTGGCTCGTAAACGTACAGCAGTCGCATTGTTGCGTTAGTTGTAAGGTAGGCTTCAACGGCATGATAACACAGTGAGAAACCAGGGAGGGCGCTGCATCAAGCCCCCTCCCCCCCAGAGAGTTAAAATGGCACCTACCCTAGTTACCATATTATGTACATTATATACATTAGTTACTATGGCTTATTATTAATTATCCACTTCGGCTAAACGACCTAAGGAACTTCACCATCGAGTTTTTAAAATTGCTGGGTTTTACAGCAAAGCAATTATAATATTCTTATAAATTATTTCCTCAGGTAAGTCATTGACCACTACTAAAGTATGTTACCTCTGTTAAAAATGTTCTTTTCTATTTGGACAGCACGCAACTAGAAATGAAATCGATAACTTTGAGAAAAGGTGTTTACAAAAGTAAAAATTGCGTCTTCGTTTGTTTTGTTTCCTTTTCCGCCTTTTCATTTGGTTAATCCTTTAAGCCCCAGTATCCACATACAAATTCTCCAAACTGATCTCCATACATTTCCTTAAAGAAGTAGTTGAGAGAATTTGATAAGAGATCCCCTAAGTGATCATTTTATTAATTCTCCTAACTTAACTCTTGATAGTGTATGAATATTGTTAGAAGAAAATTGATCTTGGTCACTACCGGGAGTTAAACAGTTAATAACGATTATGACCTTCTCGCTGGGCAAGAAGATTTCTTCCTGTAAGCTCGAAGGTGGGCTTTCCCATTCTTTGACCACTCAAGGGCAGTTGAAAAGTTGTCAATGTAAAGCACTCTTTTCCTCTTATCCTCTTTGCCAAGGATAACATACACTTTGTTTGGCTTCAGATTACTACAGCTGCAAGTGATTTCTTGACCCCTTTTCTCCAGTAGTTGTCTTCTGTTTACCTGAACTTTTCCTTCTTTATACGTACGCAAGACTCGAACTCGCAAACCGTGCAGGCCGTTCCTCATAATTTCATTCTCCATCCGGGCCTTGATGACTGTTGATGTAAAAGAATGACGACACGATCTGTAATCTTGGTATTGAACTTTCTAAATAAAAAAGTTAATTGCTCAGTTACATGGAGGCATTCATGGAGCCGTGGAAGGACGATAATGAATAGAGAAATATTTGAATGAGTGAAGAAACGTAGGAACGAACCACGAGAGTTAGAAATCACAATTGATGGGAGGCAAAGTACCAATTGGCAATTTACAAGTATGGCCGAAATTAAGATTTAAATTCGGGACGACGGGCTCAATAGTCAAGAAACAATTGTTGCTGAAAAAAAAACTTGAGCCTGCGATCAATAAAATGCTTATAACTGGTCAGTGGAAAACCGTTAATGAGACATGACCTCAATAAGTTGAAACCTGAGCCCGTGGTACAATCATATTGGTCAGCGGATACCCTTTTCTGACGTCTGTTAATTGACCATAGCATGGACGTCTATCATCAGGGTGCCACAAAAACTAAAAAATACCATTTTACATTCGTTACTCCGTGGTGCGGACGGACTGACGGACGGTCACGTGACTACTAAAATTTCTCGGATGCTTAGATAGCCAAATTTCCTGACTCATGGTGCTCCGCTATCAATCAATCAATCAATCAATCATTCAATCGAAAAATAAACACAAGAGATGCAAAAAACTGTAGATATCCTAACATGTCACTAGCCTGAGTATCAGGCCTTCGTAAGGGGTTAGGGGAGAGGAGTTTTTGTAGGTCTTGTAGGGGGGAGGAGGGAGGGAGGGAAGAGAGGGAGAGGACTTTTCCCTCCCGTCGCTGTCTCCCCTGTTCGCGTCTTTCTTTCCCCTTTCCCCCAGCATGTTAGCCTGATACTCATGCTAACGTGTCTCGCCACATGTATTCCGGAATCCGGAATCCTGGGCTTTGGAATCCGGAATCCTACTAGCGATTGAAATCCGGAATCTAAGTTCCACTGAAAAAGAATCCGGAAACCAGTACTTGAATCCTGAATCCACCCGAATTCACGGCATGAAATCCAGAATCCAAGACTGTCTTGGTTTCCCTCACACGGGGAGACATGTCGCAGAACATGGTTTCCTTGATCTCTGTAATTATTAATCAAAGCGTTCGAGAAATGGTGTTACCAACCAAAATCGCTCAAACAGAACCGCCTCATCATATGTCTCTTGTTGCACTTTTTATTACAGACTTGAGGAGGAGGAAGTGGCGAAGTGCCTTCAGATTCTGATGAATTGAAGCGAGTATTGTCGATCCAAGCCTCATTGTCTGAAAGAGAGAAACGGCGTAGAATTAGGACGAAATAGACAGATGTTTAGTTTTGTCTGCGCAGGCTAAGGACGCAAAACACACTCACAAGAGGGAGAACGGAGTGAAACCGCACCGCATTTGATTTGACTTTGCAAACGGGGCCAAAGTCAAGAGGAATTTAAAAACGGAGGAAACCGGATGAATCATCATCATCATCATCATCATCATGACTTTATCCAAGTGTCAATACAGTATTTAACCGGGGATAAAAACCCTCTACTAATTGGAGACATTGAAATAAAACTAATTCTAAATTAACAATAAACAATCCGAAAGAAACTAGCCTAGATCAACATTATTAACTATAAAACTAGCGTAAATGGACATTATATACTATAAAATTATACTGTAAATTACAATAAAATGATATGATTATTTACAGTAAGATGACATAGTTATTCACAATAAATAGAATGTTCAATAAAATAAAGCAATTAAGTCAGCTTGTGTGTCAGTTGCTACATAATACGCAGTTCTCACAATCAGACTTAAACTTCAGCGAAAGATTGACAAGACAGGTCTGACGTTTAAATGATTGCAGCGATGGTAGATTTCTTACATTTTTCTGCAGGCAGAGTGTTTCCCATAGGTTACCGAATGAAATCTGGGTGTGTGAAAAACAGCCCCTTTGAAGTTGTAGCCGGTGCTATTCTCTGAGAACAAGTCCCTGACGCTCTGAGGGCACATGCCATGCTTCACCTTGACTGGTTAAGCGGAAGGAGCAAAAATTACCAACTAAGACAATCGAACGATGCGTTTGAAGTGATAGACGACAGCATCTCGGATTTACTAAAGAGAGTGCTCTCTCGATTAGATTTTTTCCTAGCCTTCTATTGGTTACCAGTTACCATGCTTTGTGTACTAACCAGAGACGCAGTATCGCCTGAGAGCGAGACTGAGTGGTCCCCATATCTGGTCACCGTTCACTTCAGTGAAACTGATATTGATGGTTAGCAGAGTTTGCCCAGTAATCCGGCCCGTGCAAGGAAACTTCACACGAAAGCCTGGACGAAACCAAAAAAGAAATATAATCAGTTTATATTATTTTGTACGTAAATCGTGCAGTAGTTATTATAAATAATAAATGAATAAATAAGCAAATGATAATTAAAATACCCCACGGTGGCTCTCCCATTTCAGATTGAGGTGGAATTTAGAAATGTTGGTTTTGGGAGAGAAAGGAAAACCGGAGTACCCAAAGGAAACAAAAAACTCAGTCATAATGGAGCAAGGAAGGGAACCAATCAAAAACTCATGCCATATATGGCGCCGCCCCGGGAAATTCGACAGGGCCGCATTGGCGGGAGTCAAGTGCTCTATTGGCAGGTTTGACAGTACGTCGTTGGCACGTGTTTTTCAATGTTTGTTTACATTCGCGCTCGTTTCCGCTTCGCACTGATTATCGGAAATCTGACGGCCCAGTCGACCGGGAGCCACAGGGAAATTGGAGGTGGAGTTGAAATGCCAGAGACCGAGTTGCAAGCTCTCCTTCGTTTTCCCGCCCAGCCGCTAGAGCGCCTTGGAGAGCTTGCTCGCAGGCTACCGTACCGCCTTATGTTTTGGCTGTGCTATTAATACCTCCTTTTCATGTTTTGTGCAGTTATTTCTGTGTTTCACTCAATTTGGTGGCAGTTCCTACCATTGGAATTTTGACAAAATTCGTGACAGCTCCTTTAAGGACAAACGAGGGTTTTGTCAATACCAAAAGTGATGCGATGTTTTGAGGAATACAGTCGACTCTCTAAAACGGACACCTCTATAAGACGGACACCTCCGTAAAACGGACACCTAGAGTTGGTCCTTGCCTTTGCTTATTCCCTTTATTTGACTCTCTATAAGACGGACACTTAGTGCCGGTCCCAAAGGTGTCCGTCTCGGAGAGAGTTGACTGTAGTCCATTTTTCAGTTACAGGTGGAAACAAGGCTCCCCTCCCTGTTTTTTTTATGTCAATCATGTTGTTCTTATGCTAACTAGTAATGAATTTTCAAGCATAATTTCCACAATGAAAAGACACAACAAGGTCAACCTTGTCCTCACGTTTACACTCAAAGGCTCGGATACTAAGCCCACAACTGCAAAATGGTCCATTCAAATGTCGCAGCGATACTTTCATGATTTCACAATTTTCTTTGCACAATTTTCAGTCATGACGTTACATACATCTTTCCAAACGCATCTTATACATGTAACCCGAGCATTACTCATTCACCAGCTTCTAAAGTTAGCAAGTCAAACCTAAAGACTCCACGTGGTAAAAACATCATTTAAGAAATCTGGGCTCTCTGACTAAATTTAATGACAATCAAATGTTCGAAAGAATGCAATTTGTCTGATGTAAACTTCTTTTGTAGTCTTCAAGAAAGATAAGAGTTCATTATCCCGCGGAGCACGTTTTCTTCCAGAAGGATCATTAAAGTGCAATTTAAGTTAATAGTGCGGGGGTAAATTATTAAATCATATGGAATAAATTTAATCAGGGGACAAGATGTTCGATATCATTGCATTCCTTACGTAAATTTCGATAACATTTTTTAATGATTTTCACAGCAAGGTGGGTCTACCTATCCTTGCCCAAGTTTCACCTTAGGTCTAGTGTTCTGTCCCATGCAAAAACACTTTTCCATCGCCACAATAAACTGAAAAAAACGGACACAATTGAGAATAAAATGGAACCGTAAGCGCAAAATACAGTGGAACCGCGATAAAACGAACCTGTACGTCCGCGTTTCTCTCGCGCCTAAAACTCCCTTTCCCAAAACTTCCTTTCCCTTCCCTTTCAAATGCCTGCCACGCAGGCTACTATGTCCTCGGTATAACGAACGATTATCTTTACCCCAGTAATAGCAAAATATATGAAAAAGAAACTTCAGATAACGAAACCCCGGTGTAACGAACACATTTTGCCAGTCCCTTGAATACAATCATTAACGACACATTCATGAAGGGTTAGCCTCGAAAAAAAAAAATAATAATTACAAATTTCGGCACGTGTTTGAAATTCAGTTAAAATACACAAAAGACGGAGTTATAAACAGGTCTTTTTCTCGTTGGAATTTGTGAATATATTTACTTCAGATGGAGGCTAAGCCTGCAAAAATGGGTCTTTACTTCTTTTATTCAGTAGTCATAGCCTACTCGAAACTGGACTATTCAGTTAGGCATGCATTTGACATCACGCTTTCTGTTTCAAAGCGAGGCTAAGTGCAGAGCCATTGATGTGAAAATGAGTTTTTACTTTCATTCAAATAAAACTCATTTTCACAAGAAAAGTTCTGCAATTAGAGTCGTTTTAAAAGTTAGAGTTTTTAGAACTCGGAAATGGCCTACTCCAGCAGCTATTGGACTGGAGGTTACAACTGTAGATGGCTTCGAAACTAAGTGCGTCTCTGTGTTCAACTTCGTTCCCAGGGCTTTTGCTTTTCTTGGTTGCCGGCCTTGCCTTACCTTTAGTTCTTTTAGGCACCAGTCCATTCAGCCTAATGTTGGTCGTAGGATGTCTCATGATGGTTTCATTACTCGACTTGAAACTCAGAGAATACCGTACCTGAAAAATCATTCACGAATGAGAGATACTTTAACTATTAATTTTCAGATCAATTTAGATTTCTGGGAAACTGTCCACCTACCCCTCCCTCAAGCTAACATTAACAATTACTTCTTAACTAGGGCAAAATGGTAGCTTAGGGGAGGGGTAGGTGGGCAGTTTTCCTGAAACCTAAATTGATCCAAATTTTGAGCCCATCAGCAAAAGGGGTGTCACTCATAACAGAATCTATTTGTTTTATCTATTTAATACTACACTGTATTGTTATTAATTTTCGGGTGATTTCTTTCCATAATTGGTCGAATGGGGTCCAACCCTTGCAACCAAAGTAAACAATGAAGCCCCAGGCTGATATTATGATTAAAGGGGCTGTGTCACGGCAGTCCAGTTCATTTTGTTTAATTTTGCCAATTACTCGCCCTCAATCGCTATGGAACTTGAAGTAAGCAAAGACAATACATATAAATGACGAAACTGATCAGAGATCCGTGAAAAACAAATATGTCTCCTGAGCATTATTTTTGAAGTTGCAAGCATCAGGGATCAACTTTGAAAAACTGTTAGGCTGAACAGTTTTCAAAAATCTTAATTTCAATCCTTTTCAATCTTCTTCAGTTTTGCCCATCCGTGACATCTGCTGTTTCTGTTATGTTATTTTAACCTTCCTTTAAAGTTTTATTAAGTGGTTATTTTTATCTTTCTCTTAATTTAACGGGCATTTTATTATTTCCTAATTTGGCTGAATTTCGAGACACAGCTCCTTTAAAAAACGCACAGTTTCCAGACATTTTACAACTCTTCTTTGTTTGAGGTCTCCACCCTCTGGGCCTAAGATGTTTACTTTAGTGTCTAATACAATTTTGAATCACTCGCGTCTCAGTTCGTCAGTTCTCTTGTCGTAAATTTCAGTATAATTAATACCATTTTTAATGCAATTTCATTTAAGAAAATAATTTAAAATTTAAGTACATAATTTAACTAGTATATAGGGTTGTTTCCGCTATGGAACCTAGTCTTTTTAAATATCTTTACGACCATTCGTCAATATTCTAAATAAAGCTTAAAATATACCAGCAAAGTTGTCAGGCGAACCTGGCTTCCACTGCTCACTACATTTCAGTGACCTAACTTAAACATATTCTTATGACACTCAGCAGAAACACAAACGTATTCAGTTTAAAGTTAATTTTACAACTAAAGAAACTAAGGCAGCACAGACAAAAAAGGAAACAATGTTTCAGTCGGTGTTTGTTTATCCTTTAGCTTCACAGGTAGGCTTAGCAATGCGGTTTTAAATTCAGTTAAGCATGTTATGAAGGAAGCTTTCCCTCATTACGTTTTCATAGAGAGGTAACATTTTTCCACAATATTTTGAAGGAAGAGATATCCTGAGAGATAGCTAGTAGCTATGTTCATGGTAATTACAACGTCACTCACATTATGGTTGACCGCTACAAAAGCAAACATTATGAAACTAAAGGGTTAAACCCACCAAAACAAAGGCACGGTCTCTTGTGAGAATTATCGCCCAAAAATTTGTTTTGTTTTTAGCGCGGCTTACCCTTGCACTTTAAAGCAATAGTCGTCCTAAGTAATTAAAAAAAGAAAACCATCCGTTGGCCAAATAAGTAGTACTGATTGATTTTGATTTTTTTCAGCTGAGCCAGTGAGTTTGTGGAAAGCAGCTGGCAGCTTCATTCAAAGTCAGAGTAATTATGGAAAGCGGACCGAGAAGTGGAAATTGCTCATTATTTATGAGTCTACATGCGTATTAGTATAGGTAATAGCATGATTTGTAGTGATATTTGGCATAAATACCACAAGTTATATTTCAAAATTGTTATACGTAATTTCACGAGCCGTCAGGCGAGTGAAATTCGAGACAATTTTGAAATATCACGAGTGTTATTTATGCCAAATATTACGTACAAATCATGCTATTATTAGTCTATTATTTGTTTATACTACTACCTGCAAAAGGTTTGTAATTTTCACATGTAGGTATTTCAAATTAAGTTGAAATACCACTGCTCTTAGCCAATCAAATTGCAGAAATTTCTAATTTAGTAGTATAAAATGTTGTTTTCCATCAGCCCTTAGCCTAAATTTAGAAATAGTTCCAGCTATCAGGAGGCTTACGGCCTAACATTGTAGAGTGATCGGTTAGAGACAAGCGGGCGAAATCAAGGTGGAGACAGCTTTTTCCTGTCCGTCCGATTCCAAGCCGTAAAGATTACTCCTTACCCTTGGTATGCCACGTGAAAACTCATTCTTACCGATCCAGTTGCGTTGAATCTAAACTTGAGGTCCTTAATATATGGCTCAATCGGAGGTATCATACTTGACAAAATCGGCGTCTTCAATATGGGTGCGACCTTTCCATCTTGGACGAGGAAAAGGTTTGTGTTCAAATCTGTCAAAAGTGAAGGCATCATAGTGAATGAAGCAGTTGGACTTTCAGTAGTTTTTTCGTTAGGATAAACAATTCATGCAAAACTTATTTCCCGCCGACGGTTATCAGGGGCCCTTTTCTCGAAAGTCCCGATAACGTTACGGGCCCAAAAATGTCTAAAATTCAGATCAAGATCTAAAAAAACAAAATAGCAGTTCTTAGCAGCGAAAACAGTCCATTTGTTTTCTTTAGTGATAGCTTTATCTTATCATTTACAAAACTATTGAAACCTCGATCTTTAACGTAAGCCACAATAGCTTTTCTGGCCCGTTAATTATCGAAACTTTCGAGAAACGGTTCCCAGGGTATAAAGCCGCTTTGTCCATGTTCTGTGAATCTTTGCGCAGCATCCGCTTCAAGCAAAGTATACGAGTCTCACTGACAGTTATTATTTTGGTGCATCTCGTTTACAACATTGTTATTTCTCTTTTTAAGTGCAAGACCAAATGAGGAATAAAAAATGACTTCCAAGGTAAAAATAATCTTTCTGTGCGGTCCATGTTATTTTTGGTGGAGCTAGTCCAGAAGGAAGAGAGATTTGCGGTTCCATAATCGAGTTGACTTTAAAATGAAATTATTATTAATGGTGAACTATTGGGCGCTCTCAGTTAGCTTTACGAAAATATGCGAAATTAATTTCCTTTAAGTCAAATAACCACCAGGAGAACTTGCGTACTGGGAGAGTCATGAAGCAGTGTCTCCCATTTAGGGAAATGTTCCTTTGGAATCGAGAACATGAGAATTAAAACTGACCGATTGTTTATTTGCATACGTTTTTAGACAATAAGATGCCGCAAGTTATAGTTTTGAAAACTGGATACTTATAAAACTGTACTAGCATCGAAATAAACTACTATCCCGTCACTGTATTGACTATCGTGACTCCGGATGTCTCTGATGGCTATAAGCTGTATCCTGGCACGATAATAACCCATAGCCATCCAAAGGCGATAAAAGACCTCATGTTGCTCTGAAAAGCTGATGAAAACAGTAGATTGATCTCAATGTCATTAATGATAGTAGGGTTATCCAACTGATTATAGGAACGCGGGCACCTGGTTATATAATCAACGAGGTTTCCAGACTCGAGTTTGTCAGAGTTGGCTAAGAAAAATATACAGAAAATTGGCAGCAAACAGCGAAAAAAACTGTAATTTGATTTTCATACTTCTTTCTCGTGTTATATGTATGTACATCACTTTTCATTATTAATACTGTTCTTGGTTTTCAAGTGAAAATCTCAACCAAGTCCAGCGTCGAAAGCCTGGCTCAAAAACGAGTGCACGAATGCCATACTAAACTGAGACATGTAGTTGTGTTTACTCATAAGTATTACTTACCGTAAAGAAAACGCGACACCTCCCGAGCATCAAGGAACACGTTTAGCTTAGCAAAGCAATTACCAAGCAAGCCAGTGAAAAGAAGGAGAAAAATTTTGAGAGTTACTCCCGCCACACACTCAGCCATCTCTGCCTGGGAGAGCGTTTTTCGTTGCTTTGACTCAGACTCTTGATTGCCAGTCGAACCTTTTCTAATCGCTGGTGTCACAAGCTCGCTTTATGAAGACAACATCATCATCAATTACAATAATTAAAATCCGACAATAACGCCTAGTGAAAGATTGGTTAAAACTGTCATCTAATTTGGTCACAGTGTAAACAGTTGCTAAAGTAATATTATTAGCAATGAATAGGAATGACAATCCGGCAAGGCTACACTTTCCTCTTACGAACAATGGGCCCCCCTTTGTTCTCTTGCCGACTAGCCAAGAAAGCACACAAGACATAGGAATGTGACGTCTTATTTTTCACTCTTTTGCTAACAAAAGGCCAGTCCATGTTTGCAGGCGCATTTTTGATGACAAAATAATCGAAACGTCTCAAAAGTGACTTTCTGTAACACGTTACAGGGAAAAATATCATCGGGCCATTATCATCGGATGAGGGTAATAACCTCTAACAGGTGGGTAGAACATTAACATCGGCAAAAAGGTTTTCCAATCCGTCTACTAAGTGGATTCCTGGTTTGGGGCAACGTCGATAATTTCTATTAGATGTCTGAGAATTTCCGGACATTTTACATTCCTGACCCGCTGGTCTTGCACGTTATTCAAGCTGTTCGCATCAAGGAAGAACATTTCAAGAACGCGTTGCCATTAGGTCATCAATATCAGTTGCTCTTCAAAGATGATACTTAATGTTCAGATGCTATAAAATGCATCTTTAGACATAAATGACGTTTGAGCTGGTAAAATTAAAGGTGCCTGTTTTATGTGTAGCCCAGTGTCACTTTGTTCATACCCTTGGACGAAACTTTTCTTACCTGGCTATAAAACTCCCAACAAAATTTGATTTATTGTTTTGTTACCTTCCTTACAACAAGCTGTAGAAAGGTTTATATATTTTTCGCCTTTCCCTCTACAAAATGTTTCAACAACCTGCAATTGAAGGTGGCACCAAGATTATAATTTCTGCATGTGCAACTCCCATTGTGGTACAAAGTGTTAAACTAGCAGATGACCCAAATAAGGCCTAAACCAGGGGAGAAATTATATTCAGGGAGTCCATGGCTTGTGCAACGCCAGTGTTACTTTGTTGAAAATATCCCCTTTGGCCAAACTTTGCGTGCCTTGCTATAAAGCTCCCACCATAATCCCTTTTGATTTGTTGTTTTGTTATTTTTCCTACAAAAAGCTGTTCAGTAGAATTACGCCTCGGTTTATTTTGTCGTCTTTCGCTGTACGAAAAAACTAAAAAAAAGCGGAAGCGGTGCTTGGTTCTTTTCTGCATTTGTCACTCCCATATCTACAACAAATCGCGTTAACTTTGGCAAATAACCCATCAAACTGACCTATCACTAGCAAAAATCCTCTTCAGATTTATTTATATTCATTAAAAACAAACAATTTTAATAAATGCAACGTTAGCCAGCGTCCTTTCATGCAGGCAAGACCCTGACAAAGTTGCCGTGATAATCTAATTGCACCACAAAGCGATTATGGATAGAAAATACGTGGCAAAGGTAAAATTAACTAAAAAGGCAACCGAATGGTTAAATCTAGAAGGAAATCCAAAAAAAAAAAGGATACAAAGAAGAAAAAAACACTGTAATTAACGATTATTGGGTATTAAAGTCTAAGTACACCGCGACAAAAGATAACGAACTCAATTTCCTTTTCCCGGAACTGATTTAACTTGTGGTTCCGAAGGTTCGGCAAAAAAGATTGCCATAATTTGTGATTTCCTTGATTGTAAAAGAGGTTTTCTTTTCAGAACTAGCGCCCAGGAACTTTTCGTACAGCAATTGTTCGCCAAGTAAAAAGGCAGCCAGCGCCTTACGCCTTACCACATAGTCACTCCGAAATTCATCTTTTAAAAGGGTGACCAAATGTGCTTTTGCCAAGTTGGCAAATTATGAAGACAGTATTTACATTGTTTTTATTTAATAACTGAAATCGAATCACTGTTTATTTTGCCTGCTTGAAGTTTTAATCCTTTGGGAGCTTTCAACATGCCAGCACGAATTCATACGGTATACTTCCATCTTATAAAATACAGTAAAAATACAACGAAATATCTAATGAGTTATGTGGACTTCGGCATGATGATGGGAACTAGACGCTCCATTATCTATTAAGATCTCTCTTGAAGTAATGGTACTTACAACGTTTACTAAAGTTTTATTGTTAGGAGATTAAGGCATTTTTATGCCTTGAGAGATGTGCGTGACTACAGATATACACTGCACTGCATTGCGCTTATTAGGAAAATCGCCTTACAAATCTTCTTATCGTGTCAGCAACTAACACAAGATTTTAAACAGCTATTGCATAATAGCCAAGACCTTTGTTGGGGTGTGACAGAGCTAGGAACTCAAAATAAGACAAAATTTAAAAAATAAGAGAAATGAAAATAAAAATAAAATATACAGAAAAACTGGAACTAAGGCAGACGTCGAGTAAACCAAAGGAGAAATTTGCCTCGCAACAATGCCGCAACTTTTACAAGGGAAATTAATAATGAGGGATGTATTTAAAGATATAAAGTATGAGTTAATTTGTGGCCTAGAATTCATTTTATTCTGACGAAGGCTTTAATGCCCTTTTCCCCAAAATAAAAATCATGTCTTTCTTCTAAACGTTTACTGCGCAGTGTTTTCGATATCGGTTGTTTGACAGAGTTCCATTTTGTTTCCTTGTGTGCGTGTTTCACTTTTTGTTTCGCTGGTGTTGTTCCTTTTTAGCTAAAAGAACCTCTGACCTCGCTTTCATAATGAACTCTTTCACTGAAAGAAACGGCACTGTCCAAATTAAACAAAAATTCCAACCTTCATTTTCCTAAAATTTAAATCGCACCATGTCTAAGTACTAGAGAAGAGGTTTCACTGGTCACACCACAGGATTTCTTCCACAGTCTCAAAAGTTAGAACCGCCCTACAAGACTCTACATGTATTATTAATTAGAGAGTGAAAGGGTTAGAACGTAGGGCAAAGAGGACTGAGCCAGCAAATAAACATGGAAAAGTGGGTGATTACCTGTAGGCTGTCACAACAATAGTGACCTTAAGATACACCGTGTCAGCCTCCGGGTACGAGTAAGCCAACATGTTTACCTCGTAGTTTTATAAAAGGCAACTGAGTATCTCCAGATTTGATGATGGCGTAAACATTCTAGCCGGTAGCCTACCCGTTTTTCTCCGGTAAGAGGCAATCTACTCGTATTTACGGCTACGTGTACCGCTAATTTACCCGTACCCGTACACGGAAACGGTGTATTTTAAGGTCTCTAATCTTTAGAGTACCGGAAAGTTAGTATTTTTATGGCATAGATGCTTAAAATACACCTAAAATGAGCGTTCTTTGACTCTCTACGCGAAGTGTTAGCTTAGGGGCGGACTATTAGAAAACTTACGGGGGGGAGATACAAAAAATATATACTCGTGCGGGGGAAAAGAACAAACACAATACATTCGTGCAAGGGAAAATTTATCGAAAAAAATTCATGCACGCTAAGTAAGCCTAAAAAAATATTAATGCACTGGCCTGAAAACAATCCATACAAGGAATATGTTAACGAAAAAGAAAAAAAAATTCATGCGGCTCGAATATTCCCCACCCCCATAAATTTCTTTATGGTCCGTATTGTTTCCATGATACAAAGGTAATTTAACAAGGTATACATTAGCAAATCGATACTTTGTCTTAAACGAGATGTTCGCGGGACGTTCTTGCGTCACAAAACGTCTTTTGAAGTAGCCAAGCGTTGCCAAGCTTTATTTGCTTCAGTAAAAACATAAGGTGCCTTCATTTGGGACGATCCGGATAAGGATTTACACGAAGCTTAAGCAAAGGCGTTTTTAGCGAGGCACTGGAAGTGGACTTTTTGAATACATATGCATTAGTTTTGCACATATTTTCGGAGAAATCATCTTATAAGAGTGAAGACACTTAGCGATACAAATTTGGTAATATCAAAACATATTAAAAGCGCAAAGAGCTCATTTCCGGTTAACGTGCGTCGCTGAAAACGCCTTTTGCTTAAGCTCCTATTATCCAAGATAGAGACAGCGGTAATCACAGCGCGCGCAGATCTAAAACAAACTTGGCCAATTTGTCGGTCCAGAAGCGACTAAATCTAGCTCTACAAACTCTAGGGAGGCCGTGTACCGAGTGGTCAATGAACGTCAAAGTCGCAAATTGGATATCTGGATCCAGTCGCGCTCTCCAGATTTCAAACTCTCGGTTACGACTATTAAAATTCCACCGGCTACGAAAAAGCACGTCTGGCATGATCCGAAAAATAAATATTAATTTATTCTCTTAGAATTACTACACCATCACGGGAACTGGCGCACGTACAACTACCCCTCATAGAACTAGCTCAAACTTTTTCGAAGGGGAGAACCGATTTCTCAGCTACTTCAACGTAACATTTAAAAATCTTTGCGTCCACAATTAACTTAGCTAACAAGTACAATGAATATACATTAACCTCATACAAAGAGTGCAAATGTTCCGCGGCGCGATAGGTGCACAGGGTGAACCGGCTTACTAGCTGCGTCTTAACACTGATTGCATTTCACGATAAAAATATTGAAAATGATTAATTTGTTGTGCGATTCGTATAAATAAGCGGTCAATCAAGGGAAAAACCTCTTGCCCAATCCAAGGAAGGTCTTGTCGGAGCCAAAAGTAGTTCTTCCTTCTGGAATGGAATGAAACAAAGTAAAATGAACAACACGAAAACGACCACGAAACAAACAAACAAATAAAAATGCAGACCAAAAATAACATCATCTTCAACAAAAGGAAAAGAAATCACAAAAAACGCTAAAACAACAACAACACAAGAGCCAACACAGGAGCCTAAATGAGAACTTGTTTTAGACTTACTCTTTGGTGGAGGCTTCTCCATGTACCAATATATGTAACCCTCTTTAGCTCTTGCGTTGACCGCTGTCCGCAGCAGTTTAGGCGGCAGCGGGCGTGGTTTGTGGTAGTCGCCAGGTAGGTTACCGTGCAACTCTTTAACGAGAATATCGCTGAAATTCGGGCCACCGATTCGCGTCAACGTACCATCAATTTCATGTCGAAACTTGAGGAGTTTTTCTTCAGATTTTTTATCTAACGCAAAAACGAACAAAAAAAGTTTATTTAAAGAGAGAGCGGAAGATTAAATCTATAACAAAGCTGCGAGCGGAGGATTAGACAAAAGTACAGAGTGGTGCTTGTCGACTTCTTAAAGCACAATAACCTGACTAATTGCTGTCTCTGAACAAATAAGCTTCAGTTGGTAGTGATCGTAGCGACGGAAGACTGAAAAGCTAGAAGTAAATAATTTTAAAAGTTTGGCACATGAATAGTTTGACGAGCAAACCAGGCCTACGCTTCACAGAAGACGGCTCCACACCTAGGGATGGTCCCTGTCGCGAACATTCCTAAACATGTGATATCTCTCTTAAACACTAACCATGAGTCCAAGATTATACTAAACATGACCTCACGCGCGTTGGTTCAAAAACAAACACACAAACAAAAAACACCGTAAAATTTACAGTCCGACGAAGGCAGATAATATTTGCGCTGCGTGTAATTTCTTCTGTTGACCGTATTGTTTTGTGGTGCAGCTGGCCCACGCATCGTCTAAACCATTGGTGAGTGTAGAGTGCCTGCGACAAAGGCAAGTTGCTGCGCATCGCTATTGACGCGCAAAATAAACGAAAACACCTTATTTCTAGTTCTAATTCCACCCTATATACGCGGCAACGATAGCCAATCAGATTGCATGCGAGTGAATTCTTTATTTTATGCAATTCTTGCATTTGGGTAAATGCCATTTCAGTTTCTAAAAGTAGTCGATATGTGCTACACACTTTTGAGGTCCCCTCCACACTTATGCATTTTCGTTTGAAAACGTATATATTTTGATGGGTTTGGGCCTTCAGTCCACATTACTACGTAAGACGTTTTCGTCTTTAAAAACGCTCTTGATAGTGGATCAAAACAAAAGCGCACACATATCGTATTAGAAAACGGTCGAAAACGTACCAAAATGAAAACGATGACGTAACGTACCACGGGAAGACCGAAAATATCGCAAGCGCGCGTTTGTAGAATGCGCATAGAGTTCAAGTTACGTCACAATGTGCAATTCTATTGTTTTCGAACGTTTAAGTGTACACCGTCAAAACGTGTGACGAGAAAACGAGAGTGTGGACGCGGGTCGATCATGCGTTTTCGATGACAACAAAAACGCATACTTTTAAAAACGCATAAGTGTGGACAAGACCTGATACTACTCACGTATATACTAATGGTGCGCTTTATAAGCGAATCTTCTTTGTTTAGTATTCTCATTAGCATTAGACTGCCAGCATGATTCTCTGATTTTCTTTTGTGCCACGGTAGATCGAGAATACGCTTCTCGTTTTCTAACAAAATTACAAAAATTATATTTTTAATATTTAAAAAGGAATACGATAATAACTCTTCTCTGTACGTTTAAGTCCCAAATTCCAATTTTTTTTGGAAATAATTGTGTTCAAAACTTGAAATTTTACAAACAATGTATGAGCTCATTAACACTTTTTCCACGCTAAAATTTTGCACTTTCTAATGGTTGATATTACAGCAAATGTCTCATGCGAAGAGCTAAAACTTGCTCAAGTTACTAACGTTAATAACCTCTTTAGGTTATTGAAGTTGATTTTTGTTTAACACGATACCTTAGACTATCTGTAAAATCAGTATGTTAGTGCATCAAAATGTAAACATTATGACGTATGCAAAGACTCGCCTATTGATTCTTTTGTGCCAGAGCGTATCAATATGATAGTGTTGCTTAATTGTCCAGGCACAATTACACATCAATATCTGTCCTATCTTCCTATCAAACGGGCAGTATTTCCATGTAAATTCTTTTCTCTGGCATGAAGCTTTTTCATCTGGGCGTTCGCTTAACCAACCAAAAGCCACGCGCGTTTTTATCCGTTTGATAAACCAATCAAATCGCTCTATTTCCGTTCGTTTGTTGTTTCTGCTTTGTTCGCGTGTTTTTATTTCAAGGTCATACGAAGATCGCTCTAATTAACCAGCTTCTAATTACCTGCAAAATGTTCATGCCGCATACGATCGCCATGAAACGTCCTCACTTGTCCGGTTGTGTCTCGAATTGAAAAAGTGGCAACCTAAGGAGAGATGTATTATTAGGTAACCTAAAGACAATTATTTGGGTTGGCATGCGGCAAAACAGCCAGGTAGCAAAAAGAAAGAGCGGTGTGACTGCAATTCGCACTTATTAATGTTACAACGATTGAGCGACGATTTTGATTTAATTTTGAGCTTCAGTCGACGACGAAATTTGTGAGACATTGTCCTCAAATGGGGTAACTTCGGAGAACAAAACAATCCACAACCGTCCTCCTTCCCTCAATTCAAAGTTGGGTAAGTTGTTGTTTCCTAGAGGTAGCTCGCACAACGGCACCACATTGCATGGAGAGGGAGGGGGAGTGGGAGGGGAGGGGAGGGAAAGCTTTATTACCCCCTTTTAAGTAGGTAAAAAAGGTCAGAAAGGCCCTTTCAACTCATTTGTTCACCTCTTTCAACAACCCTAAGTTATTTTAGTCCCCAGATTTAGCTCCCCTTTTGAGTGATAGCATAGAAGGTAAAGGCAGTTGTTTTAGAATAGCGTTTATAATTATCGTAGTCTACCTGGCAGGGGGCGTGGCAGGTGTTCGAAAGGAAAGGGAGTTCGGACGAGCAAGCTCTCCATCAGGCCTCAGTTCTTCAAAAGGGTTACAGGCCGTAAACTTAGCTGCCTTCTGATCCACATGCAAAATATTAGCACGCTAAGTTCTGGCATGCGCAGAAAACAAATCAGTTTAGCTTTCTCTTCTCCCTTCTTCTTTCGCTTTCTTGCCTCATTGTTTTCCTTTTGCTGCGTATTTAGTAGGCTTTATTTTGGTGGCAAATATTTTTGGTAAAGGTTTTAAGATCTTAGGATTAGATGAAAGGTAGGTAGCCTGTTCCAGGCTCCAAGACAGTCGGGTCCGCGAAATTGAGGAAATATTTCCTCCGCGAACACGAAAATAAAACGGGAGGAAACTGGGGAGAGGAAGGGCCCCACCGCGCCCTTTTCTCAGATCACGCGCTCATATTCTTGCTTCCCTTACACTTACATACATACCGACCTCTATACTTTTCCTTGAAGAATTAGTTGAGAGAATTTGATAAAAGATCAAAGCATTTACCGTTTAATGCTCAAGTTATTTTAAATCCTCGTCAGGGGACACTTAAACATAGCGTTGTTAAACGTATTTTAGTATTTTTAAAAGGGTAGATATAGGCATATTTTTATCCCCTAAAAATTTTTCATCTGCTCGGATTTCCTAGCTGAAAGTCTAGTGATACGAAAGTTATAGGGATCAAAACTTACCTTTTCGAAAAATTTCAACCAGAAAAAAAGGCTCCCCAAAATTCTAGGTGACCTTTTAAGGGTAAAAATCCGTTAAAAATGGGCAATTATAGTAGCTTTTAGATGTTCGAAAACCCTAGGAGAGGCAGGCAAGGAAAAAATTTTACAACAAGTGTTCCGAAAATTCTAGATCTCAAATCGTCTTCCGAACAGATATTTTCCGAAAACTGTCGTTGGGTGCCCCTGCCTCGTTTCCCCTTTTCTCTTCAGTGATTATGCAATGGTATTGTTAGGAGAAACTTTGGTCTCTCTTGGCACTCTAAAGGTTCATTTCATATTTACTGTAAAAAGCGTTCATTGAATTTGACCAATTTTTGTACGGTTTTGGGTAAATAATTTCAAAGCTAATGACAAGACCGGCGAAAAAAATTTACAGAAAATGAACTTTCTCATTCAGTCTGCTCGTGTGCATAGGACACAACAGTTCGTTGCGTGACGTTCCTTTCCTTATACATGTAGTCATGTTTGCTTGTGTCCATAAAAGATAGAACATTACAGCTATTGTTGTTGCCTAAAAGTAAAAGTTTTAGCAAGTTTTCTAGTATAGCAGTTTTTTCTTTTATAAAACTTGATAAATATAACGTGACAAAATGTCAACACGGATGCGAGGTTTCTGGTGAAAGAAATCGACATGGAGACCAGCGAATCGGCTGCCTAACAACGGTTACTTCTAGGCAATGTTTATTACAGCTATCCTAAAGGACAACATTTGGGCCTTAATATCGTTTGTAACATACCTTGTGCTTCATCTTTGCCCAGTGATCCGTGTTCCCCGCCATAAATCGGTGCTTGGCGGGTTCCTTCGCAGCCCAGTGAGACAAACTGTAAACAAAACCAGAGGGTAGTCAGTAAAACTTTCGATTGAACACCTAATTGAACCGTTCATTGCAACTCACTACGGCAAGCTTCCTGAACTATCACGGTAGAGCTGTACATCTGTCATGTTCGAAATTAAGCCTTAAACATAATAATCTTAAAGACGCTTCTGCAGAGATTTTGTTAATGAAAAGCTCAATAATCATTGCTCTCGCCGAATGATTGTGTTACTCTTTTAATTTATATGTTAATAAGTTAATCGCTGGAGTTGACACAAAAGGTCTGACAAAGAACAAAGAACAGGAAAAACTTTGACAAATCACGTGCCAGGCACGCTGTCTGCGTGCCAGGTATAACGTGTCGCGCGGAAAAATGGGAATAACGCGCGTGTTACCCTCGAGGGGCTCCAACAGGGTTCTTCAATATATCCAATCCCTCAATATCGATGGTTTGTTTGGCATCACGGATCCCGTTAACCTTATCCCCCGCCCAATCCCGAATGTCACTTTCGTTAAACTTCAAAATCCCTTGAATCCCGGGTTTTCCCGAAAAACGTAGACGAGACCGTCCCGGCGGGGGGGAGGGTGGGGGAGGGTACTTGGGTAAATTTTTGCTGGGAATGTGCGGGCTGGCCTCTTAGAGCCCCTACCCCATTTTAGTCTATTCTGTGATCAATTATAGACCCCATCTTAGTCACTTTTGGGCAAATATGTGATTTTTGCGATCCCAACTTAGTCGCTTTCTATTTTAATGAATTGACCCATGTTTTAAACTGAATGAAGAACACTTTAATTTTCACCTACAGTACAAACATTCTGGTACGTTTGCTAACTGTAAATCAGTGATGAACTGCCTCACCCCAAAAAATTCGAAAATGTGCGACCCCATTCTAGTAACTCTGAGTCAATCCAGTCGTGAAAATGCGACCCCATCCAGCGGCACATCTCCATTAGCCTCTTATAATGAGGTATCCCCCCCCCCCCCCCCACGGGGAGACCGTTACCATTGAGTTGCCTTATTCTATACATTCGCAGGTTGGCCGCTTTTTTAGGAAATGCTTCGGATTCAACTTTAAAAACTCCTGAAACCTGGAAAGGCTGTAAGTGTAATCGAGCAAGAACAAAGACGACTTTAAACTTGAAATGGGACCATTTCGAAATTTTGGAAACAGGACGGTCGGACACATTGTAAGATAAAGGAGACTCTGCTCAGGATTATGGATTCAGAACCTTCACTAAATAAAAATGTCATTTATATGCAAATTTTCCTACCATATGTCATCTTTTGTTTGTTTAATTAGTTACTTATTCTACATTTAAATTTCTGTTGTTATTTTAGTACTGCTGAAGATGTATGCTGGAACCTACGAAACGTCAAGTCTAAGTCTTTTTTCTTACCAGAAATGCGTTTATATTTCCTTATGTTTATCACCGCAGTTTGCTGTTTGCTTCGACGATTTTAAAACTTGAGTTGACGCACGTCAAAACTTAAAAAAAAGAAAACAAAAAAGAAAACAAAAATTAAAAGCTGAAGTTGTGAGGAATCGAAGGAAAGTGTGTTAATGAGGTATGTACCTGAGGGAAAAAAAGGGGGCCTCATGATCAGTGCTCAGGTTAACAGTAACACAGTTCTCAAGTCACACGGTGTTCTGTCACGACAGTCTTGAAGTCGGGTCACGCAACTGATCTCATAATTTTTCTCTTTGCCTTTTGTATACCGGATAGTGGCTATATTATATACTCTCCTTTTCCATTGCTTTTGCTTCTTTTCTGATAACTTTTTTTACAGTACTTTCCGCTTGTTTTGTGACTTTGCCACCTGTCACGAACATGTATATTGGCAATAAATTTCTAATGCGAAAACGAGGCTAATTAGTTGCTATGGTAACCAGCACAGTTTCCCTCCACGCTTTGCACAACAGAAAGTTGAGCCGCCTTCTTGACTCTGACGAAGGTCTTGTTCAAGAAATGGAAGTAACCGGTACTCGAGCTACCATAGGCTCCGACGCCTGGAAGAATGCAAGTATAAGAAACATCAGGCTTTCCCACACAGTTGTGAACCGTAGTGACAAAGCTTGCGATCTTGGACAACAACTCGACCCGCTGCCATCGCTAAGAGATACAAGCATTCAACAGAGTAATGCCAGGATTCATGCCTATGTTCGAGCCACAAGGGCCGTTTTGGTAAAACTTCGAGAAAGTTTTTTGGACACAAATGAAGAGATTAAATCCCTTTTGAGAGGAAAACAGGATCTAGAAAGGACTTTGGAGCATATAAGAAAAGATATCATCCTCAATACAAAGTCTACAATGCAAAGGCAGACAAGGCCCCTTCGAGAAAAGGTAACTCGATCTACGTCTAAATAGTTTAGCATATTATTCCCTAAGTATGTTTTTCGAAATATTAGTTTTAACCAGAGGAATTTCGCTTTTAGACACAGAGGAATGTCAAGTGCTTTTAAAATCAATTAATTCGAGCTGAACAGAAATATTATGCTAAAGGCTTCATAACTGTCCGTTCGTTTCCGGATTTTTCTCCGTCAAGCAATATCCATTCTGATTTGTGGGTTTTAAGGTTATAGTTTTAACGTGAAAGGCAGGTGCTATCATTATGTTGATGGCATTCTCAATCCTTATTTTGCACTTTGATGATAATAGATTCGGAAACATAATTGTATATTGACTTCAAGCAAATGTATAGAGAAACTATTAACTGTTGGCCACTCTAATAATTTCCAAACTCATTTTTAGGGTTGTGTGTAGAATACTATAAAAATGGTTTTAAATTTTAAAAGAAGTAACACTTAACATGAACCAAATTCAAACCCGGTAAAAAAATGCGCAATATTAGACCAGCCGGATCGCGTAACCATGCAAAACAACAAGACAAAAGCTCACGATTGTTTATTAAATTTTCTAATAATTGTTTATGCTTATTGCTCAGCTTGGGGTATGCTGTATTGAAATTAAGATACTTTCAATTATTATCACGAGGTTGTACTGCATTGTCTTAGGAAGAGAAGCATTATGATTATTATGATTCTTTTTTTTTAATCAGAGTTACATGTATCTCTTCTATTGCAGAGGAAGGTTCTTACTTTTTTTTTTTTTTGGAACTCCTCCCCCACCCCTTTTTCGTTTCCAAAACTAAACTAAGGGAATTGCCCCCCTCCCCCCTTAAGCTTTCACTCCCCATCAGGTTAAGGGAAGCACATTTTTCTAGGGATGTCAGTGGATGGGTAGAAATTTGACACAAAAATTATATTTATAGTTGGTGAATGCAAAAATTTTCAGAGGTACTGAAGGCCTTTTGCTGTAACCAACTTTGCTGTCCTCCACAGAAGCCTCTTTTTGCCACAAGGCAAGACTAGGGAAAGGTGGACAAGAAAGATCTTTGGGAGGACTTTTCCTTTGTGTCTTTTTGACTAGCTAACTGTTAATTTTTCTTTCCAGTTAAATGTTCTTTTAGAACATCTACAAAGATGAATGTCATATATTCAAGAACATGTATTATTATACAATCCTCAAACATACAAGAGGTAGTGGATGAATGCCACTTCCCTCCCCCCATCCCATCCCCACCTTCAAAATGTAAATACAATGTTTTTCCTCCAATTTTTCTTAGAATGACTTAACAAGACCCATCAACTTAGTTTTAAAAAGAGATGTCAGTTTTGCAGCCCCCCCCCCCCCACCCCAGAAAAAGAAAAATAGTATTAACACGAGAAGACACACAGGGCTTGCACTGTAAGTATCCATACAATTCCTTATAATTTTGTTATAAGGAATTGTATAGAGCTTTCAAGGAGACTTTTCTTAATTAGCTTAGGCGCGGCGGATTTTGTCACATATGATCAGCGCGAGGTGTTTTTCCCGACACCCTTCTGTCAGGAAAATGTCATCATATGGAAGCAAAACAGACACGATCACGTCGGCAGGCCGAAGCCGGCAAAAATAAAACGGTTTTCTTCTTCCATTTCAGAGGTCAGTTTTGTTCCGATCTGGTCAAAAATCAGGTTTTTAGGTTGTAGGTAATAAAATATTGTCTTATTCTGTTCTCAAGGACCTTTAGAAAAGGAGACAAACGAGGCAATTGACTAGAGAAAGAAGCGTGAAAACGCTTTTTTGGAAGAAAATATTTTTTAATTCCCGCAACGATTTTGCGAAATCGCGAAGCGCAAGTTTCTTCCAAAGCCGTCATGATTAAGCAGTGTAATGCCATCACAACTAAACATTAATTTAATTTGTATCGCAAAAGCCGCGAAAATAGAGCTGACAAAAAATGGATCGGAAAAATTAATAAAATCACCAAGAAACTGTCTCGCGGGAGCTTTGTTAAACAAACCGTTGGTATGGTTTATTTAACCTAACCAGGAAAAGGAGACGTCTGCACGCAGAATACATTTTATTCTACATGTAGTTGTGATTTCCAGAACGGACCTTGGCAACCTCATTGCCGTAATATCTTCCACATTACAGAAACCACAGCAGAATCGCCCTGCTCGCGTGCTAACTTTCTGCTCCAATTATGACTATACAGTACCAGTGAATTGTTTCAAAATTTAAAGCGGTTGAAACTTATTTCCATCAGCGCGTAGTTAGTTAGTTAAGCAATAATAATGCACAGCGCTGTAAATAACACGGTTCTAGAATGTCTGACGGCTTCGCATTTTGTTCGTTGCTGCATGAGATTTGATTGCTTATAACCTAACAGAAAATGTAAATGTACCTGAAGGAAATACCGTGTATTACCTTACCTTAACGCTGTGATGTGTGTAAATTTGTCTTTTGCTATGGTTTTAGACAATATGACTTCTCCTGACTATCAATTGTGCGTCAAAACAAGCGCGATAATGAAATAGTCGAAGTACCATGGTGTAGCACTTTATGATAAAGTTTTAACTGGAAAACTTGTTACCATCTGATGTACACCTGTATAGTCTATGTTTGTTAGCTCTACCTAAAGAATCACTGGGTTACACTGCACCCATGGGTGTGCCACCTAAAGTGCAGCCTATGTTTGCTAGCTCTACCTAAAGAATCACTGCGTTACACTGCACCCATGGGTGTGCCACCTAAAGTGCAGCCTATGTTTGTTAGCTCTACCTAAAGAATCACTGGGTTACACTGCACCCATGGGTGTGCCACCTAAAGTGCAGCCTATGTTTGATATCTCCGCCTAAAGAATCACTGGGTTACACTGCACCCATGGGTGTGCCACCTAAAGTGCAGCCTATGTTTGTTAGCTCTGCCTAAAGAATCACTGGGTTACACTGCACCCTTGGGTGTGCCATTCTCATTTTTCCGTTCAGTCTTTCATCCACGCTGCTAACGCAATTTAATTTTGGGCGGGACCTAAATTGCAGCCTATGTTTCTTAGCTCTACCTAAAGAATCACCGGTTAACACTGTACTCACGCACGTTTGCCTCGCGCTCTCTTCAAAGACAAAAAAGCTATAGTCTGTTCGGCCAAAAATCAAGCTTTGTTTCCCCTAAAAATTTAACACCATATTAGGGCCCCGAAAGACGTTAAAAGTTCCTCCATAATAGAAGAGTGTTTTGCTAGAGTTAACAAACGTTTGGCTTACATGAGTTTCAATATAAAGGTGCAAAAAGTTATCAGCATAATTATAGCACACAAACATTTTTTGTCATCAAACTCCTGGCATGTAGCCTGAATAGGCCAAGCAAATATGAATAAAGCATTATAACGAGAAATATTCATCAAATGGTCTCCTTAAGTAAATTATACTTCACTTTGTGAAAGAAATTTATCGCTTGTATCCGTGTTATGCATCGAAAAAGCGAGGAGTCTTCGCATTTAGGTAACAGAAGTAATACTCACGAGTTTCACGAATTCCAATTCCACAATTTTTCGCCAAGTAACAAATTTAAAACTTCAATTCTTACCTTACAGTGGTCAGTTCATGCATTTACCTTACATTTGCCAACACTAATAAACATGAATAAAATGATGAAATCCGCCACTCTTCATTCAGAAGTAGCAATTAAGCTGCATGAAGTAAAATCCACCAATATGCGCTGCATTCTCACTACAAATATAAACATTTGTCGTGAAGAAAATACAACGAGGAGGAAAAAATGCCAGATCTTCACCTCGGCAATGTATTCCAGCTACCAAGCCGGCGTATCTCCAGAAGGTGGACTCGAAGTGGGACAAACCTTGTGATTTTTTTAGGAGCCCTTTGCGCGCAAACTAATTTATTCTGGCGCGAAATGAAGATTAAGAAAATGTATCTGAAATCTAATACACGACAAGAAAATTTTCGCACTTTCGAGGAGCAGGACATATTAAATGGGATTAAGTCAGATTAGCTACCCGCGGAGAAAACATCCCTGCGTGGGATGGTACTTCCAGTATTAAAAAAGCCTCTGTGTCCTCTCATGAACAAAGCATTTAATTTTTAAAATATCATCGTAACATATTTCAGACCTCATAAATTAAATTACATGTAATGCCTAAGTTCCTACATAATTTTATTTGCATAAATCTGAATTTGAGTAACGTCAATGAAGATGGCAGCCATTATACAGTCTAAGCAGTCATTTTGGACAAAGCACAGGACCCCAGAAATTAAAATAGGACAACTCGTCATCTCACTTCACACCCCACTTAATTAAGCTTTCCTTTTTTCCATCCTGGCATTGTTATTCTAAGTCGCTGAACCTATTTGTGAGGGTAAAACATATAACCACCTTGAATCATCAGATGGCCATTGATTACCTACAACAATTATTATGGTCACCTAATATAGAAGCCAGGTCATTGAAGGGTAACTTTATGTGTGTGGCTTTCATGCCTAATTTTCCTAGTGAAAAAAAACACTCCATAATATTAATTTACCAAAAACACATTCAAATCTTGGACTTAGAAGCTACCACAAACACACTGTCAGTGGATTCCAATTTCCATACTTTATTACCTTTTAATGCCTAGTGAAAACAGAAAAGGAAAAAATGACCTTATAGGGGTAACACAATAATAACAAACGTCTGATAAACCGGGTATTTTTCATTTGTGGCCCACAAGGACAAGAATCCCAAATGGCGGGAGGAACCAATTGGCTACAATTTATTTACAAGCTTGACTGAGGAGTTGAGTTCAGGACTTAAATACCAAGAACAAAAATCCAGCTAGCACTAGGTCGGGGATTGCACAGAGCACTACAATTATTGCAGTGCTCTAACCACTTGGCCATGTTAGCTCCATTCATACTTATCATATTAAATTTGCTTAATTTTGACCAAAGGAGTCTGATGGTGCAGATGACCTTTTGACTGCAGAACGGCAACATTTGCTAAAGTTAAAGCGGATTTTGGAAGCACAGCTACGCTCAGTGCAGAAGCAGCTTCAGGTGCTTGATGGTGCCAGACGAAGGCTCACAGCCTGCTTACAGGAAAGGTCCAGGGTGCTTGACCTCATATGCCATGCTGTGTCCTCAGTGCGAGGTGCAGGTATCAAGGAGGGGCAGGCTGAGAAACCTGCCACTCCTCCAGTGGAACCCCTGGGTCCTTATACACCAGAGTGTGCAAGGGTGATTTCAACAGCAGCAGAAGCCAGAGAAAGGTCTAGTAACCTGCGTAAGGAAGTTGCTGAAGCAATTGAGCAGACAGTTAAGCTTCAAAAGGCTGCACACCAATCTGTGAATGATGGTCTCACACAGAAGGTGGCTGAAACAGTCACCATGAAGGTGAGGTGCAGTTGGGGTGCAATGAAAGGATAGTTTTAAGGGCAAGCTGCAGTTAGCATGTACTAGCGCGAGAGTCTTTTTAACTAGCCCACACGATGAGCAGGATTAATTAGATGTTGATTATTACATGTAGCTTTTTCATTACCTGCATTATTAATTCATTCTTAAAAAATAAGGGATAGACCATTATAAAAGTTATTGGGCAACAAAGTACAAAAAAATATTCATCCAGGAGAGAATCTTATGAAAAGAAAAAAGAAAAAGAAAAAAATACTTGTCCAAGGGAAAATCTTTTGGAAAAAAAAATAATAATGCGCTGGCCTAAAAAGATACATTTATCACTGCATGGTCTAAAAATAATATTCATGCAAGGGAAATGTTAATCAAAAAAATTCATGCAGCTCTAAAATTCCCAACCCCCAGCTATTAAACTTTTCTGATAGTTCAGTTTATCCCTAACTGTAATTTATTTATTTCCCTTTGTTTAAGATCAGCTTGAACAACAGCTTTAAACTTTTAAAATTTGTCTTACAGTAACTGTAATTTGAATTCCCCAACCCCAAACAACAATTCACTTGCCAGCTGGGCAAGGTAAGAAAAGAATTCACTAGCCCAACAGCAAAATCCACTAGCCCCGGGCTATCAGATATGACTTTCTGTGTACACAGTGTAGATACATTTTTACATAAGGTTATCATGGCAAATTGCATTTTTATTTGTCTTGTCTGTAGAATCAATTTTGAGATTAGTTTTGTTTCCTTTTAGCAACACCTTTTGGTTGGAGCTGGAGAAACTCGCATGGCCATTCACCGTAGTAAACGCTGGTATGATGCAACTGAGATGGCCCTTGGATATACACTGGTATGTTGGATTTGACAAAGATATGAAATAAATTTCCTTTTCAGTATTATAAACCATTAGGGGCTCTTGAGATCTTGTCAAGGTGAGCAGGGAAACAATAAATAATATCAAAGATGTGGATTCTCATATGTGAGACTGTCTCATTACCTAAGTGTGTGGTTGGGGAAACTGATTATCTATGCCTACCTCTCCCGAACCCCTCCCCCACGTAGGAGGAACTGGAAATTTAAAGGAGTAGGGGTCTGGGAAGGGGGAGGGAAGGAAAAGTACATTACAGTACTGCATTGTTCAGTGTTCCCCTATACATTTGATTGTGGGCTTCTGTTCATGCTAGCTTGTGTTGGTGTTTGATGGTGAAGGGCAAGGGGGATTATAAAAGTTCAGTAACTTAACAGTAGTTGGGAATGGAATGCCGGCAAGGATGCTATTTTTTGGCACCATTCCACCCCTCATTACAATCCATGAGCAATATTCCACTTTGTAGAACTTATTTCAAGTACCTTTTACGGCATGATTTTTATATATTTTTTTTAATATGCTATGTTACTGCAGGGTCCAGTGGCTTATTCTGATCTGACTACACGTGAGCGTCTGGACCGTCCAACTGTACAGGTTTACCAGCGCCACCCAGGTAATCAGCTGCCTGAAGCTCGTGAGATTGTCAGGGGAGGAGAGGGGTTACAAGAATCTCTGAACGCCACAGCCCGTAATATTGGTCTGCTGACCCTTACCAGAAAGAGAGTTGACGAGGATGCCAGAGATAAGCACCATGGTGCACTTATTGATGCAAGTGTTGTTCGCACTCGCAGACGCCTTGGCAATCACCGTTGGGTTATAAATGGTGTTGGATGTTAATTAATAAATAGTGCATTTAAAACTTTTCTGACATGACTCAACTTTAAACTGATTTTTTCTTTCATATTTTCTTGCCAACAAGCATTATTACCAAATCTGGCATCTTGGAGATTTCCATAGTATGATTGTAAATCTGAACTTGCAGTAATCCAAAACTAATATGTAACTTAAAAACTGTCTGATTAATTTTATACTTCTACATGTACAGTGTAGCAATTTACTTTGGAATGAATTATGGAAGATACATTTATCAATAATATATGCAAGAAAGTGAATGAAGATAATGTTAAAATTTTGTGCTTCACACAAGTTAATTGAACTGTGAATCCACAGATTCAATAATTCTGCGCTTGCTGATTCACACAGATTTTAATGGTTCTCACTATTTTAGGATTGCTCTTGTATTAAAAGCAGAAGGAAATTAGGCATCATTACTTAAAAGAAGTTTATTTATTGTGAAGTCTAAAACTTATTTTAAAGTATTGCATGCACATGATCAGAACATTAAATGCAATAATTTAAATGTAACTTGTGGGAGAGATTTATGCAGAATCTGTACACAAGCTACAAATTAAATAAGAGCTTCACTCTAAAGGGTTTTTTTTGAACCCAACAATATTCTGTGCTGTCATGAAATAGGCGTGATAACAATAAAAGCAATAGAGTGTAAATGTGTGAATAAATTCTAAAAATCAAGAGCAGTGAGGTTTGATTAAGGGTGAAACCTGTTGGGCATGTGATATGTTTTGTAAACACCAAAACAAGGAAGTGGTTAGGGTTTGATTTCATGTAGGGGGGGGGGGGGGGGGGCGTGCTGGGTGCAGCTAGCGTAAAACAGCCAAGACTTTCCCTCCCTCCAATAATCGATCGGCTTTTTCTCAGGCGAGATTCATGTACTAACAGAATGGTCCCTTCTAGTAAGAAACTTAACTTTAAAGGTTCGTACTCCTACCATGTTCATCTGCCTCTCCAACAATTTTTTTGAGAGGGACTTCGTAGTCTTCCGTCATTGTTATTCCTTCAGGTGGCTGGCTAGTCTCTTTGCATCAAATTCAGTCATGCATAACAGTACAGCGTTCGAAATATTTGAGAAAATGCTGGTTAAAGAACTAGAACTTAGCATCAGCTGTGAGTGCTGTCCTCTTTTGCGCCTGCAATGATCCTCTATTCAGCGGAATTCCGCCTAAACGTTTTGGTACGTACTTGATGTATGGGGACATATATTGTACCGACTGTAATCTCGTACCCAGGCTTCTGGCGTACAAGGGAAAGCGATGCAGAATAAAAATTTTTAGTCTCAGAAAACAACCGACATTTGGCGACGCTACCACTGGTTTCCCCGCCAAATGACGTCCGCGAAACGAGCGCAGAAATTCCATACCGATGACTTCTCAAGCTTAACAATTTTGAAAAATTTGGATGGTGCCAAGCCCTGCCAAGTCATTTTTCCTGGTAAGGATGGTATATAAATGTGGGATGCTTAGTTTGCCTAGTTCTTTTTTTTTCTCCAAGAACCTTGCTACCGTTTCTGCGGAGGCTGAGTGAATCGGCTTTCTTGGCTCCTGTAAGCTGCTGTGAAAGGGGCTTTTACGGGGGAATGTAGAGGAATCACTGGCTTTTGGTTTAGAATACTTCCGAATATGGTGTAGTATGATGAAGGAAGAATAAATGGTTTGTCAGGGGCCCGTCACCATGTTTTTGTTTAATAATTAGCTTGGGATGAGGTGGGATTATTGTTCCTGCCTTGGAATGTGTATCGCTGGGCTTGGGCTTTTTTACCGTGATTTATGCTTTATTGTAGAAGTAAAGCAACTTCACCTTAAACGAATTGTTTTATTTATTTCCGGCAAGACAAGAGCATTTGTTTTACCCACTTTAGGTGATTATCACAGCTTAGTATGACTACATGACTCCTAAACTATATACCCGAATATTATATCAAAAATTAATAACACCTGAGACGCAATTCATTATTGTATTTATAAAGTTCCACTGATAAGGAACATGTAAATGTTCAAAATTCTGAAAGTTTGGCTCCTAAATCCCCGATACGGTGAAGAGATTTTCCGGCAATTTTTAATCAAATCACTGATTGAAAATAAATCATAACCCTAATTCACTCATCCTAAAAAGAATCTTAAATAAATGATGTACTCCGCACCAACGTGAACCGTCGAAATTAAAGGAACCTTGTGAATATAATGCAGCAAGTATTCTTTTTTTCAGTACTTAGAAATACGAATATTCTCAAAATAATTATAACTAAAAAATCAAACTTCAATGACAAAATCTATAGCATAGTTATTTTAAATGGAGGAACAGTTTTTCTTTAGAGGAACAAATGTGCCTTTCCTTACTCCTATAAAGAAGTTTTATAAATAAAATGTTTTTTTTAAAAAACCCATCATATTCGAATCGGCGCTCGGCTTGCAACAGACTGGGGGGCTGATCAATCAGTACCAGTTTCTTCCGTTTTACGGAAAGACGGTGAAAAGAAGGTCAGATTTTATTGCGGGCACCCAGCAGTGCCCGCAATCCTAATCTCCAGCTTGCTGTTAGACATGCGCTGCAAGTATATAGCAAGGCGTTGTAAACTGATCTCGCGCGTTTTCAAACCTTCTCCGCGCAAAGCACAGCGTTGGAGCAAGAGCGTTTGCATCGATCCTCCCGTCTCACTCCCTAACCTTTGTGGATTGCTTAGTCGTTATGACTATATATAACTTTTTATAGTGAACTAGAAAGTTGAAGCCTTAAAAGCTGGCCAATATCCTGACTGAGTGACTCAGAAACTCAGCAGAAAAGAGTCGGGTTAAAAAAAAAGTCAAAGAGCGATTCCTCCTTCCGTCCATTTCATAAAGAAACATCTTTATCTAGCTCAAGTAATAAAAAAGACTGGTGCTGTAGGTCTTTTCCAATATGGTGACTAAGTTTATCCACTAGTTTTTGCAAAAGGATCTTTTTACGTTGGAGCTTGTCTTGGGAGCGAGAGGCAGTCTTCAACTTTCCTTCAAGATTGAGGTTTTCCTTCGTGAGATCGTTGTTTTCACCATAAAGCCGATGAATTATTTTCTCGCACGTTTTGAGTTGGTTATCTGCAGTTTCCATCTGTAACAAACAAAATCATTTCAACTTAGAGATGACTACAGGTCAGTACAAAGGTTAAGCGCGAGTTTCAATATCGCCCTACTATTATGCACATATAATTCTTTTGTCTTCTTTTGTTTGCCAAGATGACATTATGGTCTGTTGAAGTTACTTAAAGCTACAGGGAAATTAAATGAAAGAAGTCGAAAAAAAAAAGGATTTGAGGTCAGATCTGGGAATAGAACACGAGACCTACGGCAGAGAAGGCATCGCGCAGAAGGCCACGCACAAACCGGTAAAATGTGCAGCAAAAACGTGCAACTTCGGTAGTTTTGCAACATTAAATTGCTGCAAAACGAGTTGAATAGCGATGTTACACGCCACCCACGAATCAAACCTGTCTTACAGCAAACCAGCTTGTTGCAGATTGTGAAAAAATTTTGCAGAAAGTAGCGAGTAGTACTACTTTTTGCAACAAAATCTGTACATGTATGTTGCGCGTTTTACCTGCCCAAGACAGACTTGTTTTGAGACAAGTGACGTAACTACAGCGTAGAGCGTGACTCCCGCGTAACTTTATCCAATCGGAAGTCAGTATTCAGCAACTTGCAACAACCTGATTTGTTACGAAACAGGTTGGAACGTGGGTAGAAAACGCCGAATTGTTGCAAAACAAACTTCACGTTTTGTTGCCCGTTTTCACGGCCGTAGCTCAAAATGTATTTAATCGCACCAACAACGCACTATTATCGCGTCTCTCACTTGTGCTTTCAAATGGCTTGCATAGTCTCTAGCCAGCCTTGCCTCACTTTCTGACGTAATCTTGTCTTTTTCCAACTTAACGGACGGCGAATTCAGAGACTCCTTTGTGTTCTCGTAATCAAAATCTGCCTGCAACACACAAAATGGATTGCTCATAAGCAAATGAAGAAATGTTGCGTTATTCTATTAAATTAACTTTCTTTTCTTTATTTATTAAGGATTAAGTGCCTGAAGTCCAATTATGTTGTTTGCAAAGCAGAATTAAGTAGAATCGAGTCACTTTAGAGTTGCAAACACTTTTCAGCCCATAGTTCTGGGTTTTGCCTGATATTTCAATGTCACATAGTAGCCCAGATCACTCTACAATGCCTTAGAGCTTAAAGGACATGCAAAGAACATGAGAAAACAGGGTCGGATCCAGGATTTTTTTAGGGGCGGTGGGGGTGCACTCGTCTCTTGCTCTACTTCAACACCAATAAACCACATAGTTTTTTTTTGCAGAATACCAGTTGTATTAGAAAACCGCAGGTCATCTCAGGGGGAGGGGGGGGTGCACACCCCCTGCACCCTCCCCCTAGATCCGCCCCTGGAAAAGTCCTTTTTTACCAAATGAGCTCGCCGACAAAAAACATGCATGTATGAGAGAATCGTGACAGACATTTCACCGATCTTTAACGAATTTAGAGTTGCTCTTTTGTGATTTCTGTGAAATTATTTTAAAGACATCAAATTGCATTACAGAGTGCCGATTGTCACGCTTCGCCATGCTTCCTGCCTTATTCGTTACCAGTTTTTTCGCAGCCATTTTCACCGCTGGATATTGGAAATAAAAATATGGCGGGATGTTATGGATGTGTTCGTTTACGAAGAAAATACTGTATTTGAGCAGATTTTAGACACCTACTTTGACAAGAATTGCTTAAGGGCTGCAGTTGCTGAGAAAAAACAGATCAAATGGTCGCTTTTCCCATTGATCGGAACCCAAGATCAAGCCCAAGCGACACGCTCTCTGTTGTCAACAGTGTTGAATTTAAGAAGCTCAGGCCGTATGGCAGACGAAAGGGAAATTGGGTCTTTCTGCAGGTTGCGCGAAAATCGCTTCGATTCTTACTTAAACGACAGGCAAGCTCACAGGAATCAGGCTGCTTCACCAAGGTAGCAAAAAAGGGTAAGAAGAATTTTTGTTGCCGTTATCTTGATTAGCCAAATGCGGACAACAACGTTATATTAAACGACAGGCTGGGAATTGCATGGTTTCGGCTTCTTTTTTTCAGTAAAGTTTAAAGAATGATAATTACAGATCGAGAGAAACGACCGGATTCCCATTTGTCAGTTTTTACGCCTTTTTTTCCAGTTCTTACTCCCCTCTTCCCGGCGTTGTCTGACAGACCCCGAACTTGGCTATTTTAAAAGTCCCATTTTGTGTGATTGTAGTTGCTAAGTTTGAGAGGCTGCCACTAGCTGTGATCTCTTAATGTGGTGTAATACAAAACTGGAAAGAGTACAAATCGACTGGTCATAATATGAAATCAAGGTAGCAGCCTTTTGAACTCAGGGATTGGTTTCAACAATTGCTTACAATGGGATCAGAAACCGCCAGGATGTGGTGCACATAGTAATCAGGCAGACTGATGTTGATTTTTTTGCAGCATAAAATCAGACCCAAATTCTGATACAGGTCCTTCTGCAACTTTGGTTGATAAACAGGTAATCAACCAGAGGACTGACAAGTTAAAACAAGTTATTCAGCTCTGCTCGTAGAATTATCTTTATGCTTCGACAGGTCGCCACTGTGTGTCAGAATCTATGGTTATGGCAGAAATAAATGACATTCACCTTCTGTTGTAGATTTGAAATCTGCCTTTCAATCTCCTCCATGATTTCCTTGTTGCTGTGTTCACCTGACATCAGGAAATACGAAAGCTTCTGGTAAAATTCACGGAGGGTGTCATCTTTTCTCTCAGTGCCATGGTAACCATTCATAGACTGGTTCTGGACGGAGACATGCATTTTTAGAGGTGAGATTGCTACCCACCAAAACGAGTTAAGACTAAAGATACCTAGTACTGTTATTGTACTATCATTATCCTCATCATTATCATTATTATTAGCATAATTAGCATTAGAAAAGCATTATCATAATTGTCATTGTCATTATCTTTATCATTTGTATTTACACACTCAGTGATCTTGGTGATAAAGGAATCTGATTGGTTCGACTATTCAGCAATATTCACCTCCTAGCGAGTGAATGATGTGTGAGCAAGTTTTTTACCCATTTTTTAGGGAATGATCTTTTAAAAGTTGACAAAATCCTAGGGTTGACTTTTTTTAGGCAAGAAAAGACTTTGAAGGATTTAAAACAATGCTTTTCCATTTACTGTAGCTGAATTTTGTGGTTAATGGATTGTTTACAACTCCCGTTTATTTGTGTAGAAGAGGCCATTTCGTGAAGTCAGCGTTTCCTAACAACAAAAATTTTGCCCAAAAATTGAAGTTTATTTGTGACAAAAAAATTTGAAAGCAAATGTTTGCAGAAATTCAAGTAAATAGGAGAAAGAATGCTACATGAAGACGATGTCTTACTGCCGCCATTTTTGTCAGAATATCATGCGAAGAACGACACAACAAACCTTTTCAGCTATAAACTTGGCGAGTCAACATAAAGCAACAAGGTTTTACTTTTCTTCTCTTGTAAGGAAACAATTCAAGCTTTTAACGGTTCCATTTAAGCCATTACACTGTTGTTTGCGAAGTGATAAGCTTGTGAATTTCCATGTTTGAAAATTCTACAAAGATCTATTTTTAAACTTCCGCGTGATTTGATCTGTCAATCAAATCATACTTTTTAATGCTTTCCTCTCTGATTTTGTTGAGATCACTGTCTTTGTGTGTATGTACTAAAACAATACTTATTATTCTTTCCAATCTCTGTGAATAGTGGCTTTAGGAATATTTACCTCACCTCCTCACAGCTCGGTAAATATTCTGCCACTATTCTCCTCGATTTCAAACAATAATTGTTAATTATTATCATCCTCATCTTCATCCTCATTGTCATTGTCATCGTCATCATCATCATCATCGTCATCATTATTATTATTATTATTTCTGTTATTATTTACTATCATCATTATTTTCCAGTTAGTGCTTTCACTAATAGGCCATTCATTTAAAAAGTTCAGTAACTTACCTTCTCATTTAAACTGCTAATCTCTCGTCTGTGACTTATTTCCTGAAGTTCTAACTTCTGTTTCATATTTTCAAGCTGCCATTCCAAGACACTCACTTTCTGTTCCAATTCCACCTTTTTCTGCCTGAGCTCTCGAATCTGCTCTTCATATTCCTGGATTAGCAAATCTCTCCTGTCCTGTAATTCAATGAAATAAAATCATGGTTACCATAGTAACTCTTGATGCTTTTGTGATGGCTTAAACATAAGAGATGAGCCTTAATGCTGTTATTATTTGGGCGTGTGTGGTGGTTATACATTGCATTGCTGCAGTGCACATTCCCCATCTCCTAAATCTAGTGAACATTAAAATACACGTGACCAAGGTCATCAATAAGTGTGCACAAAGAATTAAGTCAAATGTTTCAGAAAAACAAGTGTATGTTTTACTTATCACCAGTACATTTTTGACTTAAGCAAGCCCGTTAGAATCTCAAAACACTTGAGAGATGTGAAAAGCTATTCCATGAGCAGTTTTTTCCTTTCTTAATTTTATGATTTTGTGTTTCCCGGGTGTTTAGAGAACTCAACGCTTTTGAGTGATATTTCTGCATTCATGGTGTAACAAACGAACTGTTTGCAGAGGTAGCTACTTTTTTCATTTTCGTTACCTCTGTGATGGTCTTTGTAATTTCCAAATCCACATCAGAGTCAACACCTACTCCTCGCCCATTCATCTGTCCCGTCTTCGTACTTTCAGAGACATAGCTGCCATGTCTTGTTTCTAGCATAGTTTTTCTGTTTTCTAAACTTGTAACTTCTGTCTGTAATTGTGTCAATTGTATTCGTAGATCATTGACTTGGCTTTCTAGCTCGCTTCTCTCTCTTTTCATGGAGATCACATCGTTATCTTCTTTGACGGAATCTTTGCTTGACATAGAACCTCCAAATCCGTTTGTCTCGTCCGTTTGAATGAAGGCAAGGTGAGGGTTGTAGGAGTAAGAATTATTGATCAAAGTTGCTTCTGAACTGTAGGAACTGAGGTTGTATGTATTGGCTGAGACTAGGTGGGAATTATGTAAGGTATCCCCCTCTTCTCTTTTCACTCCATTGTGAAGTACAACACTACCTGATTTCGTATCATCATCTGTCAAATATTTACCATCCCTCATCTTTTCACGCGGTCCCAGCTCAGATCGCTCTCTTTCCATTTCAAAACGCCCTCTTTCACCCTGTAACTGGTAAATATAAGCCTCCATTTCTAACTTCCGTTGTCGCAGCTTTTGTAGCTCGTTTTCTTCTTGATTCTTGGCTGTCTGAATCTTTGTTATTTCCTCTAAAAGCCCTTCCTTGATCTTTCCCAGCTGCGCCTAAAATAAGAGGCGTAAAGGAAAATTGGTTGGTCAGTTTAAGTTTTAAAAGTCGTGGCCTTTCATCTTTTTTTAGACTTGCTTTTTTTTCTGATTTACGGCATTGCTTATCTTAGCAGATATGTCCCAGTTTTTCTTCCCTGGTTTAAAACAGCCACTTTGTTACAGAAAAGTACTGCAATGGCTTTGCTTATGGCCCCTAGGTGAGGGAATTCAATAGTCCATTTTGTCTAGTGCAGTAATTTATATTCTTCTTGTCAAGTCAAACCTGTTACATATGCACTAACAGAAGGAAAAACCGATGAAACCTAATAACCATATAATATTTAGTAAGGGTGTCCAAACGAGGAAGATTAACAACGATCGTTAAGGTTTACTGCTTCGGGTCCCCTGTGCGTTCGTCGCCGCCTTGTGCAAATATGCGCCTCAATTTTCGAGCTCGATGGGTTTTCCAATTTTGGACAAAGCAAGAATGATATTCATTAATTTAGATTTACCTAAGGGTAACTGGTTTTTAAAGTTTGGCTGAATTAGTTACCTGGGAATGTGGTATGTTAAATTGGGAGTGTTCTTGACTGTCTTCTTCCCGTCCTTCGATGTTACATTCCACCCGCAATCTCGATAAGACGATTTCCATCTCTGTCTTTTCCTGCCGAAGAGCTCGTAGTTCTTCCTCGTCGTGTTTTTTGATTGCCTCTATCCTTGTTATCTCGGACTGTAGTTCTTCCTTCTGCTTTTTGAAGCTCTCTACATTTTCGGTGAAGTCCTGTAGTGCTGCCCGTAAACCAGTTAAATCATGGCTGCTCTCTTTCCAAACATGTTCACCTATTTGAGTGCCGCTTTCAAGTCTTTCTTTTCCGACCTGTAAGCTCAATATATCTCTCTCCAAGTCTGTTTTTTCCTGGGTTAGCCTTTTGACATCGCTCTCCTCTTTGTATCGATTCTCTCTTAACAAGGAGATCTCAGTTTCTTCTCTACGCTTGTCGCTTTGCAAATTAACAACGTCTTCTTCCAAATTAAATTTTTCTCTTCTTAGCCTGTCTACCTCGTAGTGATCTCTGCTTTGCTGTTCTTTTAAATCACGTGCCTCATCCTCAAGACTGCGTTGCTCGCTTTGCAAACTTAGCATTTTCTTTTCTAAGTTATTTTTTTCAGTCACAAGTCTGTCTGTTTCGCTTTGCAAACTTATCACGTCTTGTTTCTTTGTTTGTCTTTCGATGTCTTTCTCATCTTGCTGTTTCTTATATTTTGTCGAATCCCTTTCAGATCCTGTTCCTGTGCTTTCAAATTGCAGGGCTCTGATCTGCAAGCTAAATATCTCTTTCTCCAGATTAGCTTTCTCCCTCCTTAAACCATCTACTTCGCACTCGCTTTTCTTTCGCTCATCTTTTAACACTGATCCCTCAGCCTCCAGCCTTGTATTTTGGCTCTTCAAAGCTGTAATCTGGAGCTCAAGTTCCATTCTTTGTTTTCGCATATTTTTTAGTTCGTATTCTTCCCGTCTCGTATCCTCTTGCACTTCACCGATAGCCGCTTCCAACTCCGTTTTTCTCCTTCTGAGAACAGCAATTTCTCTCTCAAACTCAACGCGAATTCCTTTCAGCTCTGAAATATCATATTCGTCAATGTCAATAGTATCCCTGTGAATGGACTTTGTCGAGACTTCTGTTTTAAGCATCGCAAATTGCTTCTTCAAAGTGGTTAGCTCCGCTCGAATTGCATCTCTCTCATGGCTCAAAGTGGTAAATTGCTGCTCGTTGCTGGCTACTGCAGAGTTTTCATCCTTACCTCGGGGGCTGCTCAATTGCATTTGCCTTTTGCCTTTTCTCGTTTCAGCGGTGTGTCCTTTTTCAGCATTTTCAATCATTTTCGAAAAGTTTTGTCTTTCATGTCTCAAAGTCCTGACATCGCTCTCCAGCGTAGCGCGTTCATCTTTTAAATTATCGAGTTTTTCTTCCAGACTCTTCACTTCTTTGTGATGCTGGGACACTTTGCTCTCAAGTTCGGCTTGTTCCTTCTTCAGTGAAACTATTCGTCTTTCCAAACCATCTTTCTGTCGCTGGGGAACCCAATTGGCTTCATTTTCCTCCCTCCCTTCGACACTTTCGGTCTCTTGATGCGACACATTGCGTCTGTATTCAAGCTGCATGTGTAAATCCTTTTCTAGATCAGCCTTTTCTTCGCGTAGTCGTCTTATAGAGCTCTCTAACTCATGCTGTTGCCTTGTTAAATCTGAGATCACCTTGTTCATTTCACTGACTTTTCTTCCATTGTCTGTGCTGTCTTCTCGGTCGTCAAAAACCGAATTGTCTTTGGATTGAGACTTTATTTCCCCAGCACGTGCATCGATGATTCCGTACGTATTATTGCGCGAAACATGTTCATGTTCATGTTTGTGATAAATAGGGTGTGAATTTTCCTGCTGATCGTTGAAAAGTCTGTGAACTTCGATCTCCATGGTGGAGTTGTGGCGTTTCAGAACGGAAACCTCGTACTCAAGTTCCACCTTTTCTCTCTTCATCGCGGACATGGTATCTTCTAGTTTGCTTTGTTTTCGCTTTAAATTCTTTATGAGCTCTTCAAGTTCAGCTTTGTCCCTTATTAGTGAAGTCACTTGATTATCGGACTCAGCTTTATCTCGTTTTAAAGCAGATATTTCATCCTCGACTTCTAGCTTTTTGCGTCTTAAACTTGCAAGTTCATCCTCTAATTCGTCGTTCTTACGCTGTACGGAGGAGAGACGAATTTCAAGTTCGTGCTTGTCACGCTGCAGGGAGCTTAGCTCCTGTTCATCCTTTCTTCTCGACTTTTCTTGTAAAGACTTCAAATCACTGCTGACATTTTCTCCGAAGTTGCCAAACTGTTGCGGGGAATTTGACAATCGCCGCTTTAGATTTACTATCTCATCTTCCATATCAACTTTTTCGCGTTTCATCGCTGAAAGGCTCAACTCTAGTTGCTGGTTCTCGAACTTAACGCCTGCTAACTCGTTGTCTTTCTCTCTGATTAATTCCTTCATTTTTGAGCTCCCGTCCTGATTTCCTCCCGAGATTCCTTCACTGTTCAATTCCGTCAATCTCTTCTCCTTAGTTTTTAGATTTTCTTCCAGGTTCACTTTGTCTCTGAGCAGCATCTCCCGCTCTTGACACAGTGCATTCAGTTGCATCTCAAGATCATCATACTTTGCTTGAATTACCAATACGTCGCGTTCCCGATATCGGAACGCATCGTCTCGGGTCTCTTGTTCAAGCATGAACTTTTGAGAAAGCTCCTTTTCAACGTGCATCCGAATCTCTTCTCTATTGTTAGCTGCCTCCCTTTTCATCTCCTCTCTCTCGATGTCTAGTCGTCTCTGTAATTCATCCCTTCTTTCTGCAAATGTAATTTCCATTTGCGCATTTTCTTGTTTAAGAAGTGCTATTTCCTCGCTTAACTCATGAACTGTTTCCTCTAGTGCTCCCTTTTCCCTGACAAGCCCTTGCTGGTATCTCTCTTCAAGTTTCAGTTTTAACGCACGTTTTTCTTCAGAGTGCCGTTGCTCCATTTCTGATATCTCCTCTTCAAATCTTTCCTCGAGTTTCCTTTTGTCTTCCTTTCCTCTCTTCTCTACTTCTTTCTTTTCTTTCTCCATGTTTTCCAAATCTTCTTTTAACTTGATGTTTAGACTTTTGAGTAGTGACGTCTCGTTCTCTATCCGCATCATGAATTCTGCTTCGAAATTGGCCTTCAACGAATTCCTCTGTTCCAGAAACGCTTGTTCCATTTCCTTGACTTCTCTCTCGAACTTGGTCACTATGATTTCTTTTTCCTGATTGAGATTCTCATTTAGTTCTTTCAGTTGCATTGTTAACTTAGAAATGTCAGTCTGTAGATCCGAAATATTCTCCTCGTATCTGTTTCTTTGCTTTTCAAGCTCACTACTGTGCTTCTCCTCTAATTTTCGTCTAGTTTCTTGGACAATCTGCAAATGTCTTTTTTCAGTTTCATTTTTATCCCTTTCTGTATTCATTTCCCATTTTTCTTTCTCATGCCTCAAGAGGTTTTCTGCTTCCCTTTTCTGCCACTGAAGCTCGGAAATCGTCGTCTTTAAATCCGCTATGTTCCCCTCGTATTTTATTCGGTCTTGTTCCAGCCTTCTATAGCAATCTTCTTCAAGTTTTCGTTTGAGCTCCCTTTTCTCTAAGTGAAATGATCTTTCTAACGCCTCTCTTTCTCTCTCGTATTTATCTTCGAGGTCTAACTCGGGACGCATTTGACTTGTCAGAGTACCATTGTTTATTCTAAGGTAGACCTCGGCAATTTCTCGTATTAAATTGGAATCTACATCGTCAATGTCAAGAACACCGTTTGACTGTCGATGAAAACCACTTGCAAATTGATTTCCCTCTCCAGAGCTGTGAGCAAACGATTGCATTCGCCCAGCTTCAGAAACAAATGCATTCGAGAGCGCGAAGCTTACTTCTTTCTCTGATTCACCTATTCTAGAAGCTTCAATCATTTGTTCTTTTTCCATCTCCAATTGTTTCAAAAGCTGCTTTCTTTCTAGGTCAAAGCGTTGTTTCATGCGGTTGATTTCTTCTTCGTGGCTCTGAGCTAAAATATCTTTCTCGATTATGAAACCTCGCACTATGTCCTCAATTTCCTGCCGAAAGCTTTCATCCTTGTTATTTTCTTGGCCTTCCCTTTTTTCGGCTGTATGTTTCTCTTCATTTTCTGTACTTGAGCCTTCCATGCTAGACCTGTTTCATTCGTTTGGCCTCATAACGTCTATTAAGATAAAATAAGTCTTTGTCATATGTTAATTTTGCCAAGGGGGGAACGCCATTTTCAACGTTCTTATTTTTGATGCGATGCGCTTTTTATATTCTCAGCTTCACTGTCCAGGCGACATCACACTTTCACCGAGAAGATCATTTATCAAACTCCCGTAAAATAAAGAAACAAACTGCAGAGATCAAGCGGTTTCAGTGCTACAACCGCCATTTTTGTTTTGAAAATTCTTTTTGTGCAGCGATTAACCGGGAATGACAAATCCTCATTAAGTCAGCTGTTTAAACTTTTGTTTGCCATATTTAGTTCGACGATATATTGCATAATCTGTTTGGCTGTATTCTTTGACGCTTATAACTCAAGAACTTTCACATCTTCAACGCTATGGAAATTATTTCAGGATATTGACTTTAAGACATCGTTGTCGCGAAGCCATATCGTATCCATGGTAATGGCATAATCTGTCTTACACATTTCTCGTTCATTTACCACTTTTGAGTCATTTTGTCTGTTCTAAAGTTTCGTGCAAAAGAGCTAGAGAGGCGCTTCTTCTTTTAATAGTGTTATTTTGTGTCGAAGCTTTTTTCATCTTCCTGTCTCTTAAGATGTGTGTTTTTACATGTCAATTATTAATATGTTAAATTTCACGATTTCCGTGATAAACCTAACATCAGCCGCTGTCTTTGCCTTCATTTATTGGTAGTGTTATAAGGGCCTTTAATAAAAATGCTGTTAAATTTCCATACTTTTTGACTGTCGTTCAGTTCTGATTTCCAAGATCAATGTTAGGTTCGCTAGAATAAAGAAAGCTGAAAGTACAAAAGAAAACTGAAGAATAAATTAGTCGAGAACTTCAGTGGAGAGAGACATCTCCGTCACTATTTTAGTATTTTCTTTCTTTTAATGTTTTAATCACTCAAGCAGATTGTTTCTAAATTAATGAAATTCCGATGTGTGAGTCAACTGAATTAAACTGACCGGTATTTTATTTTCAAACTCTCTCTATATCCGACTTACAGCCAGATACAAGTAGATTGCATTTCAGAAAGAACGGGTGTTGGACACCTCATGCATATTACACAACGTAATACAGTCAAGCTGTTTGGTAATGCAAAGTACGCACAGCGAATTTTTTTCAAGAGGCAAATTAACTCAAGACCATGTCCTAGAGCTCTTCCCTTAAACCTCTTTTTTAAGAGTTTTAAAACATAATAAATTACGAAGATTTGCAACGGTACCAACCCAACGGACCGTAGTTTACTCTATACTAGTAGTCAAAATAGCTCCCGGTTAACCAGAAAAAAAGAAACAAAAAATGGCATTTCTTCTTCGGAGCGAGGATTTTCTGATAAGATGATAATAATATCCTTGCAGTGTTTTTGAACTAAATTAAAAATTCTCCACGGTCGCAAGGTACGGCGTCTAGTTGGCCGACCACAGCGTCTGTTTATGGCTTTGGTGGGCGACATGTTGCAATATGAATTTTGTGCGAGAAGAAATAGAAAAAAATAGTGATGACTGCAGAAAACCCAGTCGTCAGAAAATAGAAAGGAATATCCTGAATAATTGTTGGCTAAGACAGGAAATTTTCATGTAACCAATAGCTGTACTTGTTGGTATAGACCCAAGGTGACCATTTGACTGCTATAGGACACTGCACATGCTGCAGGACACTGCTGTCACAGGAGCATTACTAACTGTTTCTAGAATGAGTACGCATAAAATCTAAGATGCATCACAGTGAAGGAGGCTATAATTTGTACATTTTTTATACTGAGTGTGTGATTATCGTTCCCTTTCCTTTTTCTACGAACATATGGGTCGTTTGCCGAGCACTTTGGAGCCGTTGATTTACTGCAATGCATAAAGTGGTGTATTTCAAAGAAGCCTTGTTATAATTCTTCCTTTTATACCCTAATAACAGAACTCTGGCTTTCATTTTCGTATTTTCTGATATCTTAATTTACGCTTTTCGAAATCCTGATGCTAGAAGGGAGCTGCAACTAAATGAAATTCATTTTAAATTTTAAAGATTTTTGTTGATTTTGTTTCCTACCTGGAAATTCTCCTCGTACAAGCGACTGTGGGATTTTCTGCAGAATCATCCTCGTTGATATTTCAAAGCAAATATTCTTTGTTATTTTCTTGCAATATTTTCTCGTTATTGTCCCACAGGTATGTAAAAGTCAGTGCAGGTGGCTTTCCATACGCGGCTCTTATTGGCTGTAAAAATACCTGAAACACTTCATGAATATTTGTGATCGGCGTCATCGAGCAAAACATCCTTGGAAGGGGTTCAGCATTGCTAGCCATAAACGACCTCGGAAAACATCCAATATTGCTGTGAAAACTTCATCTACGGCCAAGAACATAGCTGTCAATAACTTCTTCATTCTACCGACATCAAATTCATGTTCCTTTTGTTGTAAAGCTACTTCATTTTTTGCCACCTATAACTCCACTATCACGGTCTAAAGACGTTAAGCAACGACGACTGCGACGGCAACGAGAACGGGAACAAAGCAATAGGTTTAGATTAGCAAAACAACAACTTTGCACGTGCATCACGTTTTTTTGTACATTTCTTTGCCGTCACTGCACGACTACGACGTGAAACTGCCTAATTTCACGCTTTATGGAGGAAGTAAACATAAGACAAGGACTTATTTTTCCTTTTCTTTGAACTTCGATACAGTGATTTAGTATTCAAATCTAGAAGAATTTGCCAAAACATTAGACAAAATGAACGAGATGGAATAAGTGCGATAAAGTTTGAATTAGTGCAAATTGCCTTTTTAAGTGACGTTTTCTTAACCGTCGCCGTCGTTGTTGCTTGAGTTCCCTATTGTTTTCAGTCAAGAACCTCTTTATGTAAAGTGTACGTTTCTATAACCGTTAAGTCACCGACAAAAAGATTTTTGTAACTTCAAAACTGCAGGACGTTTTATCGTACAATGTTGTCTGTTGTGCTGCGAATCTACAGCCGCAGATAGAATTGATAAGGCGCTCAGTTTGCTTTGAGCATATAGATTAAAATATAAGCCCATTGTACCGTTCCACATTTTTAGATCTTCAACTCGGTAGCGCAAATTAAAAAGATTGATAATGATTTGGTCAAAATATCTGACATCGGATCGTTTTTTTAAAGTCACTGAAGTTATAAAAAGGATGCTAAATCCTGGACCTTTGCGCGAGATTTTTTGCAGAGTTTTCTAGCTGTCTCGCTTTATTTGTTGGTCACTATAGGTTCTTATAAATGTGAATTGTCCATGGAAATTCTTATCACTGACACACCGCTTTTGCTGCAAAAATCATATCTTTATTTCCATCCTTAATCAACTTGCTAAATTATATAATCACCATACAAGGTGAAAAACATACTTATTCATACAATAATACATAGTGATTCCAAAAGGATACTCCCTCTTATCAGTATACGAATATCGTGCATGGTAACCATAGAAAATACAGTTAAAGCTATCTTAACAGACGTCTTTATAAAGAAAGGCTCTCTAAAACAGACACCTAGAGTTTATCTATGCCATTCTTCACTCAATTTCGTCAACTCTTGAAGGTGGACACCTTTAAGAGTACGGCCTGTTCAGCGTAACGAAGCTTAACGATGTCCTTCTTAAGAGATGTTAGCTTTCATGTACATAGTTTTCAACGCGGATTAATTTAGGAAACCTGCCCACCTACCCTCGCTCCCCCCCCCCCCGCCCCAACCCACCATTTTGCCCTAAGTCAGAAGTAAGTGTTAATGTTGACTTAGGGGAGGGGTAGGTGGGCAGAAACTGAAATTGATCCTTGAAGGCTTTTTTTGGTATATTTTACTAATACACAGTGCACAGCTTGTCCACATACTTTTACATACTCTAAACTACATAATTTTTTTAAAAAAAACTAGGCTGATGGTGTAGTTTTCTTTATTAAGAAGTCAGCTTAATTTTTTTTGTTAACTTAGAACCCATCGCTTCGCTTTCAAAACGTAACAAAATGTTACGCTCCAAATGAAGGTCAAACGAACTTGGGACATGTGGTAGAAGCCCTCCAAGTCATCGTTACACAGACTTTGTTCCTAACGACATTTTGTAATCGGCTTTGGTTTCTTACCTTCGCCCCCCTCCTCAGCTATACTTGTAACTTGTTAACTGACCGCAGGTTGGTGACCTCACCTTGTGGGCAAACAACCACTGAGGTGTTTTTAGGGTGCTACAGGCCGAATTTCGCTGGTTTTTATTGCCGTGAAACTCTCGATAAGGAAGTCATTTCTCTTGACCTTTACTTTTTCCTGCTTTAATTTTGATTGTTTCTCTTAAATTTCTTTATCTCTTTAAAGCTGGTCCAGGCCGAACGTTGCCAGAGTATCTGTTATTCGTCCTTATATCAGAACTTATTAGGTGGACTGCAATAGGTGCTCGCGAGAATCCGTCTTGGCATGCTAGTGTTCATTACCGTAAATCCTCTTTTAACCCCTCCCCCGGGGGGCGTATTTATTTCAAACACATTTGAGGTGGGGAGGGGGGCTTAATAGAGACGGGTGGCTTTTTTTTTGGGGGGGGGGGGGTATTTAATTTAGCAAAGACGATGGTATCAGTTCTCCATAAAGAACTATGATACGATTTGGGAAAGCTCAAGTACAAGAAGTTGGAGGTCAAGCAGCCGAGAATCAAAAACAAATCTGAGCTTCCAGCTGGTGAATAAACCATCCTGGATCAGTCCGCACGAAGTTTTTACAGTCGTGATTGGTTAATACGGTCTACCATCTGTTAAGGAAGAATAAATAACAAGGGGGAGGGGAGAGAGGGGGGCTTATTTGAGAAGCGGGGGGGGGGGGGGTTAATAAAGGATTTACCCGTATGTTGTGCTTTTACGATGTTAAATTTAAAATTTAGTTATCTGCAAGATATTTAACTAAGCCCATATCCTAGAAAGATAGCCCTCTCGACACCAGTATTGGGTAACCCTAAAGATGCCGGGCTTGAATGACTGCCCTTGATTAAATAAATGAACATTATTTTAATTTCCACAGTCACTACGGCATGGGTGAAGCTAGAAATTTTCATGTGTTCCCACCACGGTGCATTCTTCCTCTTCCATTGGAGTCTCTCTGCCTGCCATCACGTGATCCTCGCTCAAGATGCGCAGCAGATCTCTGCAATGATCAAGTCGTAGGTAAGGCATTAACAACTTAATTTGAATTAGCGTGAGAAACCTCTTATATCATTAGGGACCATTAGGTTGGACTTCAAGTACCAACCGTGGAGGCCATTGATGGTCAATTGTCACATTGATCTTGTTGCTGAGGTTTGGGCATCTTACCGCAAAAGGCAAACACCGTATTGTGGTTAGCAGTTTTCCGTTATCCGTCTGCCCTTATTTGAGGGTGGTAGCTTACGGCTGCCAAGTTTGTTGATATTCATCCGTTTACTTCTATTGTCGGAGTTGAGGAATGTCTTCCTATAAAAATGAATTCTATAATTATATAATTAGCCAACGTGGTATTGTTATGCTTTAGGGTGAAAAGATCCTTGCGGTAAATGACTTACCACTAGAGCGTGGTCTAGTCGTACCAACGTTAACCTCAGACCTCAAACCTGACGCACGACACCGGTGATAACTTCCTCGTAAAGTTGCACTCGTAGGTGCTTATTGTAACGAAGAAGCGAGCTCTGAATTGAAGTGGGGTCGTATATGGAAAATCAACAAAAACTTTAGCGTTCAGCTGACTTTGTATGTGTTTGTCATTGAATAACGAGGGGAATGATTAGGGGAGGCTGAAGACAGCTTGAATTTAATTGTCAGGAGGAGCGTTCCATCAACCTGATGTTGTTGTTGTTGTTGTTCATAATTATGGTTTGTTTAAGGTTTATTTTTAAAGCTATTCTACTCACTGATGCAATCATGTTCATTCTAGAGCGCCATTCGTTTCTCTCTTTGTCAAATTGCTCCTCCATTTCTTCCCTTTCCCTCTCAAATTCAGCCTTAACTCGGTTCTTTTCTTGACGGACCTTTGTCTTCATATCGGAAAGATCCTCGTGCAGCTTTTCTATCTCTGTTTGGAGGTCTTTTAGTTTGCTTTCGTGTTGTTCCTTCTCTCTTTTCAGTTGTTCCTGATGCTCATTGTCTAACTTCGCTAACACCTGCAATTAACGCTATTCTAGGTAAAAGACTCATTTAATGTGAGACTGTTGAAACACCCGTGTGCCACCAAATGTGTCGGTGTTGTCTCTTTACAGTTATCATTGAAAGGCCTATAAAATCACCTCGCTCACTTCCTTGTAGTTAAATACGAGGTGTTTAATCTTTTTTTAATTGACAGATCTGTTTATCATGATACCTTTAATTTTTTCGTTTCGATGAATAGCAAACATATATGTAAACATTAAGCATTAGCTTATTCTTCCTATCTTACTTGGGTAGCAGTTACAATCGTGGAAAAACTCTTAGGACAGATTTGCATTTGGGGCTCGTTTTTGATAAAAACCTACGCATGCCCACACCCCCTTCCCCACCACCCGTACATCCACGATTTTTTCGACCTTTCAAAATTATCTAAGGTGGGGGAAGAGGAACTGCAAGGCACTAGTTGTTTGTTTGTTTGTTTTTTTTTTCAAAGAATAGTAATGATTTTGTAAGGCGGCATAAAAAATAATGGTGACATTGCATGACTGTCACAAGGACTTTTGTCCAGGATTGTAGTTTTGTCAGGTCAGAAGCGAAATGACACTGGTGCAATGATTAAAACCTTACCTGCGGGCTGGTTTCTAACAATGGTGGGGCATTTGCCTTAGCCTGGCTCTCCCTTTGTTCCATTTGGCTTTGAAGCTGCTTCCTGTGCTCTTGCAGCTTTTCTATCTCACGCCGTAGACCTTGAAGTGTGCTTTCGATGTTTTCTCTTTCCCTCTGTGATTTTCTTTTATATTCATCTTCTAAATTAGCCTGCATTTCCCTTTTTGCTTCATCGAGAGACGTGGTTTCGGACGCAGCATCCGCCAAACGCCTTTCCAGCTCTGCTTTCTCGGCTTTAAACTTGAGTGTCATTTGTTTAAGTTTGGCTTTATAGTTTTCCTGTAGTTCTTCTTTAAAGATCTCTGTTTTTATCTGTTCGGTTTTTAACTTTTCTGACCATTCCTCTTCGATTCGGTTGATCGTGTCCACTTTGCCCTTCTCCCACATCTGCTTCATCTCTCTCTTTTCGCTTTCAAACGCTTCCTCTAATTCTGCCTTATCCTTTTTCTGTTTCTTCTTGAATTCTTTTTTCTCCTGCTTAGCTTTAGCTAACTCTTTCGTCAGGGCTTGAATAGTGGCTTCCAATACCTTCTTTTCTCTCTCAAATTGTCGTTTATTCTCATTTTTTTCGTTTTGTATGTCTTTCAGCCTGTTTCTCATTTGTGTCTCAACGGTCTTTGTTATTTCCTTCTGCTCCTGCACCTTTTGCGAAACCAGATCTTGAATTTTGTTCTCAAGCCCGGCGCTCCTTGAGGACAAGTCGTTAGAAAGCTCTTGTTTCAGTTTTTCTTCCAGTTCTTTTCTCTCTCTCCTAAACTTATTTTCTAGTTCTTCTTCCTTCTTCTCGTATTTTTTTTGTTGATCATCTAGGAGACTTTCGTAGTACCTTTTACTTTCTTCCAGTCTTCTTTTGTAGTCGTCTGCAAGTACTTCTTCGAGTTTCTGTTTTTCTCTCTTGTATTCCTGGCATAAATCTTTCTTTTCATCCTCGAAGCTTTTCTGCATTTGCTCCAGTTTTTGCTCCAACTTCTGTTTCTGTGCGACAAGAGATCGTATCTTTGCGTGTTTCTCTGCTAGAATGTTACTAATGTGGCTTTTGTCCTCATTAAAATCTTCATTACCGTCGTCTTGTATGTAATTCTGTGGATTTTCGGAAAATTCGGCTGTAGTTTCCTGTATTACTTCAAGCTCGAATGGAGATCTTCTCATTCGCTCGATTTCTTGTACTCTTACTTCCAACTTCCCCTTTTCTCTTTCAAATCTAGACTTCATTTCTTCTTTCTGTCGTTGAAAATCATCGGCCATTTTCCTTCGTTCTTCTTCATTTTTTTGCACATCCTCTTCATAACGATTCACCGATTTTCGGAGCATTTGTTCCCACTCTTCAGTGATTCTTCTTACAGCTCCAGCGTTGTTGTTCAGTTCATCCTGTAGCTGGCGGTACCTCTCCCTTTCGTTTGCAATCTCTGAATTATGTCTATCGACAAGTTCTCGTGTATCATTAACAAACTTTTCTTCGGCTGCTCTTTTGGCGTCTTTAAGAGTCTTAATGTCCGAGTTTAAATCATCAATCTCCCTCTCCAGTTTCTTTATTTTTGCCTTGTCTTCGTTTAATCGTTTCTCCGTTTCGTTGAGAGCGCTTGATTTTTCATTTTCTAGAGAGAATACCAACTTTGCCTTTTCTTCTGCGAATTCTTGTTCCATAGTTTTTATCTTCTTTGTCAGTCTTTCAACTTCATTTGAGAGATCACAATTATTCCCTTCGACCTTGCTTAACTTGTGAGAAATGTCCTCGATTTCTTCCATCATTTCTGACTGTTTCTTTTGTAGTTCGTTTCGTTTTTTTGCGTTTCGACCCATTTCCTCTTGTAGCTCTTCATTTCTATCTTCGAGTTCTTTTAACTTGTGTACGTCTCTTCCAACTCGCTCCATCTTTTCCTTTAAATTAATGTTTTCCTCCTCGATTTCTTTGTTTCTTCGTTGCACGATGCTGTTGAATTTTGTCATCTCCGCCAGTTTCTTCTGCAGGTTATTAATACTCCCTGTATTATCTTCTAAAGGCTTATATCCAGTCAGTGCTTCATTTCTAGCTGGTAGTTCGTTTATAGCAGTAACGTTATTCTTCTCAAGATCTATGAATTGCACTTCTTCAGGTGTGCTTTCTACTAAACCTGGCTCAATGCCATTGAAGGTGCTTTCAAAGAGTCCAGCCTCAGTCTTCTTTTCCATAACTGCAACGATCGTTTCTCCTGGAATCTCTGCCATGCGTTTCTTGAGCTGTTCGTTTCGCTTTTTTTCTTCCTCCAACTCAAACATGATTCGACGGTTATCCCTTTCTTGTGCTTCCGCCATCTTAGCTCTCTCGTTTTCGAAGTGTGACCTTAGTTGTTCCTTCTCGTTGCGATGCTTTTCCGTCTCTTCAAGCATCTTATTCTTCATTTGCATTAGGTCTTGTAAAAGTGCCTCCACGTTCTTTCCGAGCTTTGCTTTCTCGTCGGCCTCCTTGCTTAAACGGCCTTCAACGTCGGCCTTTTCACGTCGATTCTTCTCTTCCAGTTCAAGCTCATTATTCTGAAGCTTCTTCACTCGATTTTTCAAGCCTTGAATTTCTTTATCGAAATTTTCGTTACATTTCTTAAGATTTATTATGACAGACTCCAGTTTGTTCTTTTTTGAAATCTCTTGGTCCAGTTTGCTCTCCAGCTTGCTAACCTTTTCTGTAAATTTCGTCTTGACTTCCATCATTTTAATTTCATACTGGCTCAACAGTTTTCCTTTTTCTTTATTCTTATTTTCAGCCTTTCTCAAATTTTCTCTCAGAATTTCATTTTCTTCCTCCAAGTCAAATCTAGTCTCTTCGAGAACTCGTTCCTGTTCCTTTATATGTCTTTCCTTTTCTCTTAGCACGGTCTCCAGCTTAAACTTTTCATTTTCAACTCTAATGTATTCTTCTTTGGGTACATATTTATCTAAAGTGTCAACGAAATCGTTAAGAGAATCATCTCTGGGAGACTCAAGCAGGTGGTCTATTATTTCGCTTAACTTCTCGTTTTCCCTTGCCAAAATGGCGATATCTTTAGCAAAGCCATTTTTCTCTGGAATACTGCCTTCTCCGTTTTCGCTAAGTGAGTCCGTTTCAGGTGTTTTTGGAGCACCATGAGTCTTATTTTCAGAAGCAGAGGCTGTTCCTTTGACTTGTGGACCCCCACGTTTAAGCCGCTGGTTTTCTTGTTTTAAACATCGTATTTCCTCTTCGAGTTGAGATGCTTTAAACGCGAATCTTTCTTCTAGGAAATCTCTTTCCATTTTGTCTTGTCGGTACCTCCTATCAGCCGACGCCTTTTCTCTTTCTAACTGTCGCATTTTTGCCTGAGCCTCCCTTTTCTCTCTCAGTACCTCATTCAGCCGTGCATCGTCAAAATCTCTATCTGCAATAAATTTGTTCGTTGGCGCCTGGGTTCCGTAAGGATACAGATCGTCATTGTCGTCTGATGTTTCGCTGACTGTGTCGGTAAATCCTCCTGGGTTTTCGTTCCTTAAGTGAATCATGGCCTCTCGTAGGATACTGTTTTCCTGGACAACAGAGGATATATCTCGGCCGTCATCAGAAAATATTGAAGACATATCATCGTCAGCATAGAACCAATCCCCGCTCAGTTGTCTGGTGGCGTCATCTTTTAAAGGCAAACCACTTTCTCCATCCTCTGCTCTATTTTGTAGCAGGTCATCAGATGGTGGCGTTATTTCTCCATTTCTCTGCGACTTAGAATGCAGCGGGGGATTCTTCATTTGCGGTTTATCCTCCTGGCTTTGATGTCCTCCTGTGTTACCTCTGCTGTGTGGTAATTGTTTGTCGTCACCCTTAAACCGATTTTCTTCCTCAGAAATACAGCTCTCCTGCTCTCCTGCATCGTCATTTGTCCAGGTTTCCCTTGTTCCTGGCAAGTCTGCTTCGTCTTTAGTGAATGGAAAAGAGTTCTCCGTTTCTTGATCTGGGAGGACATTTGCTGCGCCATTTTGAGAAAGCTCCTTGCCATATTCTTGCAGATAATCTGTATTGTCGTCGGGTAACACTTTCTCACCGTTCGGATCAGACATCTCAAACTCTTTATTATTTTCTGGTACGTTCTCATTTGCTTCTTTGTAAACAGGGGAATTTTCCATTTCAATGTTTTCGTCTTTGGGTGTCAGAGTTTCACTGTCGGATACTTGCAAAAGTCCATCTTCATTCTCTGCCAACTCTCTCTTTTTAGCTGAACTGAGGTGCGGTTTTATATCGTCATAATTATCCTCGTCAAAAAAACTGTCATCTCTACCATCTTTGGCACCATTCTTATTCGCTGCATATTGTAACGATACGTCGTCCTCACTCGTTTCAGCAGTTAACTCTGGCAAACTATCCTTTGCGTCCGGGTTGGCAAACTCATTTTTGGGTCCACTGGAACCGTCTTTAAAATCTGTTGTTATTTCTTCTTCTATTAATAAACCATATTCTTCTTGTGTATCATCACTTTTATCTTCATGTTCCTCTTTCGACGCTTCGTTTTCGATAGTGCTATACCCCCTGACTCCGTTATTGCCTGCCACGTCAACATCATTTTCCACAATCTGTGTCGTGTCGCCCTCCAGACTTGCGGTTGTCTCTAGGTCAGCACTTGCTGACATCTCATCTAGTAACGATCCTACTCCTTCATCTCTCTCGTCGTTTTCCAGTTCTTCAGGTTCACTGTTGAAGTCTTCGGATGTGTTATCATCAAATGCTTCACAAGCAGTTACAATATCTGGCTTATAGTTGTTGTCTTCCGCCCCTGATTTGTTGATGTTTTCCAAGAACGATGACTTATCAATGTTCTCTTCAAAGAGAGTTTCGTTTTCAACGCTTGATGTCATTTCTAATTTTTCTGTTCGCATCAAATCTGAACTTCCGTCTTCCTTTTCCATGGGTCCTTGAGTCGTTTCTTCATCCATTTAAACTAGCTAGAATAGAACATACACAGACCTGGAACGATTTCCTGAGTTTAATTTTCAGTGGGTGAATCAGCACGAAGTGGCAGGTTTTTGATGCACAGACGTTCACGTCTTTTGATGGGTTGTTGCATATGTACACTTTGCCTCCTCGAGTTTGAAGCAGCCAAAAGCCTGCATAAGATTCTTCACTTTAAGCCTTGCTTGTTCGGTCTGCAATGCTTCACTTTAGCTTGAAGTAACTGTCTATTTCGTTATCTTGACATTTGCATGTTTGGCTGTCGCTGTGGCATCTGTTAACAGGCACCTGATGGGGATTCGAAAAAATATATGTAGGTATTCTCCTTTGGTAGACACAATTTTACTTCAAATCATCCGTGAAGTTAATATCATACCTGTTGTAATGATTCCAGGCACATAATAAATCTTTATGTATAAAACCAGTTAAACAGTGAAAGTGGCCACCAGGCGGATAAACACTTCTTTTGGCAAACATTTCAGTTTTCACGACATCTAGAATTTTCGATGCTTCATTAGAAAATAAAAAAAATTCTTTCCAGCGAGCGCGATTTTTGTCCCGAAAAAAACGTCAAATATTTTGATGTACATAGGTTTGTTTGTTTATTGAAACCAAGTTTCACAAAACCTCAAATTCACGGTTTTTTAATTTGCATACAGAAATCTCGAATGCACAACCTGTTGTCTCAAGTGAAACTGTCGCCTTTTGGCAACAAGACATCTTGGATAATATCTTCTTAAATTAGCAATTCATGGCAATTACAAGGCAAAGCACCTGCAATATAAGTTCCAACAAGAGAAATCAACATAACTCAGGAAATCATTCGTAAGATTTTTGCACTTGATAACTTTTTGCTGTGCGGCGCAATTTTCTTGAGACCAGTTTGGTCACTTGATGATTGGCGGAATTGTTTATATTCACAAGCGCTGCATTGATGTAAACAATTTTCTTGGAAGTTGTCAGTTGATGTTAAAATCGATTAGATAATGTACTGAAAGTTAGAAGGAAAACCTTTGTACACAGAAAAATTATATATTAACAAATAAATTTCAACTAAAGACAAGTTACATGACCGTCAGGTAATATTGCAATTGCCCTCTGTCTTTAAGGAACTTTGACCATTCGCCATTTGCACATGTCCCCCAATACACCTTGTTTTCCCTAAGAATTTTGCATACTTATTCTCCTCAATTTTTCTTGAGACGTCTGTAATACCCAGAAGAATAAAAGAAAACAAGCTTTAAGGTTATGTAAACTTTTTGGAGGCAAACAAAGTGTATTATGGGAGATGTGCAAATGACGAATTGCCCCTTTGAAAAAGTTGAAACAACAGATCAGGAACTTTAATGTTGTTTATTTCCTTTCTCGATAGAAAAGATATGCTGCTTTACAAATGTACAGCAATACCCGCTGTTTACGAACATCGTTTTTGTTGCTGTTCAAGTGAGCCGCCCGGTTTGCTCAAGTTGATAAGCGCCGGTCTGAACGGGAGGTCGTTCGTTAAAATCCCGGCCGGACCAACATTCAGGGTCTATAAAATAACTGAGTAGAAAGTGCTGCCTTTGTAATAACATCTGCAAACGGTTGGATTTTCTGGTCCTCTCGGATAAGGACGATAAACTGTAGGCGCCGTCTCACAAGCCTTGCACATGTAATAAATTCGTTGGGACGTTAAAGAACCCATATTCTCTTCGTAAAGAGTAGGGGTCGTAGTCTTCGGTGTAGTGGTCTATCTCAAATTCACACTAACGTGGTGGGTATCATTACTCAGCCCGAAGTCCCCCAACCAGTGTTGTAAGGTATCCCTGCGACGGAGTGAATAATAATAATTATAATTACAATTACCATTACAGCCAGCGACTGAAACAAAGGAACTTGTTTCATATGCCACTGCTCCCCTCGTTGACGTATTAACTACAATAACTACAATAGGTGACTCACTGCAACTTGTTCTCCCATCACCACCAAGATATTTGCCCAGAATATTGGTATCACCATCGTCATCATTATGATCTGCCCCAAGACTTAATGGAATTCATTACCTAATAGCTTATGATCAATCCAATCCCTAAATGTTTTTATCATCTGCAAATTATAATTTTTTAAAATTGTAAGTATTGTAAAGCGCCATGAACTTTTAGGATATGTTGCGCTAAATAAGAACTCTATTCTTGTCATCATCATCAATCATCATCACCATCATCTTCATCTTCATCAGCATTGATATTATTCATATTTTTGTCCTTATTTTTGCCTATTCATAATTCTAATATGCAAATCAAAGTATTTCGATACAGTTTTTAGGAGACCATACCGACGTTTTTCAGTTTTTTTCAAAAAATCAAATTTTACTCTTTGTCAAAATCGATGTTTAGGCACGATATAAAAAGCACTTTGAAATCAATAAAAGTGAGATTTTGTGCAATCAGCATCTCCCATTGAATAGTGGACATCTGGATGTTTACCTATGGTGTATAGCAAATTTATCCTTTGAAAACGTTTTAAAATATCTCTGTTTAAATTTAAAACAAGTTTCGAAACATGTGGCCTTATGTAGTGACATCAAGCGACAAGCAAGTACTTCATGATCTCGATTTACTCATCGGTCTAGAGATATTAGGGACCTTTAGATTAGAGGACGAGATTTGACTTAAAGGTTTTCTAATTCTCAGTATTAATTTTACTATTTTTCACAAGAAAAGTTAGCACTGTTATCTAAATTGAAGGAGGTTAAGCCCTCTCTCGATCGCAAAATGATAAAACCTCTCACATTTGATAACTTGTTTCTACGACTACGACATTCTCGCTGAAACTCGTAGTTGAATGATGACGAATGACGAGGCCTATAACGTCACGCCAACATGACGCTGGTTCACGCGCGAGCACTACTTAGTGTTGGGAAAATCTCGTACTCGTAGTCGTTCTCCTTTTAGAATCTAAAAGTCTCCATTACTTATCTTACAAATGTAACATGCAAACCAGCCTGGTCTCACAAAATTTCATCATTTCATTATTGGCACTTTCATTGTGCTGTTCAAAAATGTTGCAATTACCAAATCTTTCAAGTAACATCTAAAACATTTGCATCTCCCCTTCAGAAATTTTCACCAGTTTCCTCCTTTATATTGTTCCAAAAAAGAGCTCCTTCAAAATCCTCTTCCGCCCCCCCCCCCCCCTCCCCCTTGTGGTAAACGTGCACATAATGAATGCAGCCTGGTGGGATGCCCAAATCTGTTGACCATGTTAAAAAGACGTTAAAAACTTATCTTTTTAGCCAGGCTTTTTCATAGGTAGGTTTCGTGTATGATCACTTTTTTTTACATTTTACTCGCCATTTACATATCTCCCATAATACACCTTGCTTCCCCCTCCCCCCCCCCCCCCCTCAAAAAAAATGCATAAGCATTGTCTTAGGACTACTGCAGCACTTAATTTGGCGAGGGTGGGGGTGGAGGGCAAACAAGGTGAATTTAGTTCTTTATGTCCTTTTAACTTTTCAACTTTAAACTTGATAAACTTTTATAATTTACTTAGTTATCAATCGCTGTTATGCGCAGTTGATCATCACAATGCCACGAAAAACTGCGCAAATCTAATTGTTTTTCTTTATTATAACAGAGATCTCAACTTAAATTTATTATTTAAATGTATTACTGCCGCCTTGCAGCCTCGCTAAGACGCGAGGCTGCGAGGCGGCAGCCTAATAGAGCTGTGCGCGATTGTTCCAGGAGCAGAAAAAATTTCGAATCGATGTAACATAGAGTAATGTAAGGCAACCATGACGTAATGCAGGACAGAGAATGCATTGTTTTCGAGCGAACAGGTGATACAGATCAGAGAATCCACGAGCCTTGTGCGTGCTTGTGAATCCCATGCTCATCCCGTCCTCAACCAATCGTCGGCTGGATTATTTCCATCCTACGCGATATCTGTCGCATTTGCCTGCTGGAATTTTTTATTGCATGCCGCTAAGGAAAATAATAACGCAGCGTCTTTGTGTCTTTGAAGCAAAATAATTCGGAAGGCTTCATTGGCGCACTATAAAGTTTTTAGCTTTAAAAAGAGACCAAATGTAAGTCTGTACATTGAATATTCGCGGACTTTAATATGACTTTTCGAGGATTTTAAGTTTGCTTATAAGACCACTAAATTTTACGCCAAATGACTTGTGCGCGACGTCGGACAAAAACACGAACTTCAATGTCTCCAAAAATTTGCTGAGTAAAGTCGGGATTTCAAATTCTTAATGTCGTAGAACAGTTTAGTTCACTATTTTCAAAAGACAAATTAAAGCACCGGGCACACATACACCAAGCCCATGATCCGCATGTCGTGGGAGAACTGCCGTGCGGTTCCCAGCCAACAGCTCCCACATGTGTTGTGTGGAGGCACTTGAAGGACTCGCCTCGGGTTTTCCCCGATCACTGACCGACGGCTTTGCCATGCTGATGAGCCCCAGTAAGGGCGAAACAGCTGTTCATAGCTGCCACTGCCCGCATGATATGGCTGTGCGCGTGCGTGAGGTAATGGCTGTGGGTTGGTGTATGAGTGCCCCTTGCTTTGATTTGGTTATCATTAGATCCCATCGACCGTAGCCCCTTCGTACACCTCATGAAATTTACACAGTGTAGTTTTCCCGTTTACTAAGTAGGGTTAAGCACTACCTTTTACAGATTAGGATTAAGCACTGCCTTTACTGATTAGGGTTAAGCACTGTTTCGAAATTGGTTAGGTTCTTTTTTGGGGGTTGGGGTTGATGCTATATGTACTTAAATTGTTTCTCCTACATCCAGCAAATCCTCAGTGGTATAGTGGTTAGCGTGGTATACTGAACCATCTGGGTCGTGGGTTCGAATCCTACTGTCTTTCGTATCATTTTTTTCTTTCGAATTGAAGAGACTTACACTTTCAAGAACATTTCCAGCTTGAAATATCACCTAAATGTGATATAAAAGCAGAAAACAGGAGCGCTTACCATTTGTATGGAAAACTCGGAAATTTCGAGGAGAATTCAAATCGAACGGTTCATCCCGATGGAAATTTTCCGGAAAAAAAGTAATACCTTTCGACGTATTACCTTTATCCCGTTTTTGCCAAAACGACCGAAATTTCCTGTACCATTGGCCGGATTACTAGTGCCAGGCTTCATGTCGAGAAAGAGCGAAAAATTTACCGGCATTTTGTAAATGGTACAACTCAATCCTGTTCCCGTTTTGGGTGTCAAAATAAATACCAGTACCATTTGACGGAAATTTTTTCACCGAAATTTCCGTACAAATGATAAGCGCTCCAGTTCTACCTTGTGTAAATTTCATAAGGGGAGAAATGGGCTACTCGTGATCCACCTTCCCCGCGTATGTCGTGGTAGGACCGCTGTGCGGGTTCCCAGCAAACAGCCTCCACATGTGTTGTGCGGAGCTGGCGCTTGATAGAACGTTTTGCACTCACCTCGGCAGTAACGGGTTCTTGAGACGCGGGTTATCCCCGTTCATTATCCCAACGGCTTTGCCACGCTAGTGGTCCCCAATAGGGGCGAAACAGCTGTCTGTGGCTGCCACTGCCCGCGTGATATGGCTGTGCGCATGCGTGAGGTACTAGCCCGGCCGTGGGTTGGTGTATGTGTGCCCCTTGCTTTAAGTTTGCACTATTTTCAATGAAATTGACTTAGGTTCAATCTATTATCCATCAATTACTATATTTCATGACATTACTAAACAAATTCAACCGGCGCGCGCGTACAGGTAAAATCTTTGCTCGTTGGCACTTAGCGATAGCTATAACTAGTTATTATATATAAGATATACTAGTGTAATTGCGTGTCATTTCTCTCGTAATATCCGAGTCCAAACCATAGACTTAAGGAGGCAAAGAGAGTTTCTACTTGATGGAGAGACCTGCCTGGGAAGTTGGGCTGTAGAAAGAAGAGTTATTTTGTGGAGTTCATGTATAGTGATTTTGCCAGGGATTTTGTTGGTGTAGTTTTCATGTCCTTCTTTACGGTGCCAAGAGCTCCCACAACCACCGGAACTATTGTTGTTTTGAGTCCCCACATTCGCTCAACCTCGATTTCCAAGTCTTTGTATTTATTAAGCTTTTCCGTGGTTGTGACCGAGGTGTTGGTCTCGAGGGGTATAGTCATGTCAGTGAGAAGGCGACGTCCTTCTTGTTCTTTAACACAATGTTCGGCCTATTAGCTGCGATGGTCCTGTCAGTGTGGATGGGCATGTCTCTCAGAATAGTGACGCTATCCTTCTCGGTGACAGTTTTGGGTTCATGCTCACCTCAATGCCAAACTCTTTGCAGATCTTCCAGTGCATGTGTGCAGCTGCGTTGTTGTGGTGGTGGATGTATTCAGTTTTAGCCAGTTCAGGGCGGCAGAGACCAGGGCCGGGTTGTTCAAAGCCGGGTTAAGATAACCCAGGGTTGGTACAAAATTTGAATTCAGATAGGAAAGATGAAAAAGAAAATTCACTTTAATTCTCTTTGTCTACAATTTGATGATTAGGTACTCTAAAAAGAGTAGGGAAAATTTTCCGAGAAAATGCTTTTGATGCAAAGAAAAATAGACCTGGTTTAGCTTTAACCTGCCTTCGAACAACTCGGCTTTGATCTTGGGCTGCGATAATAAAAATGAAGCCCTCGGTTTCTGCCTTGAGGCTAATTGCTTTTAGCCATATCCAGGTGTTTTCTTGTATTGGTCCACGTCAGTCTGTTTCACCCGCTGTAGGTATTTGCCGTGGAGCGATTTTGATTCCTACTTAGACCTGAGCTGTTGGCGACCCTGGTGTTTGGCCTTGGCCTTTGTTCTGCGGGTATGGGTGGTGTTCGCCACATCCTCTGCAGGTGGTATTACAGGCACTCCCAGTTTCCCGACTGAACTTCATTGACTGTCTGCTGATGGAGTACAAGGATTTCCTGTAACCATTTTTTTTTTTGTAATTTATTAATTTCTATTTGAAGTTTTCATCTTACAGAGTACACTTAAAGTAAAAAGGAAAAAACAAACAAAAGAACAAAACAAAACAAAACAAAAAGACAAAAAAAAGAAAAAAAACTATTTCAGCAGACAATATCGAAGTTGATAGAAAGTACTTATCTTTATATTTATGTACAGTATTTAATTGTTAATTAGATCACATTACATTGATTAACTTTTCCCACTTACTAAGATGTTTATTTAATGTGCCTCTTTTCCTGGCTGTGTAAAGTTCAATGTTGTAAACACGCCTAGTCCTAACAATGAACCCCTGAAGGGAAGGCATACCCTTTAGACATTTTTGTGAATAAATATAGTATTTCCCAAGCAATAAAATATGATTAACTAGAAGGAAATCATCTCCAACATCAAATTTACCGAAGATTATATCCTATTCTTTTAAATTCTCATCAATAATATTGTTGTCCCTTAGCCTGAACAAGACGTGTTTCCAAAAAACAGAGGATATTTTTTAGGAAAAAAAGTAAATGTTCGATGGATTCGACCTCAGTTTGGCAGAAAACACATTTATCTGATTCAGCCATACCAAAACGAAAAAGTTTCTCATTCGTAAAAAAGATACGGTTTAGTATTTTGAACTGAAATTCCCTAAGTTTTGTTTCTAATGTTGTGCGGAGGAATAATAAGTAAACTCTTTTCCAGTCAATAGTTAAATGATGATACTTTGCAGATAGCTTCTCTTTAGCGGTAGGTGTGGTTTGTTTTTTGGCCAAAAAAGACCGTCTGAAGACACTCGAGTTCCTCCAGATTTTTTGTATTTGGATCGGAATCGCATTTTTCCGCACATTCCGTTAAATCTTTCTCTAGGTTTTGTAGTTTCGCTCTTCTTTCGTGGGCTTTAGTTTTGCTATATCTTATTGTTTGCTGTCTAATTTTGTATTTGATTAAATCCCATAAGACACGTTTATCCTGTACTTCTTTGAATTCTTCCAGCCAAATGGCATACTCAGTGGTTAGTAGTTCACAATAAGCCAAATCATTTACAAGGTTTGAATTAAATCTACAACTAAAAACAGCTTTCCGCATTTCAAAAGTGCGAATCCCACGAACATTTAACGACAAAAGATTGAACTCGTTATTACGCGCCATAGTATTCTATTCACATACATTCATATTCATGCTCAGTTCTAATAAGGTATGGGAAAAAAGATTGATCAGCGGACTAAGCCAAGCTGGGACAGCTTGGCTTAGTATTCTATTCACATACATTCATATTCATGCTCAGTTCTAATAAGGTATGGGAAAAAAGATTGATCAGCGCCCAACAGCCCTCACTGTTCCTTAAATAGTCTTAGATAATTGCACTCCGACTCTCAAATCCTCTTACCACTTCCCAATCCTCAATCCTCCAACCCCTCTCATAACTTTAATCCCCAAGTACAGTAAGACACAGTTATACGTTTACAATTATAAACAAACTAAACTGGTATGAGTTTCCATAACAACATCTCTTCATTAAAGAAACGATAGTACAAAGGTTATAATCCATTCCAAAAACACCCTAGCCAAACAAAGTATCCTCATTCTGCTGGGCGTTTCCTCTGCTCAGCAGCTGGAAAAGCACACACAAAACGTTTCAGCTGATTCACATCCTGCCATGGAGCCACCACATTCTCAGCAGAAGGCGTAGCAAGTCGTCCCGACGGGCCATCATGTTTCAGAACCTTGGCCAGCTGAAGGTAATATAAGGCGGTATGCCTCCTAGCCCAACCCACGTGTTCCATAATCTCAGACAGATCCGCTCCTGTGAGGGCCAACGTTATCGCACAACCCGAACGAAAGCCATGCAATGTCTCACCATCATCAGCTTTCATCTGCTTGAGATACACTTTAAGACGCGCATCTGCTGCTGAAGAACTAAATGGAGAATCTTGGACACCATTATTAGAAGTTGTCGGACGAAACAAATATCCCTTTGTTAAATCAACGCCTAACTCCCTTGCCACTTCGACATATTGCTCAACGCCCTTCACAGGACAGATGACCGACTGGGGATTTCTGCGAACACCAAAGACATTACTGTCACCATCCCGCAAAGTCTTACCCCAGATATGATTAAATAAGAACCCATCATCATTTGGAAAACGAAGGATCTCCGGAACTTTTACCTGACCAAGATCTCCTGGGCGGTTCCCACTAAAGAACGCCAACTTAAAATAAGCTTGGTCACGTGCGATAATGAAACGGTCAAGTTTCGACTTTGATCTCGCTAGCTCGCCTTCAAGATACTTCGATAACTTAGTCAATTTGTCCACAAAGAATGGCGTGGCTTGTTTTGGAGTAACACGGGCCTGTAACTGCTCCGCTGTGACAAGACGAAGGTAATCTTTAACCAATTTATCAGAGGCTGGGTTACCAAGACCTAGCCGCTTGTCCCACTCTCCGTCCCGACCAATGGAATGGAAAATCGATCTTAACTTTCCTATGTAAGAGTCCACAGTCTTGTACGACAATCTCAAGGGGCAGCCACATGACTGTTTACCATGCTGACCCAAAAATTCACACGTATTGAGGTGTACCTGTGTTTTGCCACGCTTGTCTTTAAAGATCAGGAAGCGACACAAGTCCCTAGGCGTCACTGTCGCGAGAGTAACAAAACCCGGCAGAGCACCAAGAAAAGCCTCAAGTTCCCTCTGAAGAGAATCCTTCTGCTTTTTATAACTGGTTGCCTGATCGTAGTGAAGTAACTGCTGCAACCGCACTTCAATTCCATCAAGGTCAACGATAACATCAAAGTGTTCCTTGCCAAGCGTTGTCATAACCTTTCGCTTGTAGCCACAACGTTGACAAAAACGGAAGTCAAAATCATTAGCGTGTCCACAGGTTGGGCATTTAACCGACTGGACAAACAGCTTTGCCATGACTGGAAGCTCCTACAAACCAGAAAAGAAGAACCCTATCATACACCACAAACCAGTAGCACAACAGGTCAAAATGTATGCCAAGACACACCTAAAAACACACTGCAAAAACCCAGAGATCTCTAGGAATGCCCTTGTGAGGCAGCCACCCCTTTTTGGACGGGACCAAGAGAGCGTTGCCATCGCCACGAACAGCCAGACATCTACTCTTTACAGCTTTATTCATAAGGAGAGGCCACCAGTACTTCTTAGGAAACACGTCCAGCACCACTACTGTGCACGACTGTTTAAAACTCTGCAGAAATTTTAAGACAGGTCCCGTTAAGGCCATGGGAGGAAAAACATACGGTCTGGCCATAAGCGCTCCGAGGGAAGCAAGGTCCTGTGTGAAGAGATTTACACCAGACGATCCGGGAGAGGGAATCGGCGTAAAATGAGGGAGAGAATACCCGTGTGCATCCGTCATACTATTCGAATCCAAGGCCATAAGGTCGCAAGTATGGCCTTCCCTACCACCAAACTCCTTCTGAACAATCTGCCACAAGCCATCCGACAATTTACTATCTGAGTGGGACAGGCGCCTTGATGGAGCATCAGCAGGATTCTGACCAGTCGGAATGTAAGACATGTGCAGAGATAAGCTAAGCTTCGACGTTGTGAAGAAAAGCCGTTTCAATGCCATATTAAGCTCCAAGCTTCTACCACCCTGGTTGTTCCAAGCCTCGACAACGGCCTTATTGTCAACAAAAGCATCAACTCTAGCATTGAACAGTTTGTCTTTAAAAGCCATTAACGCCATGTCGACCGCAATAGCTTCCTTCGCGGCGATCCCCCATTTGCACTGCTCTTCCGTCCAATAATCTGATATTTCCTCACGATGAGGGGCTAACAAAATAGCACCCCAGCCTGATGCGGAAGCATCAGTTGCAACGGACACACGAATATGACGCTCATCCCGCCATGTTACCGGATCATCCCAACCCTCCAAAAACAGCCAATGGGAGATCTCCTCACGCAGATCCCCCCTGATGGGTATTAGCCTGTGGGGAGTACGTTGGCCACCGGCAATAGCTGCATTCATCTGCTTCGTAAACAACTGGGCTGCAGGTTCTGCTAGACTAAAAGAGACACATTTCCCAACCAGGCGTTGCAAGGTTTTCACCGTAACCTTAGAGGCATGGAGTATTTCACGGACAAGTCGCAAGAATTTCTCCTTCTTTTCCGGCTTTAAGCAGAACACCTCCCTAGAAGAATCCGCTAAAAAACCAAGGTAGGGAACCACTTTACTTGGGAACAATATCGACTTTTGCAAACCAAGGAAATAGCCCAAGCTGACAAGATGGTAAGCAACAAGAAATATAGCCGACCTAGCCGCCGCAAGATGACGATCATCAACAGTGTTAATAGTAGCGTATTCCCCCTTATCGAGTGCCACCTGCAGTTCGCCATTGTGTCGATCATCGATGTAGAGCAAACAAGGGATTCCTATAGCTCTAAGGAAATTACTAGCCAACAGGCCAGTAGTATGATATACAAACGGGGAGATCTTCCACCCAAAAGGAAGGGTATTATACGTGAAATACCACCCTCCCCATTGGATCCCAAAATACGTGCGGCCGTCTTTAGAAAGAAGAATATGGTCATAGCCAGACTTATCGTCTAGGACCGTTTGGTAGGTATCCTTGCCCACGTAACGCGGTAAATCTATCAGCCTGTCTAAAGAGAAAGGCATATGACGCATCCATAAATTAAGATAGCGCGCATCGTGACATAACCTTGGCTTTGTTGGCTCAACTGTAAGGGGAAGAACAATAAATGGAGGGTCAACCACACCCACTCTCCCCAACAGCGAAATAGCTCCAGATCTCAAGCGCGCAACTAACGTTTCCTCCACAAATGACACAAAAGACTTGCAAGAGACATTGTTCTTAAACACCTTCATCGGAGGCTCGTCTGAATCGAACAATTCTCCTTTAAAACTTCCTTTAAAATGCTTGAAAAACGGCTTAATCGAGACCTTGTCCCTTATCCACCCAAGAATCTGTGCCTGTTGGGGTGACGAGCTATCTCGCGCAATGTACTGCCAATACTCGAAATGGTTATGCAATTCTCCAGCTCGAAAACAATGTGGGTCACGGAACAATAACTCCGAAATATCACCAATTAACTCTCCCCTCTGTATCCTCTGTAATCTAACACGGTCACAGGCTGTCACTTCTCCACTGACCTCGACGGGGTTACCGAAACAATCGACCCAGGACATTGGAAGCTCAATTTCTTTGCCTCGTAACTCCTGAAGTCGAAGATCAAAGGAGTCAGATTTTTCCCAACACCACATGTTTCCCTAGGAAAAAGGGGTAGTGAAGACACCTTTAAACACTGAATCGCCGAAAAATCTAAGACCATATTAAAATCATCCCCGTCAAAGTCAGCAGAGAAATAACAGCTAAGACCAGCGAGGCTGGAGGGCCCTTGTCTCAAGGATACCCCTTTTTCAAAGTCGTTATAACTATGCTGACAAAATAGACAGAGTAAAATATGCACTAGATTGATTCAATACACACAAAAGTTTGTTTATTATCGCAAAGAATTAAGCAATATTACAACACACAGCCTTGTCCAGGCGGCCTTCAACCTATAACACCGGTGCGAACTAACGAGATCTAAACACAAGCTACTTGTCTGATTTGGGATCCGTTTTCCTCTGCTTGGACTTCAAATCAGGACAATCAGCTTTGATATGACCTCGCCTATGACAAAAATAACATCGCAAAGAAAATAGACGGGACGGACGTGCCACACCAGAACCCCTGTTGTCGTTCGCTTGAGGCTTCTTGCGATTTGACTTCTTTTCTACTCTAGAAACGATATCCAGGACCCTCTCGTGGTCCTTGTCTCCTAATAGGCGCATAACAAGGTCCTTGAAGTGGTCCTTCGACAACTCCACCTTTTCCCTCGCCGACTGATGAACGAGCCGATAGTAGTTCTTCCTGTCATGATTACGGTCAGCGGCCTTGTTATGCAGAGTCTCCAGCATCTCAAGCACCTCATACTTGTTAAACTCTGTCAACGGGCGGGAAGCATAAGCCAAGATCTGTTCCACGAGCTTCTCAGGCGACGCGTTGGTTACTGCCTCCACTGACTGCTTTAACTGTCTCACCTCCTCACGCAATCTCTGCAAAGGAACAAAGAGACTCTTAATCACCGCCCACCTCAATGTGCGAAGCACTCAGTGTTATGCATAAAAAACCTCATTACAGGCCACGTGAAAAAACAAAAACATCACGTAACTTCTCGCGTTACCATGTATAAACATCCTTCGGCAGGCACAGCCAAAGGAGAAAATACAAGTAAGACGACCTAGCAACGTTCAACAATTAACGATGACCCATTATCATAACTCATAACAAACATCCAAAGGCCACATCAGCCGAAGGAAAAGACAAAACACAAATGACACCTCGCTGTCACCATTCGTAACCATCCCACGACCGCAAAAAGGCTGAAGGAAATACAAATAAGCGAATTCACGGCGTCTCTCTAGCCAAAAGCTAGATGTCACCGCCGAACAAAACGGCCACGTCGCTTGTACAATAAGCGAGTCCACAGCGTTCCTCTAGCTAAAAGCTAAACGCCCAACGCTGGTCCGTCAACCAACCACCGCCGAACAAATCGGCCACCTCGCCTGTACGGTTTGTAACCGTCCAACGACCACAAAGACCGAAGAAAATACAAACAAGCGAGTCCACGGCGTTCCTCTAGCCAAGAGCCAGGCGCCGACCGCTAATCCGTCAACTAGCCACCGCCGAACAAATCGGCCACCTCGCTCGTACGGTTTTGTAACCATCCAACGACCACAAAGGCCGAAAGAAATACAAAATAAGCGAATCCACGGCGTTCCTCCAGCCACAAGCCAGACGCCGAACGCTAGTTCGTTAACTAGCCACGCGGAATAACCCGACAATCTTCCGAAAAGATTTCGATAACAGGCCGCGATCGGGCCAAAAGCTCTCCGTTATTCTCTCCACCATGCTGTGTGAAGAACCTGAAAGATACGACAGACAAGAGAAATATGCCACGAAAGAATTCATAACAACTAAAAGAGAACTACCTCCAGTTCCTGAGGCTGAGCGACATTAACATTCTGGTTGCCATCCGGTGGATTCACAACCAGCGGATTCACCACTAGCGGGTTCACGACCGGTGGATTCACGACTGGCTCTACAGGATCGACAAGTAACTGAACGTTCGGCTCCGGAGGTTGACCCTCAGCCATCAGGAAATCGTCAAGAAAATCGCGTGGGTCGTATCTTCCAAAAGAAAAGAGACCAGCTCTTCGCGGCTCCGCTGAAAAACTGAGCAAGAATGGTCTATTTTCGCGCCAAACCAGAATTTATTATCGGTAATTACGTAATCGCACGTGAGACCGCTAGACTAGCCATGAAAGAACCCATTATTGAATTATTTTAACCTCGCATATCATTATGAGTGTTGTGAATATTACCAGAATAAGTAGGACCTGATTTGGTGGGAAAAATTTATCAACACATTTACAGCAATCTGACACTCAAAGAAATTCTTCATTGACATGCTGCGATAGCTTTGAATAACAGAAAATGAAAGGAAAATAACCACGAAAACGAAAACAAAAACAATAGAGTACAACCACTTAATACTGATACCAACAATTAAAAGAGCAGCAAGGTAACTATCTCGAATGCTGCGCCCTGGAATGGATCTAAGTAAAGTTGTTCGAGATTGCATGTTTGCGTACGACAGCAAAAAGCCTAGTTGGGCTTTAGAGACAATGATTCGGAAATAAAGTTTTAAAGTGAATGTACTTAACGCCTACAACAGATTACGAGGAAATTATATGCAAATACATGACTATTTGAGAGCAGAGTGAAAGAAAAGCTCCGATGAGAGTATTATATTTAAATGTACATTTTTATCTCTGGACATGTGTAGAAAGCGTTGCTCGTGCCTAAACAAAATCTGTCAATGGAGCATTTGCAGGGATAAATTTACCATTATATGGTTGCGCTTTGCTGAAATATACTGTACAGCCTTTGCCTCTGGCCTCCTTGAACTTTTTCATCTGACTTTTCCTTATTTCATAAAGTTCTTTTGGTATATCGTCAAACACCGAAAATTGTTTGTCCTCTTGACTCTTTAACTCCTTGCGGGCTTCATCCATCACCATTTCCTTGTCCGAATATGGTAAGAAACGTGCGATAATTGGGCGAGGTTTGTCACTGCTGTTGTTAGGCTTTCCCAATCGATGGACTCTTTGGAACTCGATTCTACCACGAGGGTTTTCAATACGAAGGTTGTTTTCCAGGAATTTAAACACTAAATCTCTTGTATCCTCGGGTGGGGAGTCAACTGCAGAAGCCGGCACTACTTCGTGAATCCCAAAGAATTTACCATTTTCTCTTCTTGAGAAGGTTTCTAAATACAATATCTGCTTGCGAAGATCATTTATTTCAAACTTTGACTCTTTCTTTAGGTCTGAAATGTCGTCTTTTGTTGAACTGGATACTTGCTTCCAATTCGGACGCTTTCTTTTCCACTCTGTTTGTTTTTTGCTTCAGGTCTTGTACATCTTCATTTAAACGAGATACTTTCTCCTCGATACGAGCAAGACTGCCAGAGACCTCGCTAAGATGCGCTTCTATCTTATCGAGTTTTTCTAATTTATCCAGCACACGCTGCAGTTTCAGACCGACGTCCTCCGCCATCTCCAGCGCTTCAAACACTTCGTCCGTGTCACTATTTTTGCTTCTTTTCTCTTCAGGTGACTGATTAGAAGATTGAGATGCTGCACTAGATCTACCTTTCCTTTTGGAAGACATTAGAGGCGTATAAAGATGAAAAATTGCAATCACCTCCTGCTCAACATTACGCGACCTATTCGTTCGCCATGCTAGCCCCAGTCCCTTCATTGACTGTCTGCTAATGGAGTACAAGGATTTCCTGTCGTCCGGGTCTTTGACAAAGTGGAGGAGGTATTTATCAAGAGCGATAGTGGTCGTCTTGTAGGAAAGCTCCAGTTTTATGAGCCCTCTACCTCCTTCGGTTCTGGGCAGGTACAGCCTGTCCTCGTCAGATTTGGGGTGGTGCATCTTGTACATAGTCAGGAACCTCCTAGTCTGTGTATCAAGTTTGGTCAGCTCTTATCCGAGTCCAAACCATGGACTTTGGGAGGGTAAAGAGGGTTTGTAATAAATGGAGAGGATCCGCCTGAGAAGGTGGGCTATGATGATGATGATGATGATGATGATGATTAGTGTTATTCATATAT
>OZ037994.1:21814401-21856901 GCA_964035705.1 Porites rus | reverse complement strand
TGTTACCTTGTTACTCTGTTACCTTGTTACCTTGTTACTCTGTACCTTGTTACCTTGTTACTCTGTTATCTTGTTACCTTGTTACCTTGTTACTCTGTTACCTTGTTACCTTGTTATTCTGTTACCTTGTTACTCTGTTACCTTGTTACTCTGTTACCTTGTTACCTTGTTACTCTGTTACCTTGTTACTCTGTTACTCTGTTACATTGTTACTCTGTTACCTTGTTACCTTGTTACCTTGTTACTCTGTTACCTTGTTACCTTGTTACTCTGTTACCTTGTTACCTTGTTACTCTGTTACCTTGTTATTCTGTTACCTTGTTACCTTGTTACTCTGTAACCTTGTTTCCTTGTTACTCTGTTACCTTGTTACTCTGTTACATTGTTACCTTGTTACTCTGTTACCTCGTTACCTTGTTACCTTGTTACTCTGTTACCTTGTTACCTTGTTACTCTGTTACCTTGTTACCTTGTTACCTTGTTACCTTGTTACTCTGTTACCTTGTTACCCTGTTACCTTGTTTCCCTGTTACCTTGTTACTCTGTTACCTTGTTACCTTGTTACTCTGTTACCTTGTTACCTTGTTACTCTGTAACCTTTTTACCTTGTTACTCTGTAACCTTGTTACCTTGTTACCTTGTTACTCTGTTACCTTGTTACCTTGTTTCTCTGTTACCTTGTTACCTTGTTATTCTGTTACCTTGTTACCTTGTTACTCTGTTATCTTGGTACCTTGTTACTCTGTTACCTTGTTACCTTGTTACTCTGTTACCTTGTTACTCTGTTACTCTGTTACCTTGTTACCTTGTTACCTTGTTACTCTGTTACCTTGTTACCTTGTTACTCTGTAACCTTGTTACCTTGTTACTCTGTTACCTTGTTTCTCTGTTACCTTGTTACCTTGTTACTCTGTTACTCTGATACCTTGTTACCTTGTTACCTTATTACTCTGTTACCTTGTTACCTTATTACTCTGTTACCTTGTTACCTTGTTTCTCTGTTACCTTGTTCCCTTGTTACTCTGTTACCTTGTTACCTTGTTACCTTGTTACTCTGTTACCTTGTTACCTTGTTACTCTGTTACCTTGTCATCTTGTTACTCTGTTACCTTGTTACCTTGTTACTCTGTTACCTTGTTACCTTGTTACTCTGTTACCTTGTTACCTTGTTACTCTGTTACCTTGTTACTCTGTTACTCTGTTACCTTGTCACCTTGTTACTCTGTTACCTTGTTACCCTTTTACTCTGTTACCTTGTTACCTTGTTACTCTGTTACCTTGTTACCTTGTTACCTTGTTACTCTGTTACTCTGTTACCTTGTTACCTTGTTACTCTGTTACCTTGTTACCTTGTTACTCTATAACCTTGTTACCTTGTTACCTTGTTACTCTCTTACCTTGTTACCTTGTTACTCTGTTACCTTGTTACTCTGTTACCTTGTTGCCTTGTTACCTTGTTACCTTGTTACTCTGTTACCTTGTTGCCTTGTTACCTTGTTACTCTGTTACCTTGTTACCTTGTTATTCTGTTACCTTGTTACTCTGTTACCCTGTTACCTTGTTACTCTGTTACCTTGTTACGGTGTTACTCTGTTACCTTGTTACCTTGTTACATTGTTACCTTGTTACTCTGTTACCTTGTTACCTTGTTACATTGTTACCTTGTTACTCTGTTACCTTGTTACTCTGTTACCTTGTTACCTTGTTACCTTGTTACTCTGGTACTTTGTTACCTTGTTACCTTGTTACTCTGTTACCTTGTTGCCCTGTTGCCTTGTTCCCCTGTTACCTTGTTACTCTGTTACCTTGTTACCTTGTTACTCTCTTACCTTGTTACCTTGTTACTCTGTTACCTTGTTACTCTGTTACCTTGTTACCTTGTTACCTTGTTACCTTGTTACTCTGTTACCTTGTTACCTTGTTATTCTGTTACCTTGTTACTCTGTTACCCTGTTACCTTGTTACTCTGTTACCTTGTTACGGTGTTACTCTGTTACCTTGTTACCTTGTTACATTGTTACCTTGTTACTCTGTTACCTTGTTACCTTGTTACCTTGTTACATTGTTACCTTGTTACTCTGTTACCTTGTTACTCTGTTACCTTGTTACCTTGTTACCTTGTTACTCTGGTACTTTGTTACCTTGTTACCTTGTTACCTTGTTACTCTGTTACCTTGTTGCCCTGTTACCTTGTTACTCTGTTACCTTGTTACCTTGTTACTCTCTTACCTTGTTACCTTGTTACCTTGTTACCTTGTTACTCTGTTACCTTTTTACCTTGTTATTCTGTTACCTTGTTACTCTGTTACCCTGTTACCTTGTTACTCTGTTACCTTTTTACGGTGTTACTCTGTTACCTTGTTACGTTGTTACCCATTTACTCTGTTACCTTGTTACCTTGTTACCTTGTTACTCTGTTACCTTGTTACCTTGTTACTCTTACCTTGTTACCTTGTTACTCTGTTACTCTGTTACCTTGTTACCTTGTTACTCTTTTACCTTGTTACCCTGTTACCTTGTTTCCCCGTTACCTTGTTACTCTGTTACCTTATTATTCTGTTACCTTTTTACCTTGTTACTCTGTTACCTTGTTACCTTGTTACACTGTTACCTTGTTACCGTGTTACTCTGTTACCTTGTTACCTCGTTACTTTGTTAATCTCTTAGTCTGTTACCTTGTTATTCTGTTCCTTTGTTCCCTTGTTACCTTATTACCCTGTTACCTCGTTACTATTTTACCGTGTTACCTTGTTTCTCTGTAGCCTTACCTTGCTACTCTGTTACCTTGTTACCGGGTTACTCTGTTACCTTGTTACCTTGTTACCTTGTTACATTGTTACCTTGTTACTCTGTTACCTTGTTACTCTGTTACCTTGTTACCTTGTTACCTTGTTACTCTGGTACTTTGTTACCTTGTTACCTTGTTACCTTGTTACTCTGTTACCTTGTTGCCCTGTTACCTTGTTACTCTGTTACCTTGTTACCTTGTTACTCTCTTACCTTGTTACCTTGTTACCTTGTTACCTTGTTACTCTGTTACCTTTTTACCTTGTTATTCTGTTACCTTGTTACTCTGTTACCCTGTTACCTTGTTACTCTGTTACCTTTTTACGGTGTTACTCTGTTACCTTGTTACGTTGTTACCCATTTACTCTGTTACCTTGTTACCTTGTTACCTTGTTACTCTGTTACCTTGTTACCTTGTTACTCTTACCTTGTTACCTTGTTACTCTGTTACTCTGTTACCTTGTTACCTTGTTACTCTTTTACCTTGTTACCCTGTTACCTTGTTTCCCCGTTACCTTGTTACTCTGTTACCTTATTATTCTGTTACCTTTTTACCTTGTTACTCTGTTACCTTGTTACCTTGTTACACTGTTACCTTGTTACCGTGTTACTCTGTTACCTTGTTACCTCGTTACTTTGTTAATCTCTTAGTCTGTTACCTTGTTATTCTGTTCCTTTGTTCCCTTGTTACCTTATTACCCTGTTACCTCGTTACTATTTTACCGTGTTACCTTGTTTCTCTGTAGCCTTACCTTGCTACTCTGTTACCTTGTTACCGGGTTACTCTGTTACCTTGTTCCCTTGTTACTTTGTTAATCTGTTAGTCTGTTACCCTGTTACTCTGTTTCCTTGGTACCTTCGTTTTACCTCGTTAGTCTGTTACCTTGTTGCTTCGTTACCTTGTTACTCTGTTACCTAGTACCTCAAGATATCTAGGAATGTGTGTAGACGTAATACGTCACATGCACACTTGTCAGAGTTAAAACGCACTTGCTATTGAGATGCCTAGGACGTCGGGATCAGTCAGTACCAGATTGTGGTAATGTTTAACTTCCCCCGCGGCCTTGTTTGACGGTTTGTATGGTATGGCGTGGCAGTGCGTAAAGAACTGTAAAAGAAAAAAAAATGCGATATATATGTCCAGGAAGGATCTTGTTAGCAAATTCTCTCCGCAATTTTCCCAAAGAAAATAATTCACCGAAAATTTGTGAGACAATCACTTGCAAATATCGCATGAGTAGAAAAACCAATAAAACAAAATTCTAAACTTAGAAAAAAATCGCAAAAGTAACAAGGATTTTTCCTGCTACCTAAAAACACTGAAAAGGTAAGAAATATCGCAAAAATAGCAAGAATGACAAATTTAAAAAATTCTAGACTAACAAAGAAAAATGGTTAAGTAGGGCCTTCAAAAGCCTTCAAATCTCGCAAAAATCGCAAAACTAATAAGGATTTTTCTTGCTATGTGAAGAGATTGAATACTTGTAATATCGCAAAAGCAAGAATAAAAAAATTAAATAAATTCTAGACTTAGAGAGAGAAAAGGCCAAGAAGGTGAATTCTTTGCACAAATTCCTTTTTTTTTTTTTTCGATTTATGGGAAAATTTGAGGCTTGAGCGAAGGCCTGTGTATCGCCATCAAAATCTATTTGTGTCGGTGACCTATACTAGCGACAGCAGCGTTTTTATTACTTGCGAATTAAGGAAACTATATAATAGGCTATCGCAATACGCTACTCTGCTTGTTATAAAAGTAAGAACTAACAATTCATGCAGCTGCTGGACAACCTGTTTAATACTTTCTAATGATCTACGGATGATAATGATAACAATGATAAAGTAAAAACTTGCAAGAGGTGACAGGCCGCACATCTTCACCGGCGTGAAACTTTTGAAACCTTTTATATATTGCTCCATTGAGGAGACTTCTTTCAGGGATCTTATAGTTTAAAATTTGAACGATGATATCGCTTCTATATAGCGGACCAAGATACGGCTCGATACAGTTTATGTTCAGCAAGGGAAAATTGTGTAAGTTGAGCAGAACCTTTAAAATGTTCAACAGACAATTTATTCAGTTCGCGCGTATTCCTGTTGAATTTGTAGCCCGTTTATCAGATATGTCTACTCAAAAATATAATAATTTTTCCATAGCTGCCGTTATCTTAGAGTAACGCTTTTCATATCTCCGTAAAGTTTAGGTTTACGCGATCTCAGAGAACAATGTTTAGCTGTACTCAGCACGTAGTCTTTTTAAAAATATATCCAGATCTGACACTGGTTTTGGGTATTTATCACGTCTAAGCATGATTTAAATACATTATGAAGCTGTGTCCTTTGAATGTCGTTTAAAAACTCAATCGCTTTGTAAATGTCACTTGTAGTTTTAATATCAGAGGAGAGTATTTTAAAGTTCAATATTTTTCAATACCATTAGCATGTTGCTTTCACCTCAACCATCCCACCACATAGCAACTGATGAGAATCGTAAGATTCGAAACCGCCGGTCTTGCTTGTAAACTTATATTTAACTACACACATTATGTAGTGGCACAAAGAAGCCAGTCAATTGATTGGTAAAAAAGCAACATGCTAATGGTAGTTACTCTAAGATAACGGCAGCTATGGAAAAAAAAAAAAACAAAAAAACAAGGTAACAGAGTAACAAGGTAACAAGGTAACAAGGTAACAGAGTAACACGGTAACAAGGTAACAAGGTAACAGAGTAACAAGGTAACAGAGTAACAAGGTAACAAGGTAACAAGGTAACAAGGTAACAGAGTAACAAGGTAACAAGGTAACAGAGTAACAAGGTAACAGAGTAACAAGGTAACAAGGTAACAGAGTAACAAGGTAACAAGGTAACAGAGTAACAAGGTAACAAGGTAACACAGTAACAAGGTAACAAGGTAACAAGGCAACAGAGTAACAAGGTAACAAGGTAACAGAGTAACAAAGTAACAAGGTACACAGTAACAAGGTAACAAGGTAACAGAGTAACAAGGTAACAAGGTAACAGAGTAACAAGGTAACAGAGTAACAAGGTAACAAGGTAACAAGGTAACAGAGTAACAAGGTAACAAGGTAACAAGGTAACAGAGTAACAAGGTAACAAGGTAAAAAGGTAACAGAGTAACAAGGTAACAAGGTAACAGAGTAACAAGGTAACAAGGTAACACAGTAACAAGGTAACAAGGTAACAGAGTAACAAGGTAACAAGGTAACAGAGTAACAAGGTAACAGAGTAATAAGGTAACAAGGTAACAAGGTAACAGAGTAACAAGGTAACAAGGTAAAAGAGTAACAAGGTAACAAGGTAACAGAGTAACAAGGTAACAAGGTAACACAGTAACAAGGTAACAAGGTAACACAGTAACAAGGTAACAAGGTAACAGAGTAAAAAGGTAACAAGGTAACAGAGTAAAAAGGTAACAAGGTAACAGAGTAAAAAGGTAACAAGGTAACAGAGTAACAAGGTAACAAGGTAACACAGTAACAAGGTAACAAGGTAACAGAGTAAAAAGGTAACAAGGTAACAGAGTAACAAGGTAACAGAGTAACAAGGTAACAAGGTAACAGAGTAACAACGTAACAAGGTAACAAGGCAACAGAGTAACAAGGTAACAAGGTAACAGAGTAACAAAGTAACAAGGTAACACAGTAACAAGGTAACAAGGTAACAGAGTAACAAGGTAACAAGGTAACAGAGTAACAAGGTAACAGAGTAACAAGGTAACAAGGTAACACAGTAACAAGGTAACAAGGTAACACAGTAACAAGGTAACAAGGTAACAGAGTAATAAGGTAACAAGGTAACAGAGTAACAAGGTAACAAGGTAACAGAGTAACAAGGTAACAGAGTAACAAGGTAACAAGGTAACAAGGTACTAAGGTAACAGAGTAACAAGGTAACAAGGTAACAGAGTAACAAGGTAACAAGGTAACAGAGTAACAAGGTAACAAGGTAACAAGGTAACAGAGTATCAAGGTAACAAGGTAACAGAGTAACAAGGTAACAAGGTAACAGAGTAACAAGGTAACAAGGTAACAGAGTAACAAGGTAACAAGGTAACAAGGTAACAGAGTAACAAGGTAACAAGGTAACAAGGTAACAGAGTAACAAGGTAACAAGGTAACAGAGTAACAAGGTAACAAGGTAACAGAGTAACAAGGTAACAAGGTAACAGAGTAACAAGGTAACAAGGTAACAGAGTAACAAGGTAACAAGGTAACAGAGTGACAAGGTAACAGAGTAACAAGGTAACAAGGTAACAAGGTAACAGAGTAACAAGGTAACAAGGTAACAGAGTAACAAGGTAACAAGGTAACAGAGTAACAACGTAACAAGGTAACACAGTAACAAGGTAACAAGGTAACAGAGTAACAAGGTAACAAGGTAACACAGTAACAAGGTAACAAGGTAACAGAGTAACAAGGTAACAAGGTAACAGAGTAACAAGGTAACAGAGTAACAAGGTAACAGAGTAACAAGGTAACAAGGTAACAAGGTAACAAGGCAACAGAGTAACCAGGTAACAAGGTAACAGAGTAACAAAGTAACAAGGTAACACAGTAACAAGGTAACAAGGTAACAAGGTACTAAGGTAACAGAGTAACAAGGTAACAAGGTAACAGAGTAACAAGGTAACAAGGTAACAGAGTAACAAGGTAACAAGGTAACAGAGTAACAAGGTAACAAGGTAACAGAGTAACAAGGTAACAAGGTAACAAGGTAACAGAGTAACAAGGTAACAAGGTAACAGAGTAACAAGGTAACAAGGTAACAGAGTGACAAGGTAACAGAGTAACAGAGTAACAAGGTAACAAGGTAACAGAGTAACAAGGTAACAAGGTAACAAGGTAACAGAGTAACAAGGTAACAAGGTAACAGAGTAACAAGGTAACAAGGTAACAGAGTAACAAGGTAACAAGGTAACACAGTAACAAGGTAACAAGGTAACAGAGTAACAAGGTAACAAGGTAACAGAGTAACAAGGTAACAGAGTAACAAGGTAACAAGGTAACAGAGTAACAAGGTAACAAGGTAACAGAGTAACAAGGTAACAAGGTAACAAGGCAACAGAGTAACAAGGTAACAAGGTAACAGAGTAACAAAGTAACAAGGTAACAGAGTAACAAGGTAACAAGGTAACAAGGTAACAGAGTAACAAGGTAACAGAGTAACAAGGTAACAGAGTAACAAGGTAACAAGGTAACAGAGTAACAAGGTAACAAGGTAACAGAGTAACAAGGTAACAAGGTAACAGAGTAACAAGGTAACAAGGTAACAAGGCAACAGAGTAACAAGGTAACAAGGTAAAAGAGTAACAAGGTAACAAGGTAATAAGGTAACAGAGTAACAAGGTAACAAGGTAACAAGGTAACAGAGTAACAAGGTAACAAGGTAATAAGGTAACAGAGTAACAAGGTAACAAGGTAACAGAGTAACAAGGTAACAAGGTAACAAGGTAACAGAGTAACAGAGTAACAAGGTAACAAGGTAACAGTAACAAGGTAACAGAGTAACAAGGTAACAAGGCAACAGAGTAACAAGGTAACAAGGTAACAGAGTAACAGAGTAACAAGGTAACAAGGTAACAAGGTAACAGAGTAACAAGGTAACAAAGTAAGAGTAACAAGGTAACAAGGTAACAGAGTAACAGAGTAACAAGGTAACAAGGTAACAAGGTAACAGAGTAACAAGGTAACAGAGTAACAAGGTAACAGAATAACAAGGTAACAAGGTAACAGAGTAACAAGGTAACAAGGTAACAAGGTAACAGAGTAACAAGGTAACAGAGTAACAAGGTAACAAGGTAACAGAGTAACAAGGTAACAGAGTAACAAGGTAACCAGGTAACCAGGTAACAGAGTAACAAGGTAACAGAGTAACGAGGTAACAAGGTAAAAGAGTAACAAGGTAACAAGGTAACAGAGTAGCAAGGTAACAAGGCAACAGAGTAACAAGGTAACAGAGTAACAAGGTAACAAGGTAACAGAGTAACAAGGTAACAAGGTAACAGAGTAACAAGGTAACAGAGTAACAAGGTAACAAGGTAAGAGAGTAACAGAGTAACAAGGTAACAAGGTAACAGAGTAACAAGGTAACAAGGTAACACAGTAACAAGGTAACAAGGTAACAGAGTAACAAGGTAACAAGGTAACAGAGTAACAAGGTAACAAGGTAACAGAGTAACAAGGTAACAAGGTAACAGAGTAACAAGGTAACAAGGTAACAGAGTAACAAGGTAACAAGGTAACAGAGTAACAGAGTAACAAGGTAACAGAGTAACAAGGTAACAAGGTAACAGAGTAACAAGGTAACAAGGTAACAGAGTAACAAGGTAACAAGGTAACAGAGTAACAAGGTAACAAGGTAACAGAGTAACAAGGTAACAAGGTAACAAGGTAACAGAGTAACAGAGTAACAAGGTAACAGAGTAACAGAGTAACAAGGTAACAGAGTAACAAGGTAACAAGGTAACAGAGTAACAAGGTAACAAGGTAAACGTTTTGCTGATGTTGCCAATTAGTTGAATTTCAACGTAATTTCCAACCCACAGTAGTTTTAATTTCATCTTGTGAATTATGCCGTAAACAAATAAGAAACAGTCTACCAAGCTCAATTCAGCACTTTTCAGCTGGTATTTATGCATATTCAACTACCTCTGCAACAATACATCTTACGTGTTCTGCCTAATGAACACCTGACTCCGCCTGTTCTCTATTCCGTTCTCTATGACGCCTTGTCATATTTCTGTGCGCGATCCTTGCTGCCCGCTCATCGAAATTTAACTCTCAGTTAGTTCAAACCTCCGGTGTACTTCCTTCGGTGACATTCAAGGGTCCTTGAAAAGCTAAGTCGATCACCATGTTGATCATCTTTAATGATAATTTATTTATAAGCATATTAATTATCACAACAACGCACAACGCGGCCAAACGCAATAATTAAAACTCTTAATTTTGGTGGATCTTGGACACAGTTTCGTAGAAAGGAACACATTTTGATCAGTTTCATAATCTGACAATAACTCATTTTTCTACGGGATACCAAACAAATGTCTGCAAATTGTTTCAGAAAAATACAACAAGGTCACGACAGTCATGGGAAGTTTTAAATGAGGAAGAGTTAACGAGACCTAGAGAGCAGAGGGGGGTTACGTTCGCAATTATTCCTGCAAATATGAGAGAGTCGGTATTGGTTAGTCTGTCGACTATTATTTTAATAATACCTTAAGTTAAATAAAGGTATCTTGTTTCTACCCTGCTCTCGGCGATGACATATGTAAATTTCGTGGAGAGGTCTAACTGACAGGGGAGCGGCGTTGTGTAATTGAAGCGGCTATTCGGCGCTTTTACGTTGTAGAAGACTGTATAAAAAGGTTTTCAGTGGCGGTCCTGAAAAAAAAATGCCGCTCTCTTACCTTTAAGACAGACAACAAAAAATGCCCACGATGATGAAGCAGTAATTTCACACCCTCGAAATCGTGATCTGCGTATGTTTTGACTGACAGACATCAGGTATGCCATACCGGGAAGCATCGGGCTGGTTCACTAGACTTGATTTCCACCTTCTAGTGATCACTCAAGTTTAATCTTGAAACGTTATTTTCAAAGTGTTATTTAAGGCAGAATCCTTTGCGAAGGATATTCACTGGAATTTAATTTTTGCTTTGCAAACACTGAACAATCTATTACTTAGCGTTTTTAAGGACAGTTGTGTCGTTTACATCTCTTTAAAATTCTTAGTTATTACTTCTTTTTTGTTTTGTTTTTTTTAAACTGTCGGACTTGTCCATGAAGTTCGGTTGTAGTCGTCGTTTGTTATCTTGTGTAATATGACTTTTCTTTCCAGCGGAAGGTGTATTATTTTCAAGGTCGGCCAGGGTTTTGGGGTATACGGTATACAGGGGCTTTTTAAATCGGGTATACGGTATATTGCAGCTTAAATACGGGTATTCGGTATATCACTTTCTTTGAATTTCAGGTATAAAGTATGCCTGGGTATAATTTTGGGTATATTTGGATGAATGTTGGGTATTTTAGGGTATTTTGGCGAATTTTTTTCGGGTATACTGGTCTATCACTACCCCCCCTGGCCGACCCTGTATTTTGATATTTGTTCTCAGACTTGAATTGAACCTTGAATCATATTGTAGGTTAAGGTATGTCCAAAACTACTGCTTACGAACTCGAGAGGGGCTTTTGTTACATAGACTTGGACTTCCTTCATGTCTAAAATATTGGTCAAGAACAGAGTCACGTCACTTTACACCCTAACAGTCACAGTTGAATTATGTAATGTAACTCGTATGCCAACATGAGACTATTCAGTTGAAAGTCATTAGGCAAGTCCGTTGTTTGATTCTCTGCTTCTTAGCCGGGCTGTACAAAGCAATCCTGAATTTTTCTCGCTGCAAAACTAATAAATAATGTTGCGAAAAGAATAGGGCTTACTTTTTCGTTTGCTCATGAAATTGCCTACCATTCTAGTGAGAGGTTCCTCGAGTAACACTCTTTCTTTAAGTTGTTATTTCTCCTGCTAGTAATTTTGCTGTGCAAAGTGTGCTTGCTTTGTAAATTGTGCGTTTGCTCAGAAAGGAAATCCTATTTTGGTGACCGAACGTATTCGTTTTCGGTGTAAATATCGCTTTGTGGTTTTTGTTCTCCTCTCCTATTTTCATTTGAATTTTGAAACGCAGGTGCAGATGTCGCTCACTGTCAGCTTTTCCTTTAACACGATCTCAAGGGTCAGGAAATTAGTATTTGCCTCTCTTTTGATGCCTCTACCACTCATTGGTTCTTTACGGGCTACTAACTGGAAACAGATTTCATGTACGATCAAGAAGCTCTTGGTATTGAAAACGCAAATCGAGTGCTTGGCATTTCTCTTTGTCTTTCGCGAATCAGGAATGTCTCTAGTAACGTCCACGCTCGCCAGTGGCAGCGAATTAACAATTTAACAGCTGTTAGTTACAGCAGAATCAATTTTAACATCTTTTTAGGATGAAACATCTAAGTTTGACTCGTTTTGTACAATCTGATTCTTAAGGGTTCGGTTTCTTAAAGGACAAGCACAGCCGCAGTGGAAAACTCAGTTGATTTTACAAATATCGGCTAAACGTCAGCATTTGAATTTACGTCTTAATTTATTCCTACCAAGCTTGCATCAATTGGAAAAATTATGCAAAACGATTTCCAAGTAAAACCTTGAAATAAGACCCCTAAGCGGAGAGAGGAGGACTCATGATCCGATGGTTCCACTGTGTTAATCGATGACCATGGTTATCATAAAGGTAGTCAACGACACAATTAGTGATCATACTAAGTTCGGGAACGGGTCTACCGAATCTCGGTATGAGGTCACTGTAGCGACAAGGGTATGCTGTTCTCCCAAGTAGCATACAAAGGCCCTCCAGCTTGTTTGCCACGGTTCTTTGAGAACATCTGAATGTTTCGGGCAACCCAAGAACGTCCGCCAACACTGGGATATCGTTCTTGTTAAAACGAAATTCCGCCTTACATTCCGGCTCCTGAATTTCATCTAAGTTGAATCTCTGATAGTTTTCGTAGTTAAATTCGGAGTTTCTCGATGTGTTGTCGTCCAGCAACAAAAGCAACTCTTCGTCATTTATAACTTTCCTATCATGGTTTAACAAAAGCATTTCCCGAGCTTCTTTAAACGAAGACATTTCCAACAGCTTTTCCAGTTTTTCGTTTCAGTGCACTGAGCAATTCAACACTGTACGCGTCCGTCGTGAAAAAGGAACACACGCTTAAGTTAAAAATTTTCGCGCCACAAACGCCGTTCTCGATCCATTCCTCTCACGGAATGGAGACCTCCGTCGTGAAAAAATGTTCGTTGCTTAAGCTCTCTATTGATACATTGTAAGGCAGTAAAATAATGGCTACAACTCGTTACTTTTTTTATCGGAAGTTTCGTTATTACAAGTGAAAGCCTCTCATTATTCAAGGCATTGTCTCCAAGTTTCATTTTCACGTGAACAACAGTAACTAACAATGCATCTGACATATGCAAAAATGCTAGCTATTGTTATGCGCGAAAATATTAAACTTGGAGACAATACCCGAATAATGAGAGGCTCACATTTGTAAACACAAAATTTCTGCCAAAATATTGGCGAATTGTAGCCCTTATTTTACAGCCTTACAATATATCAATAATCTTGAAACTAAAGGGTCATATAAAAGGAAGGTTAATCTCAAGAATCTTATTTTTTTTTAAAAAATCTATCGAGTGGTTTTAAAATTATTCGCTAATTTGTTAAAGTAGACCAAAATGTTCAAAAACCGCTAACAAAAGCGCCTCGATACATACTAATCAAATCCTTCTTTTTAGTAATCGGTGGAGCTATCTCCACGGTCTTTCACACACGTTTTTAAAAAGATTGAAACTACTATCAGGTAAAATTGCACGTCAAAAGCGCTTCATTTTCTACAGATAACAGCCGAAGATCAAGATTATCCATTTTTTACCGTATTTCTAACCACAAAATCTTGATCCCAAAATATCTCGATAACGCTCTTACAGATTTCGCTTAAACTTCACGAACATCGAGGCGGCTATTGGAGGAAAAAGCTCCCGTGAATAATTTTGGAAGAACAGTTCTCAGTGCCGAGAAAGTACTTCTGTAACTAAAATAGGTAATAGCGTCATTTCGTTGCTATGAGAACTCCGATGTCATTGCAACCCTGATCATAAAAGATTTTCATCTTTAACTAATACAACTGTGGGGGCAATTTTTCCAAAACTTTGTTTATGGGGACGTAGTTTATGCTCAACCTTGGCAGGTACTGGCCATGAAAAACTGTATCGAGCCACCTTAATCTAACTCCGTAACCGCAGGGACCGCGGAGGGGGAGGGGCTGGTAGGGCCGCGGCCCCACCACTTTTTTGCGTCCCCGCCCCCACTTTTTGCGCTAAAAAGAAAAATAATTAAAATAAAAAAAAGACTTGAAACAAGTTTTTTTCCGTCTATATTCCGCTACATTCTCTGTATTTTCTTTAATTTCAAACGCCAGGCATTTTGTGGGGCTCCTGTGCTTTTCGCGGTAATTGTGCTCTGGGGCCGACTTGCCCCTTGATCAAACGCCATGCCTTGGCCACTCCTTCGCTTCTTTCGGCAGCGTGTTTTGTATTTCCAGCTCCGGCAGAGTTTTTTATCAGTTTTATCAGACGAAATGAAGAAAATTACCAGCTTTTTCAAGCCAAACGAAGGTGAGTAGTTGTTTTGAGTTGATAAAAGTTTTATCTTTTGTCAGTTTCTCCTTTCGAATGAAATATTCGATGGCAAGAAGAATAACATTACTTGAACAGTGAACGGCCATAGTTAAAAATTTTTCAGATCACTTCAGTGTAGTATTTTCTATACTAAAATTGTAATCGCGTCTTTTCTTGCATTGAATCTGAACTGACCGTGTATGTTGGCCGACCTATAAAGAGCAACAAATACACTGGATAAAGTATGCAAAGTCACGCGACAGAAACAAATCAAATACTATGATTTTATTCGTTTTTTCGATTTTCAATATGAAAAAATTATTTTCAATTGTCAGCCCTGCCACTTTTCACCTTGCTCCGCGGTCCCTGAACCGTGTAGTTCAGTTTGTTCGAGCATATGTTGTTTGGTTGAAGTTTGTCCCCGAAGTTCAAACTCTGGCGTCTATCTTTTGAAGGCGTGCGCTATAAGATTCCATCTCTTTAAACTTGTTTACAGTCTCTTCCCATGGGCCTTCGTTAACTACGTCCAGCGGAACGGATCCTTAGTGCTGACCGAAAGGATCACAGGCTCTGGGAAAAGCATTGACGAGTTTTGTAATTAACATGACAATGACACCACTCGACTAAACGTTTTTCTGATGTTGCCAATTAGTTGAATTTCAGCGAAATTTCCAACCCACAGTAGTTTTAATTTCATCCTTTGAATTTTGCCGTAAACAAATCAGAAACAGTCTACCAAGCTCAATTCAGCACTTTTCAGCTGGTATTTATGCATATTCAACTACCTCTGCAACAATACATCTTACGTGTTCCGCCTAATATGAACACCTGACTCCGCCTGTTCTCTATTCCGTTCTCTATGACGCCTTGTCATGTTTCTGTGCGCGATCCTTGCTGCCCGCTCATCGAAATTTAACTCTCAGTTAGTTCAAACCTCCGGTGTACTTCCTTCGGTGACATTCAAGGGTCCTTGAAAAGCTAAGTCGATCACCATGTTGATCATCTTTAATGATAATTTATTTATAAGCATATTAATTATCACAACAACGCACAACGCGGCCAAACGCAATTATTAAAACTCTTAATTTTGGTGGATCTTGGACACAGTTTCGTAAAAAGGAACACATTTTGATCATTTTCATAATCTGACAATAACTCATTTTTCTACGGGATACCAAACAAATGTCTGCAGATTGTTTCAGAAAAATACAACAACGTCACGGCAGTCATGGAAAGTTTTAAATGAGGAAGAGTTAACAAGACCTAGGGAGCAGAGGGTGGTCGCGTTCGCAATTGTTCCTGCAAATATGAGAGAGTCGGTATTGGTTAGTCTGTCGATTATTATTTTGATAATACCTTAAGTTAAATAAAGGTATCTTGTTTCTAACCTGCTCTCGGCGATGACATATGTAAATTTCGTGGAGAGGACTAACTGACAGGGGAGCGGCGTTGTGTAATTGAAGCAGCTATTCGGCGCTTTTACGTTGTATAAGATTGTATAAAAAGAAGGTTTTCAGTGGCGGTCCTGAAAAAAAAAAATGCCGCTCTCTTACCTTTAAGACAGACAACAAAAAATGCCCACGATGATGAAGCAGTAATTTCACACCCTCGAAATCGTGATCTGCGTATGTTTTGACTGACAGACATCAGGTATGCCATACCGGGAAGCATCGGGCTGGTTCACTAGACTTGATTTCCACCTTCTAGTGATCACTCAAGTTTAATCTTGAAACATTATTTTCAAAGTGTTATTTAAGGCAGAATCCTTTGCGAAGGATATTGACTGGAATTTAATTTTTGCTTTGCAAACGCTGAACAATCTATTACTTAGCGTTTTTAGGGACAGTTGTGTCTGTTACATCTCTTTAAAATTCTTAGTTATTACTTCTTTTTTGTTTTGTTTTTTTAAACTGTCGGGCTTGTCCATTAAGTTCGGTTGTAGTCGTCGTTTGTTATCTTGTGTAAATTGACTTTTCTTTCCAGCGGAAGGTGTATTATTTTCAAGGTCGGCCAGGGTTTTGGGGTATACGGTATACAGGGGCTTTTTAAATCGGGTATACGGTATATTGCAGCTTAAATACGGGTATTCGGTATATCACTTTCTTTGAATTTCAGGTATAAAGTATGCCTGGGTATAATTTTGGGTATATTTGGATGAATGTTGGGTATTTTAGGGCATTTTGGCGAATTTTTTTCCCCTGGCCGACCCTGTATTTTGATTTTTGTTCTCAGACTTGAATTGAACCTTGAATCATATTGTAGGTTAAGGTATGTCCAAACTACTGCTTACGAACTCGAGAGGGACTTTTGTTACATAGATTTGGACTTCCTTCATGTCTAAAATATTGGTCAAGAACAGAGTCACGTCACTTCACACCCTAACAGTCAAAGTTGAATTATGTAATGTAACTCGTATGCCAACATGAGACTATTCAGTTGAAAGTCATTAGGCAAGTCCGTTGTTTGATTCTCTGCTTCTTAGCCGTGCTGTACAAAGCAATCCTGAATTTTTCTCGCTGTAAAATTAATAAATAATGTTGTGAAAAGATTAGGGCTTACTTTTTCGTTTGCTCATGAAATTGCCTACCATTCTAGTGAGAGGTTCCTCGAGTAACACTCTTTCTTTAAGTTGTTATTTCTCCTGCTAGTAATTTTGCAGTGCAAAGTGTGCTTGCTTTGTAAATTGTGCGTTTGCTCAGAAAGGAAATCCTATTTTGGTGACCGAATGTATTCGTTTTCGGTGTAAATATCGCTTTGTGGTTTTTGTTCTCTTCTCCTATTTTCATTTAAATTTTGAAACGCAGGTGCAGATGTCGCTCACTGTCAGCTTTTCCTTTAACACGATCTCAAGGGTCAGGAAATTAGTATTTGCCTCTCTTTTGATGCCTCAACCACTCATTGGCTCTTTACGGGCTATTAACTAGAAACAGATTTCATGTACGATCAAGAAGCTCTTGGTATTGAAAACGCAAATCGAGTGCTTGGCATTTCTCTTTGTCTTTCGCGAATCAGGAATGTCTCTAGTAACGTCCACGCTCGCCAGTGGCAGCGAATTAACAATTTAACAGCTGTTAGTTACAGCAGAATCAATTTTAACATCTTTTTAGGATGAAACATCTAAGTTTGACTCGTTTTGTACAATCTGATTCTTAAGGGTTCGGTTTCTTAAAGGACAAGCACAGCCTCAGTGGAAAACTCAGTTAATTTTACAAATATCGACTAAACGTCAGCATTTGAATTTATGTCTTAATTTATTCCTACCAAGCTTGCATCAATTGGAAAAATTATGCAAAACGATTTCCAAGTAAAACCTTGAAAAAAGACCCCTAAGCGGACTGATTTCCCATTGATGAAAAGAGAGTGGATTATAATTTTTTTTGTTTACTTTTGTTGTTTTTCTGTTTCTTTCGTTCTTTCTGTTGGAGACAAATTTTCAATAATGTTCGGTGTTCTTTTCATTTACTTGTTACACCAAAGACCCACCTGCGCTTCGCTATTTGTTGAAATGAAATTGGTTTAGGACGTTTGCCACTCCGTGTGTTTACTTAAGAACGTGAGACAGCACTGGTGCAAAGCCTCAGCTTTTTGGGTTAATTATGAAAATGCCTTGTTACCGCCGGTTTCTTGCGAAATATTAGGAAAAGCTACTCTGCTTAATCGATAATCTGCCAATGTTGCTAGATACCTAGCAACACCAGACTGAGAGACACTAATCACTCATGAATTGCTGTTAAGTCGGGGGCTACTTTTAGTATTGTAATGAGTATAGCGACGACATCAACGATTTACAGTTTTCGACGTCTTTTTGACTATTTCTCTCAGGGAGCGAAGCAGCCACTGACATAGCTTCCTTCTGTTTCTGCCAGAAGAAAAGGAATATCTCACTACTAACTATACATAAAATCCTCGACATGACTGAAAGCAACAGAATTGACTGCGAATTTATGCTCGACAACGATGAAAGACGTAAGTCGATGTTTGCTACAAATGTTGCCCTACTTGTGTTGAATTGTGTCTTTTCATTGACAGCAACATTTCAAAACGTGCCAGTGGTTTACGCGATTCTCCGAACGCCGACTCTGCACAATCCTCCGAACATCCTTCTGTGCTCGCTTGCCTTTACGGATCTTTTCGTTGGCTGCATGGTGCAACCGCTCTCTATCGCCCACACTGCTGTGCTTATTAGTGGAAAACCCTTTTCGTGCACGTTGTGGCACACTAAAGAAACCCTTCTGTTGCTGTTCATGTACGTCTCGATGGTGACATTGGTTACGATAAGCACAGAGCGCTGGCTGGCTCTCCATTATCACCTCAGATATCATCAAACTGTAACTGTGCGCCGAACGCTTTTGGTAATCGCAATTACATGGTTTTCCTCCACGACGAGTGTAATCGCCTGGCCCTCAGGTTTGGATTTTCCAGCGTTCACAGCATTGGGTCTAGCTGTTATCACTATAGCTGCAATTGTGCTAGTTTTCATGTACGTTAGAATATTCCTAATACTGCGTCGCCACAGAAGTCTCATCGAAAACCAGGCAAAGTTGCATCCTCCGTCAGTGAACATCAGAAAACACAGAAAATCATCTGCTACTATGCTCTACGTTGTGGTTTTGTTCTTCATTTTTTACTCGCCGACGTTTTACGCTATGATTAAGTTCTTAGACTCGACACCAAAGTTCTTCAGCGTAGAGCAAACAGTTTTATGGGAAGTTGCAAAGACCGCAGCGCTCATAAACTCGTTGGCTAACCCGCTAATGTACTACTGGAGAATGAGGGAAATTCGACGCGCTGTAAGGAGTGTGTTTAGCCATTCATCAGTGTTAAGAATTCATGTCGGAGATGGAACTACCCATGCCTCGGGAAGCCGAGAGAATGAGTGGAAAGGTCGGACTGACCAGAGACAAAGTTCTTTTTCTGTAAAACGCAACTCGCAAGGGAACGTGTCTCGGTCCAACGTGGATATTTCTAGAGCAAGATCCGATATGCATCAAGATCATAGAACAGAGTCAACGAAAGTTGAAGTAGGAGAGAAAAAGTTGTTTCTTCTGCCACGATTTCTAGAGCCTGGCCCCAGTTTTCAAACTGAGTAAGCTAACTTTGTGAGAGAAACGCTGGGCCACGCAGCAGAAATTTTTGATGGAATTGCTTTCAATTGCGCATTTTAGAAATAAGACATGCGTGAGCGAAGTTGACTGAAACAGAATGTGTTCCTCTTGCCTTGAGTTAGCAAACTGAGGACAACATACTTATTTTGGTGAGGGATAATCAGTGTATATAATTAGGAACGTCCAGGGAAATTGCGGTCCACTTAGCGTAACTCGGGAACTGAAATATTGCAGTGGGTTTCGATGTTTCTGCCTTTTTCTGGATAAGATTACAAGCTTGTTACACCCGCTACTAAGATACCCATTTTAAACGATTTGTATGAGAAATTTCCGAATTTGATTGGCTTAGAGCAGTGGTATTTCAGCTTAATTTGAAATACCTACATGTGAAAATTTCAAACCTTTTGCGGTTAGTAGTATAAACAAATAAAAGCATGATTTGGACTTGATATTTGGCTTAAATACAAGTCGTGATATTTCAAAATTGTCTCTAATTTCACTCGCCTAACGGCTCCTAAATTACATATAACAATTTCGAAATATCACTATAAACCATGCTATCACCTATACTTTGTGTGAAATTCCGCTTTGCAACAGGCAGAACGCTATTGGCATCAAAAATCCCCATTTTCAAAAAAACATCAATGGCCTTCAAATTCAAACTGACAACCTTTGCGCAGATATTAAGGAATTTTAATTCCAGTAATTGTAAAAGCGAGCTTGACACCACCTAGATTTATAGTTTTCTGTTCATTCTTGAAAAGGTGATCGTATAATCGCATATTTAGGGATTAATTAAACGCTGGGCTTGAAATTGTCAACTTTACGACAAGAGGACAATAAATGGAAATTGTAATTTCCCTTTAGTCATAAATTAAATCTGTGGATAAGAGATTCAAGTCGTTGAAGGCTGAAATCATTGTGCAGCTAATTTTATTGGTAGGCGCCCATAGCGTTAGGATAAAATAACTAGTACATGATTCGGAAAAATATCCATGTTTTGACATGTTACTTGGAAATGCGACTTTTGACTGTCATTTTGTGTATTTAGTTCGGCTGTTTAATAGAAAGTATTCGGGACGAAACGTTTACAAGTAAATATTGCGCTTTGTTTCTCTCCAAAGAGTCGTATTCAAACATAAACTTGGACGTTTTTTTCAAGTGTCTCTCGCTTGGTTTTTATGTTTTTGTGTTTTCTTTCTGTGGTCATTCCAGTTTCATCACAGATGCCGGAAAGTTAAACATCCTTTGACAGAAGCACACTGTTAATTTTTCCTATACATTCGAAGTTAATCGAAATACACTGTATATCTATTCTAAATGCGAAACAGATCTTGTTGGCTGGACGAAGCAATTCATTAGAATGAGACGAGAACAGTTTTTGTTTTTGATAATTTTGTCTTCAGCTAATTTAAATAGCTTGCCACGCAATAACAACAGGAATTGGAAATTTTTCGTCAACGTTTTATCGAACGCTTATGTGTCGAGGAAGACATTTTGAAGTAAATTAATAAGAATTTTTATTTTTTATTTATTTATGATTATTGCCTTTATTTTATTTTATTATTTTTATTTTTATTCTGGAATATCGGCTGTAAGCAATTTATTGGTAGGACCAAACCCAACGATCTAGCAAAACTGGCTCATAAATTTTTCCAATAACATTTATTTATATACTTTGTGTAATCATTCAATTTAGATAATCAAAACATTTCTACTTTTTACTCGGATCTCAGAAATTTTATTTCTTATCGCCTTGATATGTTTATTGCTATTGTGGCTTTCTTGTCTTGTTATTAAGGACATAAATCTCTGTTGCTATCGGGTTATTGGCAATTATCACGGCTATACTTTTATCATTTATCTGTGAGTCAGCCGCCGTTTTTAATTTCATTTCATTTTAACCCTTGTTTTAAAAAAACGTTCTTTTCAGAATTAACTCTAAGTTAACATTATTTAATTTTTGTAGGTTACCTCATGATAACCGTATTGCATGAAATTTGCGAATGATCCAATTTTGGCACTGTCTTTCACGGATCATCCAACGACTAGCTAAAAAATGAAGCGATCTATTAAAAATACACCTCCGCATAAGAAAGCAGCCTCAAAAACGTGCTTTCTTTTTTCGGTTATGACCACACCATTTCTTTTACGATTGTAAAATTGGAGGCTGCTAACAGTATTTTTTGCCGTGACAGACGACTATATTCGCGAAATTGTGTTCCCATTACTAAAGACTGAGATCGTATCTCACAAAATTGTTTAAAAGTCTTAAAAGTCGGTAATCCGCCTAATTTATCCTTCACAATTCAAATCTTTTTGCCACACTGTAATTTGATTTGTGAAGCAGTGCAAGTGTGCCATGATAACGAAGGACGTTTTTCGTTGAAGAATACGCCGATGAACCTGACTGGTTGTTAGTTGTCTTTTAGTCTTCTATTAATAGTGACGTTACGCAACAGGACGGCAGAAGGAAGAGGACGGCAAAAAGTTTGTGTATGACCATTGTGACAGGGCTATTACTTGGTGCGTGTTCTGCCGTGATCTTCACTTAACATTAATGCTTTCTGGTGAATGGTGAATGTGTGTAGTTTTATGAAATTTCACAAAATTACGTTTTGTTAAAAGATAAGAATTTCGCCCAATTTGATTGTAATCGGGATTCCGGAATCCGAGGAAATTTTGCTTGTGAAATCCAGGAGCCTCGGCTCTGGAATACAGAATGCAGCTATAGGCAATCCGAAATCCCGTTAAAGATTGGAATCTGGAATCCACGTTCCAGTGACATGGAACACAGAATCCAGTAGTTGGAATCCGAAATACACAGCGTGGAATCCAGAATCCAATACTGTCTTGGATTTACCTTATAAAGCAATGACATATGTTCACAATTATTAACTGTTGAGCCGTTGTTTTATTAATTCCCTCTCCATGTTACAGCCATTTTAGCAGAGCGTCATTCACTTTTCATACGTGGCAAGAATTTACTTCTTTAAAAAATGCACTTGAGCTCAATCCAATTGCCTACCAGCCATACTCGAAAACGAAACGTGTGCTTAAAATAAATGAATCTCGTGTTCATTAGCTTACAAAATGTGTTCAATAAGCTATGAAACGTATATCAACTAATCTGCCTTGATGCAGCTATAATATTATCTTGAAAGTGCAGTCAAACTAAATCTTGTTTTTCATCTCTGTGAAATCCAACGAAGTTGATTTTGACAATTAAAAGGGGAGTTTTATGCCAGAAATTGATGCGGCTACATCATTCACCGCATCCGTAGCCTTGTCTTTTGCTTCATCCGCCTGTTCGGCGACTTTTTCCTTTGCCGCGTCCTCTGCAGCCTCGGTGCCACACGCTGCTTTCCCCGCTAATCCCTCCGCCATTTCCTTGTACTTTAAAAGCTCCTGCACTTTGGCCATTAATTCCGCTACCTTTGCTTTCAGAGATTCGTTATCTTTGGTTAAATCAGAACATTTCTTTTGCAATTCCTTCATTTTGTTCTAACGTTTAACAAAAAAAACAATGTAAGTACACTTAACTTACTTGAAGAACAGGCTCCAGATTTTCTAACTATGTAGATGAACATTCTTAGTATCTCGTGATTTACCAATAAATCAGTGGATAGAATTTTGCGCAAACCGTGATGGGTTCTCCTCTTCCTAGATATAAGAGACGCTGGGAGCAAGCTCTCAGCCCCGCACAAACTAATTAAAAAATTGCTTTTATTTTTTAGCTATAGGGGTGCGGTGCTGTGTAATAGCCTCCCAATCGATCGAGTTTTGGCAAGCAGATACACTACACTGTAAAACGGGTTGAATCGGCTATTTTCATCTTATAGTTAACTTTTAGAATGGTATTAGACATTATTGGCTCTAATGGAAAGTAGCGATATAAAACTATGGCATTATTATGATATTGAAATATATTTATCTTATTTTTTTTAAGTATATTATCAAACGTTTTAAGTCCTGATGAAGTACCGTGGGTTAATAAAGTTATTGTATTTATTACAGAAGCATATAACCCCGTGCTTCTGATTTATTATCATGATTTGTTTTGACTGGATCCCGTAACTCCGAATGTCATAGGCTATAGAACGTTTTCACGTAACGCAACAGCGGTCATATTGGTGTTCCAAAAGAATGGAACGGCGGCCACGTTGGTGTACCAAGCCAATCCTGTGAGAGTGAAGTCTTTTCTGATGTAAATGCTTTCATTTGTTGCAGTAAACTTGTGTAAATGCCAATCACGTGAGGGAAAATGCTGGATTTACTGTTTTGGGATCGGATTCACAATGGTGTCTCAAGCTCGTTCCGCTTCAGTTTCAGAAGACGAAATATTTGCGATAAATGGAGCAGACTTACCAACAAATAACAAGAAAGCGGCGAAATTTGACTTTTCGGTGTTTACTGGTAGTTAGAACTTTTTCGTCCTTAATTTGGACACTGCAACAAAATCGTGAATCAAAATGCATTTGACGAAATTAAACGTAATCAAAACTCTTACTATGAGACGTTTTTGTTATTTATAAGAGCTTAAACTGAAATTTTAATGAAAGACATTCCTGGTTTCCTCGTATGAACGCCATCGCCAGTCACAAGAAATTTAGAAATATAGCGCTCAACTTTTCTTTTAGAACCGCCCAAGAATAATGAAGCCTCTACAACTGAATGCAGATGAACATGGACAAACCAGATAACCCGCAATCGAAGGTCCCCACTAAATGGAGCAGTCATCGTTGACTAGTTTAGATAGTTGATTATTTACCATCAATATTAAAAACCCAAAGTTCCTATCGGTCGTGCATTCTCCGTTCGACAATTGCCAATCGCCGTTCTCTCCGACAACCTTTTTTGAAATTAGTATATCCACCACTTTGAGATGTAACAATGCATAATGATGTTCATATTTGCAGCCGAAATACGATTACGATTTTGCTTTTATAATAATTAGCTTGATACACTTTTTTTTCCTTTTTGGCAGCATGTAACAATGTATTAAGTGCGAAAGGAATTTTCCTCAATATATTTATATTTTTCCCCCGTTTCTGATTTAGCTTAATATAATTTCCGTCAAATATACTTGGCAATCGTTAGCCCTCTTTGCTTTACATGCCTGATTGACTACTCTCCAATGTTTGTGCTATCTGCACAGAAAACCGAAATCATGCGTATGAGAGATCCATGGAACGGCCTTAGGTTTCTCTATTTACTAACTTGAATGTTCTAACATTAACCCACATCTCACCTTCTATTATTTGCCGGAAAATTTCCTCTCCTTTGTAAGCAGAAAGCGGAGCTACCAAACTGATGCTATTGCCACGATATTCTGAGCTTTAAGCACGCTGGCGCTTGCTTTCCAACCGAGAGGTTGTTAGATAGTAAATAATAAATAACTTTATACTAACGGCCAGGCCAAACATTGGCAGATTTGTTAAATGCCAATTAGCATCGCTTAATCTGAAGTGTACGGAAAGGTGACATTACCCGTTACGTTTGAATTAATGATACTTTATTAAGCTAAAAGCGCGCGTCGAATACAGCGTAGTGGCCCGACATTTTGATGCGAATTTCTAGCGTAAAACATTAGAGATGCACTAAGACCCAGCAGAGAAAACTCAACGGCTTTTACATCCCCCCGCCTCACAACTTTATCACTTTTACGAGCTTTCACAAGTACCTAACAGTTGGACTATTCATAATTTACTTGTGACTCACAGCATTTTTAAACCACAGCGTCCCAAACAGGTATCTGTTGGCACGAGAAGTGAATCTCCCTGTCTTTCCTTTGGCAGGACGACGACCCGAACAGTTCAAATTAGCTAGAATCAAATTTAATTATATAAAATATCAGCAAGTCCACAGCAACAAACCAATGAGTGGTGCCGGATCTTCCAGTTGTAGACCTGGATCAGTACAATTAAACTTGTAGAAAAATATGAAACGGTAAACTAATCGTTACGGCAAGGCGATGAAGAAGTAAACAAAAAATAAAACAAAAAAATATATATTTAATCAAACTGCCCAATATTTCGGTTCGAAAACAAACCTTCTTCTGGGGCTAACAATTTTGTTTAAACAGATATTTTTTGTTAACTTCTTCATCGCCTTGCCGTAAGGATCAGTTTGCCGTTTCAGTATTTTTCTTCAAATTTATTGGCCCGTTGTCTCATCTACCAGGTCCAATACCAAAGACCCGTTGTCTTAGCGAGAGTTCTGTTCGCTGTATTCCCTGTTACTCCATTTTCCATTTCACACTTAGCGATTTACTCAAGCGTAAACATATAAAAAATAAATAAAAACCCGGCGTTTCGGCGTCATGAAAATCATGGCCATTATTAAGGCTCAATTTAAAATTCACGAGGTGTATGCCTGTTTGTGGGAGAATTATTAATATCAATTATATGCAAGGTAATCCAAGACAGTCTTATATTCTGGATTCCACGCCGTGGATTCTGGATTCCAGGTACTGGATTCGGGATTCTTTGTCAGTGAATTCCGGATTCCAATCGGTAGGGGGGTTCTAGATTCTCTTAGCTGTATTCCGGACTCCGCAAACAAAAAATTTCGCGTATTCGGAAATCCGGATTTTCCTGCAAGGGGCGAAATATAGTAGTCTAGTGATTTACTTGTGAAATAGCGGGTTACCAAACCGTAAAAATGATGTCTGCTCAGTTTTGGATGTTAACATGAATTACACTGAAGTTTTATCAATAAAAATGTAACACGTAAGTCGACGTATAGCCTGTTCCAAATATTCAACAAAGATTTATTGCCGGCGGTGATGTAGGTGTCGAAGGGTACGCTATAAAGGGTGATATCATGACGTCCTCCTTCCATACTTCTGCTATATAATTTATACCTTGTCCTGCGAGGCGTTTATGTTTTAAAAACAGAAGAAAAATGCAAAGTACCTAAGTAGAAAATGTTTTTTGATGCGCAATAATTGCGCTTATGCTAAGCTCACATATCTCTTGAAACTGCTTTATCAGGAGCCCATCACTTATGTCATAAGCTCCAGCTGGTTATTTAATGTATGGCTGAATCAGCGAGGGGGAAAGATGAAGCGAATACTGTGTTCTGATTGGCTACCTGAGCGGTAAAGATAAGCCCACCTTGGCTTGCCCGCTAAGGCTGGATCACCTGCGTTGTCCTGCAAAAAAAGAAAGATTTTTTTTCCATATAATAAATCCTTTATTGAACAAGCTTTTTCGATTAGGATGACGGAATATTTGCTTCGCCTCCTTCTTGCGTTTTTATTGACCTTGACCTCATTTCTCGGTCCATAAAAGCACACGCTCACACACAAAAACTCGGCCCATATCAAGCCACCTTGACATCACGCTTGGTCAATATCACGTTTAATTTATCCCACAGTCACATTTATGATACATGAATTTCAATGAAATGGCGATGCACGTCATTTTGACGGTATTTTTATATGCGATAAGCCTTGGCTCTTTCCTCAGTACAACAGCTTTGAGGACCACTATTTTAGTCTCTTTTATTATAGACTGTCTTGTGGATTTGTACGCAACAGCAGGTCGATAATCTGTTGCTCAAAAGTAAAAAAATCGCAACGGTGTCTTTGCTATTCAGTTCGATCTCTCGTAAAAGAAAACAACAACTTCCATTGAGATTTCTTGAGGCAAACCAAACAAAATGATAAAAATCTAGATAAATCAACAAAACAGAAAAAAAAATACGTTTAGGAAAACACCCACTTTTCCGAAATTTCTCAATACTCAAATTTTGGCTCGGTTTGGCTCGTTTCCAGCCCCTCCTTTTTTTCCTCTTATCCTAGATCCGATCATCAGCTAGAAAGACTATGTGAAGCACTAAGATTTGATAACTAAAGGTCATAATTGTGCGTAACGAATTTTCAAAGAAAAACTGAACAGCTATTGAAAATAAAGACACATCCTGTAGTCAGTTATCACGTTTTATTTGCACGTGTATGACAAGTTGACAGATCGAGCTATCTATTTTAACAGCTTATTCTTCCTTTCATTAAATCTTTACAAATGATTACGGTTAGAGTTTTCTAGAAAACATTTTACGGCAGCAAATAGGTTAATAAATTAAAAAGCTGTAAGATCAAATTAGCTTAGTCGATATTTACTTGATTTCCTCTTTTTTCCGTCACATACATTGTGTAAACTATACTTGGTACCATTGTTTTCTTTTCTGAATCACGCGCCCCGGTTGTTGAGATCTTGTCAGAATTCGAAACAACAAATGGACGATTTTAGGGCAGAAAAGACGGTTCGGGTTTTGTCTACTTCCTATTTGTTTTTATCGGCCACTGTGCAAAAGTGCTTTCCATACGAATGAAACACGTCTTTTTAAAATGCACGCAGAGGTTTCAAAGCCTCATTTATGCACAGGGCACCTGTTTCTGACTGGGATCACATTTTTCTACATTTCACTCCGCCATTAAAACGTGAGCAAAGTGGGGAATTTTGGGTATACAAAGCTGTGGAGTTTAGAACTAACGTCAAATGTGTGGGCATAGGGAAACGTTGCCATCCTAAGTGCCCGAGTTAAACGTTTTGTACTGGTTCTCAGGTCGATCGATCGAAATTCTGTCTCTGGCTGCTTATAAAAAGAATGTGTTCACATTAGTTTCCATTTGGTATCTTACACCTGCATCGTGCCCGGGGTCCAAGTGTGAACATGACTTGTTGCCGAAATTTTGTTGCTTTTCCTTAAGTTTTGTTCATCAAGACTCCTACAGGAAAATTTATCATCTTAAACTGAAACTTTAAGAGATCAAAATAAACGGTTTTAAATATTCTAACCACCCCAGGTAATAACGTAACTGAGACTTTGAAATGCGCATTACCAGCGTTTGTTTAGCTTCTAGCCAATAGCAGGTGATAAATTTTAAAAAAAAGTCTCTAATTTCTTTACATTTTGTTAAAAACAATTTTTTCAATATATATTTCAGTTTCTTTTTTGTGGGCGCGTGTGTGTGCGCGCAAGATTTTTTCCTTCCCTTAGCTTAATTAATCTTTACTCTAATAAATAGAGGATTGAAGTCCACCTGTAATTAAGCCTTCATGATGGTTTGTTTAGACTTCCTCAGTTTAATTCTTATGTTTAAATGCTATCAAAGTGAATATAGTAAAGGCAAACCATCATAAATAAATACAATAGAACAGAGTAGAATAGAATGCAATAGAATGCCAGGTTTATATTGATAGACTCCGGAATGAGAATCACCCCTTGCATTTTATGCTCCCCAAACAGAAGGGGGTTGTGCATAATTATAATCTTAGATCTGGCATTAGCCGCTCCACGCTTCCTACCTCTGGGACCAAGCGCACGCAAGGGTTTGTCACGCATAAGTATACATAGTGGCTTGTACAATTATATTTTCTAGTATTTGTTGGATTTATTGTATTATATTTTAGTATTATATGTTTTGTAAATAGCTCTGTAATTCAGCTATTCTGTATATTACTGCAATGAGTCTTAATAAACAGTCATTATTATTACAGTCATTATAATAGAATGGAATGGAATGATATAATGAAATGAAATAAAGTGAAATGAAATGTAATAGACTAGAATTAAATGGAACGGAATTCATTGCAATAGAACGGAATGCAATCGGATGGATGGGATGAGATGAGATGGAATAGAATAGAATATGATCGAATTGAAAAGAATTCTGAATCTATGTGACTTTGTATGTTTGTAAGTTAAACTTACTTAATGATTTTTTTTCATGATTTTTTTTTGTAAGACTTGACCTAGTTTAGCTCTTGCCGTCTGCCGGCATGTCTAGATTATTAATACATTCTTAAAACAAATGAAATATACATGTGTTGGTGTGTATAAATGTGTTCTTCGCCGCTTAAGACTACTGCCCACCAGTACCCGGCCTATAAAACCACTTCTTAAGCCCTTGAAGATTGGTACAGCCCTTTTCTGCATTAAAGGACAACGCGGCTGATGGACTTGCGTACCACAGATTAAAAACCCTAAAAGTCTTACCCTCGTAGACATATAAACAAATCTGGTAAATCTTAACAGGCTGTCTTATTTTGATTGAATACCCGTAAACAGCCAATAGGAACTCTTGTTTTTACCCACGACCAGTATTCTTTGTCAAGTGTGGATTATTTCTTTAACGCGAATTTAAATTGGCGATTATCTTGAGTTTTCGTTGTGCTTCTAGCTATTGCCTTCGAGAGCAATTCATTTGCCCCGCTCGCTCGTAAGCACAAGGGAAAGTTCTTTTTTAATCACGCGGAATTTCTGACCGGTGTCTGGTCGTCAAGAGCTAGTTAAGTATTGCTTTGCATCTGCGGAGGTAGGTATATACAGCATATACATTAGGTAAGTTTCATGTTGTTATCAGCATGCAAAAACTGAATAAGAGTTTCTTTAACTTAAAGGACAGTGCATAAGTGACGATAAGTAAGAAATAATTTTCATGGTCCGGTTCTTGGGCCTGAGAGCGGATCATTGGAAGTGAAGTGGAGTAAAATGCTGATACTAAAGAACTAAAGCCATTACTGAAAGCTATTACTACGAAATCATAAAAAATGATTCCCAATTAGACATCGTGATGATCCGTTCCCTGTTTTTATTTATTTATTTTTTGCCATAAGCTTGTTATAGTTTTAACTATAGATTGTCAAAAATTGACAAGAAATTGTATTAGAAATAATACCATTGCAAGCTAATAGCCTTGAAGTTTTTCTTTTAAGTTCCGGAAACAAGTCTGGTTGAAGCAATAGTACCATTAGTACCGTGCCAATTTAAAAAAATGTACCATCTTTTCTTTAATAGAACGTGTAACCAGTAATAGCTGATACCATACAAGTGCAAGAAGTGAAATGAAAATTCCCATGATTTAACCTAAAAACTTCAATCCGTTGACTATGATTCAAACCCGCGAGTTTTCTAGATAGTACGATAGTCTTAACAGGACTGACAATTATAAACAACTTTAAATGAAATGGAAGAATTGAGCAAGGATTACAGTCTCATTTGGCCAATGCGTAATTTCTCTCTCGCAAAACGCGCAAGCATATAATTACCCTTTGTTATCTACAAATGAAGACAATCAAACAGTCAGTTTAGTCAAATGGTTGAGTGTATTTGTGGCCATTTTTTATGTATGTCCGAATCTTTCCGACACAAATGTAATTTTATGTGTTTCAAACGGTATTTCAAGATATTGTGAACTCCTGCTTTCTCAAACCAATCCTGAGAACTTATGATAATACTACACACATATGCATGTTTCCATAAACGTTGCTATGGATTATATAATTAGTGTTGATTTGATTTCAGTTCCGTGCCAGAATTAACATTTATCCGCCACCTGTTGAAGTTTAGAGAGTTGTATAATCGCTAAATGCCAACACCTGTTAAATTAACCTGTTTATTATAAAATCAAAGCTACACTCAGTTTGTTCACAATCTCCTTTTTCCGTTGCAACCGTCGAGATAGAAGCGCAAGGCATCGAGCATTCGACAAATCGCCCTCAGAGTAACATGGCAATGGAAATCTAGCCTCGCGCTGGAACTCTCGTCAGCTCAGTCTTATCACACCAAAACTCTAGACCGGGTGAACTCTTAAACTCGTCTATATCTCTAAGGGAGTTTTGACAGTTTTTTTTTTGGAATTGCCATTTCCACGGATTTAGTATATCAGAAATAAGTTGCCATGTTATGGCCCAATATGTTTCCTACATCGTAAGAAAAAGCATAAGAAAATTAACTTTTCATGCACTTCAATTTATTGAAATGAATAAAATGTGATATAGAGTGCTGAAAAAAAGTGGTATCCCGCCTGGCAAGAGAGGGATTGAGGGCGGCACTGATTTTAAACTTTGCATTGTCTTTTTCGAAAAACAGTTATTGATCAGGTTCAAGAAATGGACTCTGGGGAGGAACTACCAAACTTATCCAATGAGCTGATAACTGAATGTCCTTTAGACTTTGAAGAAGATCCGGTACAAATAGACTTTGGAACAGTTTATTATGAAAGCACCTACCAACAGTTAGCAAGGGACAGGGATGATCTTCGACAAAGATATGAGCGAGAAAAGAGAGAGAGAGAATCTTTGGAGACTAAATACCATTATGAATTCGACCAAAAAGTGTATTTTGAGGAGAAATTGTCAGAGCTCTCGCGGAGCCTCTCAAAGTATGAGGAAGAACTGTGCACACTTAGGCTAGAGAACAGCCATCTAAAAGCTCAATTTGGACAGCTCAAATCTGCTATACAGACAAGAATGAGTTCCATCGCAGTTGGAGTAACACAGATTGGAAAAACAGGTGAGTCTTCAAGTGGAAATGGATTCTCCTTCATTGCAACCTCCACCGACGAAGTTAGTAGTAATGGGTTGTACAAGCAAGAGGTGGCTCTTTTGGCACAAGAGAATGAACTATTCAAGCATATCATCGACGTTATAGACAAGCAAGACAACAGCAAAGTTACAATAGATGAAGGAGTTTCTGGGCAGAGCGATGAAAGACTTAGATGGTTTGAAAATGAGGATGTTGCAAGGTTAGAGCGAGAAAAGGCCCAACTTGAGGATCATGTGAAGGAATTGGAAAGAAGTAACCTTGAGCTGGAACGAACACTCGAGGATGTCCGTAACAAAGCCGAAGACAATCTGAGAGCTTGCAAGAGAGAAAGCAAAGTTTTAGAAAGTGAACTGTACTCACAATCCACCGTGGTTGAAGACTACGAAGTTCAAATGTCCCAGATGAAACAAACCTACGAGGGGGAAATCCGACAACTGGAATTAAAACTGGAGATGGAAGTTACAAGCTCCAAGGAACTTCAACGACAAAGTCAACAACTTGAATTGAGTATTCGCAAGCTTGAGGAAGAAAGAAAGGAATTACTTGTAAAGATCGAGGAAGCTTACAAAGCAGAAAATGAAATAGTCGAGGAACGAACAGCTCTGGAGGAGAGTTATTCACGTGACTTCATCGAGCTGAGGCGGAATTTCGAAGAAGAAAACCAAAAGAAAGAGGAAATGTCCATTGAACTCGAGCGCCTGGCAAATGAATTGGTAGAATGTGAAAAACAAAAGAACGAAATAGAGGCAAGGTTTTTTCACGAGGCGCAGGAGTTAAGGATCCAGTTGGAGAAGGAAAGAGACGAAATTTATTCGTATCTTAATAGTGCGGCTGTAACTCAGGTGATGCAGTCTAATGTAACGCCAGCAAACCAGCTTAGTGGCTTCTTTTCCAGCCCATCTGGCACTCAAACGCTGATGAAAGATGAGGAATGGAAGATGAAACTCACAGAAGAGGTCCGGAAGAAGGAAAAACTTGAGGAAGAAAACAAGAAACTTCTTTACCAGGTCAACGAGTTACTCGAGCAAAATCGAGGAAATAGAGTGTCTAACACAACGTCAGTAACTGAGCAGCGCTTGGATTACGACCGTAACAACAAAATGTCATATTCAGACAATAATGAAAAGGTGAGAGATCTGGAAGTTGAAATTGAAGAACTTAAGGAACACTGCCGTGTTCCCGAAAAAGATGCTAAGAAAAAGAAGGATTTGGAGAATAAAAACATAGAGCTGTGCGAGGAAATTGAGGAGATCACGGTTAAGAAGGCAGGTGTAGTTAAGAAGCAGAAGGAACTCGTTAAGGAGCTGGATAACTCGCTGTCGTCGGTTCATCAAGTTGAGGATAAGAACAGACGGCTTGCTGAAGAAGTTGAAAATCTGTCGAGAAAAATGCGACAAATGGAAGAGAACTTCAGAAGTGAGAAAGACGACTGGATGAGGAATCACACCAAAGAAAAAACTTTGCAAATGAACGATCTTTTAAGCGAAAAAGAAGCCATCGAGCGAAAATACAACGAACAAATGAAGCTCAGCAGGAACTTGGAGGCTGAAAAGAATTCCTTAGAGACACGAATTTTTGATTTAGAAAGAGAGAAAGAACGCATAGAAAGAAAAAAGAGTGAAATCACGAGCAACTTAACAAAGGAAATACACTTTGAGAGAGGAAGAACTAAAATGATCAAAGATGAACTCGACGAAAGCGTTGAGATTTTCAAAAAGAAGACGGAGCAACTTGAGACGACTTTGTATGAGAAGAAAAAGAGGTATGATGAGGAGATACGAGTTATGGAAGAAGAGAAGCAGCGAATTAGAGCTGATTTAGAAAATGAGAAAGAAGCATATAGACGACGCTTTGAGGAGGAAAGAAAAATTATGGAAGGGCGAATAATTGAAATTGAAACCAAACTGCGCAAGCAAACAACAGTTAGTAATGACTTTGTGCAAAGTCAGGTCGCAGGTGTTATTGACTACGACGCAGGCTCAGCAAATGTTGCAATAAATCAGTCTGGTTTAAATTCGTCCAATCATCAAATAGTTTCGGATTTGAAAAGGCAAATAGAGACTCTCAGACGTGAAAACGAGGCACTTCAGGACACCATTCAAGACACAGAGAGAAAACATCGCCGAGAAATTAATGATCTTGAATACGACTTCGAGCAAAAAAGCAGAAGGATTAAAAATGAAATAGAGGAAGAGTTCAGAAGGAAAATCGATGATTATGAAAGGCGGGTAGAGAGTATGAAGGGGCAAGCTAGCATTTCGCAAGACATTTCTCAAGTTATTGGTACTGTCTCGGACAAACGAGGTCATCAAGATATGTCTCAACTAGTTATCGAACACAAGGAACAGATGGATGGGCTAAGAAAGCAGGTGAAGCTTCAAATGGACGCCTTTAAGGTTGAGAACCAAAATCTTAAGAAAGAATTGCAGGATGAGAGGAACAACCTAAAGGGACATAGAAAGGACGAGGTTACATTGCTTCATAACACCGTTCATAAACTCACAGAGGAACTAAAAAAGCTGAAAAAGGAGAGGGAAAATCTGCTGAGTAAGTTGAGGAGAGAAAAAGGGAATTGCAGCAAGCAAATAATAGACATGAACGAAACCGTTTCTAAAGTCAGAGAAGAGTGCGAGAAAAGAATACGAGAGGAGAAAGAGAATGCACAGAGGTCCATAAACGATCTGAAGAAGACTCTGGCCTTAACTGAGAGCAGAATGCGGAGCATTGAAGAAAAGTACCGAAAAGAATTACATCAGCAGGAAGTGAAATTTGAGTACAAAAAGACGGAGCTTGAACAGAATACGAGCGATTTAGAGATTCGGCTGAAGGAAAGTCTGCAAATGGAGTATAAAATTGCACTGGAAAAGGAAAAGGAGAAATTCGAAGGAACTCTTCGGGTGCTGAGAAAAGAGATTACTTCTCTGCAAGAGCAACGAAAGCAGATTCAGACAAAAATTACTCAAAGACAGAGTATGCAAAGTTCCCACAGTCTCCGAGTGGATAAAAAATGGTCCTCAAACAATGCGTCATTTCACAAATCCAAAGCTGACACAGAATATAGAATTTCCATTTCAAGAGAAACGAAACACCTGGAGAATAGGATAGCTGATTTGGAACGCGAAGTGGAAGTGTTAAAAAAAGAGAAGAAAGACATCAAAGCTAGTTACCGACAAGAAAAAATGCAGATTCAAGAGGAGTTTGAGCGGGAAAGGGATCGAGTCGAGGAGAAGAACAGAAAGAAAATTGAAGACTTGAAAAGAAGACTCCATGCAGCTAATTTACAAATTCAGCCATTCTTGCTCTCGTCTAACGAATTGGTATGTTAATGTTTTCAGACACATTTGCCTCCCTTACTTACTGAGCCACTTTTTGTTTAACCCCCTTTATCGTCATCACCATCATCATCATGGTAATCATCATCATCATCATCATCATCATCATCATCATCATCATCATCATCATCATCAGTATCATCATCGCTCCAGTATTAAAGAGCAGTCGACTGTATAAACTTTCTCAAAGCCCGTTTCCTTGTTACACACGACCCTCCCTTCACCGATTTTGATCAAGAAAGGGATGCCCTTTAACAAAAGTAGTGAACTTCGCCCACTTAAAGTAAAAGTGATAGTTATGAAAATGTAATATAAAATTACACACATTGAATAGTATCAAGCTTACAGTGTGATCTGTGGATATATCCATGTTCTTTAAGTAACTAACCAGTGCATTATTTTTGTTTATTATTGCAGGATAGCCCGTCAAGCACACTAAGGTACGCCGTAGACACGACAGAATCTCTACAGGGCAAGGCGTTTTCTGCTGACACCCAGGGAAGTGCTTTGGCAACACAGTTGAGCATACTAAAGGACAGAATGGAAGATATTGAAGTGCGTCAAAAGCGATCCATGAAGTCGAATACAAGGAAGGTTAGTGATTACAGTTACTAATCGTTTGGTATTCCCCATTGTTCAGGAGCACCCGACGACTCTTACGTTTCTGTAAAATATCTGTTCGGAGAAGCCAATATTGTCCAGAATTTTATATAGCTTGAGGACGGCTTAACATTTCTAGATGACCATTCCATTCGTGTTCAATTTTCTAAGCTTATCTAATAAAATTACCTACGATTTTCTTGAGTTTTATTTTCGTACTTAACTTCCAAAGTTAGGCTATTATTCGTAGAAAAAAGGAAACCTAAAAATTTCGGGTTCAAAAATGTGATGGAGAGAGGAATCAGAAATTGCCTTACTTTCGTAATACGTCAAATTTCATCTAAAATCTTCGGTAAAATAATAATCAAGCCTTTGTAATTTCGAAAAGACTCAAACTCCCCTAGGATGACCGAGCAGGTACAAATTTTACAGCACCGCTTAGAATGTTTTTCTAGAGATCTAAAAGTACTCTGCATAGCCTTAAAGGTGTTTTCAATGTATTTGGGAGGAAACCGTCTTTGGGTACCCCTGATTGTTATGTTAATGTGTTGGTTCACATGAACGGGCGAAAAAAAGAGCTGGGAGAGGGATTGGAGAGGTTCCCTTTCCGCTCTCCCAAATCCTCCTTTTTTTTCGTTCGCACTATTTTTCCCTCGCATTTCACTATCTGAACGCAAAGAACAGCCTTTTCATTACTTAGATACATTACATTAGCCGACCTTAAATTCTGGGAACAAGAGAGAAGAAGAAAGACAAACTGTAATCGGTGCTCAGTTCCCTGTAATATTTATTTTCTTTAACCATCGTTTCCATAATACATTTACAGTCTTACAGTCTTAGACAAAAAACTTCAAACCCTGCGGAAAATTTCGCTCCCTCCCCCCCCCCCCCCCCCTCGTCTTCCTTTTTTAATGTTGTTGTAGCCATGCAATTTTGCTATCACTTCTCAACATTTCATTGGCAAAAGGAAAGTGCATGGGTTTTTCAAAGATTTGGCCGGGGAGTGGAGGGGGGATGACGTACATTCTACCCGCTTTCACCAGGCGTCTAAAACAAAGGGGCTTTCAGAGTAACACAAAAACCGGTGCATATATCATGTTCTTGGCTATTGCTCTAAGGCGTCCACGTTCTCAAAATCTTGTTCTTATTTCTGAATGTACTTCTTAATTAAGTTTCAGAAACGAATTTCAACGTTTTGTTTTTATATCCAGGAAACTGAATCTTCCTTTACTCTAAGGGCGCTTTCCATTCAGGGAAAAAAACCGGAAATTTCGGTGGGAGCAAAAGTGGAATTTCCGATTGGTAAAAAGTTGTTCCATTTGGTAATAAATCCCGGTACGTCGCGGTGCCCGACAGATTTTCTTGCCGTGGACCTGGAACTGGTACAAACTAAGAGGAACGTGTAAATGGAACACGAAATTCCGTTCGGAAATTCCAACCGGGAAAACGGGCCCACCTTTTTAGATTTTCCACTTTTTCTGGGAATTTTCCGGTGGGACGAACCGCCGAAACGTGTTCCATTTACCGCCGAACCGGAAATTCCGGACATTTTGACTAACTGGAAAGCGCCCTAAATATCATTATGATAGGATTGAGCAACTCTTTCTTTGCTAATTATATGTTTTGCTTTTTCTTTAGAAGACGACTGTTCGGTTTTCTTCAAACCTAGAAGGAGGTCAAACAACTCAAAGTCGCCTTTCTGGTTCGCGTTCCTTATCAATGCTTGATCTCAGTTCAAGTTCTCAGCTACGGAGTGGCACGTTTGGAAAATCAAGAATTTCGCATGGATTACACAGCAGCGGAAGAATTAACAGTGAGGCAACCGAGAATAGATCCTTTCTGAGTCAGTCACAACGTAATCCTTATTCCTCGAGGCAAGGAGTCCGGGCCAGAGATGACCAATTCCTAACTAGTCAAAACTATGGTTATGGTGGTTCTTCACTCACAACTCTTGGTCGTTCGGCGAGCCTTTCTCCCCGTGCACCGCTGTTTTTTCATGGAAGGACGCTGAGCGGTTTTGACGCTTCACGGTTGATGCAGTCTAGGCATCCTTTCCGCGGTGACCAATACTTTCTTCCATCAGTTGGCATTTTAGGTGGCCTCTCTCAGACAAGGGCTGGAATATTAGGTGGCTCCTTTATAGGCACTAGAGGATTACATGCGGGCTTTGGCCTTCAAAGTCCAGTGCCGGCTCCTGCCTTTTATGCACAAAGTGGCGTTTCCAGTACGGACAGGCAGTTATTACACTCTTCAAGCCTCAATGATCTCTACCAACAACCCAAAGCGCAAGACCAAGGAACGTCTTCTAATACTCGTGTTACGCAAGTCTCGGCTGAGATAAAGAAGAGCTCCGATTCTTCCGAGGAAGTTATAGGATGCGAACTTGGAAGTATGGGATCTACAGCAGCTCTCTCCAAGGTTCAATGCAGTGAGGTGCAAAGTTCTGACATGAATGTAACATCAACTCATGCCGTCCCGGCTCAACAGGCTAACAGTCAGCTGGCAGCAAACCAGGGGGACCAGGTCGAATGCAAGATTAATGATGAAGATACTGAACCAAATGAGGGAGCAGAAGATGGATTTACGGATGAAAAAGTGCGTTTGGCGCCAGTCCAGGTTATGTCTGAAGATGCCATAAAAGCACGGGACTGAGGACTCCCATCGCTACGTATGAACGTTCAGTGACTTTTCCTGTTACGAAACATGAGACACTTCCAGTAGAGGGTGAAAAGAGATTATACAATTTATTGTTTTTAAGTCATTTGCAGTGGCGGATCCGCCCCCCCTTATTTTTAGACCAAACTGACCGGGCATCCCCCTTATCTCAGAGTGTCGATGACCGCCCCCCACCCCCTATATCTGAATGTCTGGATCTGCCATTGATTTGATATCTTTCTTTTAATTGGGTGTTTTCTTCAGCATTAATTGGGTGTTTTCTGTAGTAAGAAGGATTCAAGATATTCACCAAGATTAGTTAAATTTGTTTCCCTACGGGAAATATTCTTGCCATTATAGCTCATATTTTGAGCGTGCCGTGATAAATAATGGTAATATGTCTGAGCGGAGTCAAATTCGGTCTGTAATCATACGAGAAAATCGCGGGAGTCCGATTTGTTTAATCACTGGTATGTTTACCGACCGAATTGGACAACACGAAGTCCTGTTACCAATAAATCATAACCGTTACAGTTTCTGAAAAATAAATGCTCTATTTCTTGGTGAAAGAGCATTTGAATACCAAATGTCCAAAATTAGGGAAATTAGGGCCATTTAATTATACGAGGAAAAAATAAGACTCGAACTTTCCGTATAAATGGCACATTTCGTCTAAAATAAGACGCGGCTTGGCTAAGACGCGTCTTATTAGATAAGACATGCTCGTATAAATGGTACAGTTCGCGTCTTATTTAAGACGCGTCTTATGTAAGACGCGTCTTATATATTTTTCCTCGTATAAATGGCCCTATCAATATCCCTGGTGGAGACAATAGGGCCATTTATACGAGGAAAAATAAGACGCGTCTTACATAAGACGCGTCTTAAATAAGACGCGAACTTTCCGTACGTATAAACGGCACTTTTCGTCTAAAATAAAACGCGGCTTAGCTAAGACGCGTCTTATTAGATAAGACATACTCGTATAAATGGTACTACAGTTTGCGTCTTATTTAAGACGCGTCTTATGTAAGACGCGTCTTATTTTTCCTCGTATAAATGGCCCTATTTTCTAAATGTTACATATTCGTCCATTTTGGAAATTCCCCAGTTTGGTAGGTTAAGTGGATGTTACTAGCGGTTATTGTAATAACTTTTGTGATTGGTGGATTTAGCTGAGTGTACTTAATACGATTGGCTAATGTAACTGTCCGATTACACTGTTCGATTTACAACCCCACACAATGATTGGTGAAAAATAAAGAAGTTAATGCGCCAATCAAATTTGAGGAAATTGTAATGGTTATGATTAATCAATTTACCGAGGCCTTATTCACACTGTACAAGGGCTGCTAAGTTCAAAGTTTGTTTTGACCGCAATTTGGGATAAAAAATTAAATTTGGAACCGTTCATTTGTGGAATTTGGGCAATGAGCAATTGGTGTAGACTCCACGAGCCACGTTTGTGGAGGCCAATACAGTTTACCCGCGTCAGAGTTTGCTACGGAGTTTGCTTTCTTGGTCCGTAACTTACCAAGGTAGGGACCAAGAATTCGTTTAGTAAGAAGTATGTCGACGTAGTTAGCACTTCTGTTACGTAGCGTGCGCCGACTAGCAATGAAGGAATGGGGAAAAGCGCGGCCTTCCTTCTCGTCCACGTGCGCACTCCCTAACATTAAGTAATATGTATTTTTATTTGATAAACAATAAAGACACATCATCACCATCATCATCAATATTATTACTATTATTATTATTATTATTATTATTATTATTATTATTATTATTATTATTATTATTAACATATCCGCCAGCCACGCAGGCCAGAGTTATGTGATTGATTATACCTTATACTACCTTCAAACGTAAAGTTATCTTCTTTTGGGGGTCTGATAATTATATTTCAGAAAATAAGCTTATTTCTAGTTTGAAAAACAGGCAGTTTTTTTTTCATAAAAAAGACAGGCCCTTAAACAGGCCCTTAATTGCTTTGTCAAGAAGGGATCTTTTAACCCGAATTTTCGCCATGAAGCTTGCGTTATCCTGTCATTATCAGTGACCAATAAAAAAACTATAAGGTAACTGCTTGTATATGTTGTGGTTCAATTTTATCCCTGGTTTAAATTTTATTTCCCATTGTTTTGGGGTCATTATCATACATTACCATACCCCAAAACAAAGGGAAATAAAATTTGAACCAGGGATAAAATTGAACCACAACATATAACAAGGTTTTGATAATAACAGAAAGGAAAATACTAAATATACAGTTTGAAAATCTAAAGTTGTTATGGATTTACGGAGGGTGTGAAGCTTCTTCAATGAAAATGATTGACTAAAACTTTTCCATAAATTAACTACGGACGAGATCGAAAAACTCAGAGGGCAAAATAAAAAGCAGTTCAAGGCAGAATTTAGAACAAAGGTTGTATACCTACAAAAACACCTATAAAACAGTAAAGCGAATTCTTTGAAACAGTAATTTTTTTCCAGAAATAAGCAAAAACGGCTCCAAAAAGGCCAATGTTAGTTTTTTTTTAGTGTATCAAGGAGTTTTTGGCCATTTTACGACAATTTCGGATTATTTCAGAAGATTTCCGAAGGCTATCGACGATTCCCGAAGACTATTGAAGAGGTCCGTCCATATTGCCAAAGATGTCCGAAGAACCCTCCAAACACTTTGCAGTATTTTTTTCTTCGAAAGCAGTAAACATTAAGAAACTGGCCATTTCAATAGCAAACACTAAAAATTATGGGCAAATAACACTAAACACTAAACCCCATTCAGACCCTCAAGAAATGTTACCGCAGAGATTCGCCAAAATGGAACATCTCCTTCACACCGAATTTATGTCAGGAGAAGGCTAGGTATCTATTAATCATGAGTTCAAAGAACCAGGCTAAACCATAAAGATCATGAAATTACACAACGAGAAAAATCAAAGCTACTGATCAGAGTGACTAAACCAACTTGGTAGTTAAATTATATCTTTTAGTTTGCAATCGCGGAAGTGGCTAACACAACTCCGAAAACAAACTAGTTTCTTTAAAGAAGATGACAAGGGAATTGAACTGGAAAACAACTTTTTTCTTCTCAAGTCAGGAGAGGATAGTGCTTCATCAGCGTTATTCTGAGAGAGTTGAGCATTGCAAGAAATGCGTCAAATTACCTCCCAATAACACACATAAGAGATGCAGTGAAAACCTCTATAAGCGGACACCATCGGGACCTTCCCAAGTGTCCGCTTAATAGAGGTTTCACTGTACAAGACGTTAATTTCGGGATCCGGCTTAGTGTCTGCTTTATAGAGGGTGTCCGCTCAATTAATTGGGGGTCCGCTTAATAGAGGTTTGAAAGTATCTCACTTCAATTTTAACATCCGAAATAAATCCCAAACATCAAACAAAACTCTCTGACTTAACAAATTGTTTTTTACTACAAATAAATATACTAAGCATATTTCATCGCTAGCAATTTTTGTTATTTAAGGTGACTCGACCCAGTTTTTTTGGGGGGGGTACCATCCTACTATGAAGCTCTCTGGTATCCCCACCTTTACTTTTATCGTAAGTCTAACACATAGAATTGATGACATATAGATCAATCTACAATATAACATAAAATTTTTGGCGATCGGAGTAAATGTCACGTGGTTATAATGCCACGCCCCTTTGAGGTCTGAGTCGAAAATCTGCTGTTGCCGGCATTTTTTCGTGAAAATCTCTCGGCTACACATAGTGCGCATTAGTGCCTTACGCTGAACAGAGTTTCACCAAAATCGCAAAGACCCAATTCGAGAAATTCAGCGGTTTCCAAATTTAGGTCATAATTTATGCGAAAATGATAAGCAAACTTTACACGGATTATATCTAATAAACTATGAGATTCATCTCTTTATTTTGGGCATCGTTATAACAGATGGGTCCTTGCAAGTCAGCAAAACGCTTTAGGGCCTTGTAAATGCGCGCGATTTCAAGCAAAGCAAACATATAGAAATTATAGTTTTCGCTATTTGTTGACGTTTGTCAGCGTTTAAGAGTCCTTCTCACGAAAAAGCATTTTCTTAAAAATTCGTAGTTTTTTTTCCTTCAAATTTTTTCAGGGCCACAATTGATTAACTAACTACCCGGACTCTGAATTTCATGGTCATTGAAAAACTGTGACATTATCTTCTATAAGCCCAAACTTGAGTAAACATTGAAGATTTTTAGCGTTTTGGCTGAGTTTGTGCTTTGGGAGTTGTCTATTGTTTCTAGTCTGTCATTATACAGCATTCTTGTTCAGCACGCGTGCAATGACCACGCTTGGCTGACTTCCGAATGCTCACCGAGATATTCCCGTCACGACTTGGTTTAATTATTGGCTTGCATTAAACCTATGAAAAAATGATATTTTTTTAATAGTAAGTAGATTTAGTGTGTAGCACTTCTTGATTTTTT
>OZ037994.1:21777223-21814201 GCA_964035705.1 Porites rus | reverse complement strand
GAATGCTCACCGAGATATTTCCGTCACGACTTGGTTTAATTATTGGCTTGCATTAAACCTATAAAAAAATGATATTTTTTTACTAGTAAGTAGATTTAGTGTGTAGCGCTTCTTGATTTTTTTGCAAAGGCACAAGAAGCACGAGAATTGATTAAAAATTGTGACTTAAACCTCTATGTATCACGCGATGGCCTGTCTCACTGTACCAAAATTATTATATCTCGGTGAGCATTCGGAAGTCAGCCAAGCGCGGTCTTTGCACGCGTGCTGAACAAGAATGCTGTATAATGACAGACTAGAAACAATAGACAACTCCCAAAGCACAAACTCAGCCAAAACGCTAAAAATCTTCAATGTTTACTCAAGTTTGGGCTTATAGAAGATAATGTCACAGTTTTTCAATGACCATGAAATTCAGAGTCCGGGTAGTTAGTTAATCAATTGTGGCCCTGAAAAAATTTGAAGGAAAAAAAACTACGAATTTTTAAGAAAATGCTTTTTTCGTGAGAAGGACTCTTAAACGCTGACAAACGTCAACAAATAGCGAAAACTATAATTTCTATATGTTTGCTTTGCTTGAAATCGCGCGCATTTACAAGGCCCTAAAGCGTTTTGCTGACTTGCAAGGACCCATCTGTTATAACGATGCCCAAAATAAAGAGATGAATCTCATAGTTTATTAGATATAATCCGTGTAAAGTTTGCTTATCATTTTCGCATAAATTATGACCTAAATTTGGAAACCGCTGAATTTCTCGAATTGGGTCTTTGCGATTTTGGTGAAACTCTGTTCAGCGTAAGGCACTAATGCGCACTATGTGTAGCCGAGAGATTTTCACGAAAAAATGCCGGCAACAGCAGATTTTCGACTCAGACCTCAAAGGGGCGTGGTATTATAACCACGTGACATTTACTCCGATCGCCCAAAATTTTATGTTATATTGTAGATTGATCTATATGTTATCCATTCTATGTGTTAGACTTACGATAAAAGTAAAGGTGGGGATACCAGAGAGCTTCATAGTAGGATGGTACCCCCCCAAAAAAACTGGGTCGAGTCACCTTAACAAAAGGCTCATCTACCTGTAAACACGGAACAGGGGCACCTAACGACGGTTTCGATCCTCCTCCAATACATTGGTTGTCTAGAGTACTTTTAGTTCTCTAGGAATGCATTCTAAGCGGCTCTATAAAATTTTTATCTTATGTTCGGTCATCCTACGGGAACGAGGGTTTGAGTATTATTTCCCCAAAAATTTTAGATGCAACTTGACCTATTACGAAAGTGAGATATTTCCTGATTCCACTCTTCATCGCATTTTTGGATCCGAAAGTTTTAGGTTTCCTTTCTACTAGGAAAAATAGCCTAACTTTGAAGGGAAATGGAAGAAGTAAACTTAAGGAAGCTAAGTCGTAGGAATTTATCAGATAAGCTTCGAAAATTGTACATGAATGGAATGGTCATCTAGAATTTTTTAGTCTTCCCCAAGTAATAGAAAAATCTAGGAAATATTTGCTTCTCCGAACAGAGTATTTTACAGAAAACAGTCTTTTGGTGCCCCATGAAGGAAATGCACCCATGGAGTCAAGCCTTCACGCCAGGACATAAGTTCCCCTCTATTTTGTCATGAAATGAATTCAATTTTTTACGGTGTTTTGAAGCTTTAAAATTGCAGTAATTCTAAATTCAAAAAGTATTTCAGGTCAGAACTGCTATGTAGCCTGTTCCGATCAATTTATAGGTTTCTGGGAAACTGCCCACCTACCCCTCCCCTAAGCCAACATTATCACTTACCTCTCACTTAGGGCAAAATGTTGGCTTAGGGGAGGGATAGGTGGGAAATTTCCCAGAAATTTAAATTTAGTTCTGCGTATAAGCCCCACTCCCACCCCGTTAACAAGCTATCCTAAAACTCCTTATAAAGTTTTATGAGCCTTAGAACTTATGAGCGGAAGTTTACAGTACATGAAATATATAACAATGCTGTTGCAAAATTAAATGTTGCTACAAGTCTGTGCTAGTGCCTTCAAGCTCTCTGAAAAGTTTCATCTTTTAGGTGCGACAATTGACAGCAAACTGTACTTTAAATTCCACATAAACGGCACTCTTGTAATACAGCAAGTCAAATGTGTGGGGTTTTAATTTAGACTGAAATAAAGTGAAAGCTGACGGTGCGCTTATTTTACTTAACCCCTTTCCTCACCAGGAAGATCCTAGAGGGCGGATTGTCCTAGCGCCATATGTTTTCTGGATTCGGTTTACATGCAAAGGTTTGTCCCTAGCAACCTCGTCCCCAGGGCGCTTTTCGCCCTGGGGACGAGGTTGTGTCCCTAGCGCTAGGATCTTCCTAGTACTAGATCTTCCAAGCTGAGAGATACTAAAAAGATACTAGAAAGATCATAGGTATACAGGAGGTTCAGAGTGTCTGTGACGCGTCTAGGAACGATACGAGATAACTTGAAGCCGTTTGGTCGAGATGACGGAATAGAAGTGAGAACGTCTTATCCTTAATTTTTCCTTACCGCGCGCGCTCAATAGATGATTTGGTGTGAATCGTAGTGTTTCATTGTGACGCGAGTTACGCGCGCCTAGTCTTCAGTAAAGAGGGCAAGATAAAGAAAACAGGCGGTAATTAACGTTAAAGGCTGTAGTAGGTAAAAAAAGCGGTAAAATTCATTGCAGTCCAGTCCATTGAAGTTGTGAATTGCGACACGGGCCGCAGAGGACGCTGGTATTGTAAAGCGAGGCACCAAAGCTTTTATGTATGTGGCAAAATGTTGTGAACCAGTACATGGCTGATACTGGTCGGGAAGAAAAGCTGGCTGCGGCCAGAAAAAAGGTACAGCAGCAACGTAAACGCTTTTTATGTAAACAATATTCACTTAGGTTCACTATTACGAGAGCTGATTTTCCTGTCGTGCATTTCAGCTGAAGAAATTTCAACAAAAACGTACACCTTCTTCGAGCCCGGCCGTGAGAGAAGTCAAGCATCGAGTTGTTGATTCTTCGATTTACTCGAGGAATTCATCGGAATCCGATGGAAACCCGCCAACGGCAGAGAGATTGGTAAGTAGTAAGTACATTTATAGAATAATTGTCTAAAGATCATCAGCACTTTGTCCCTTAATTACAGTTAGTGTGGGAGAGCGTTTTGAACTATTATGTATCATTAGCACTGCGTGAATTTCAAAGTTCTTAGTAATCCTTTGCTTATATTTGCCCTTAAAACTCTTTGATTAGCTCCTCCTGGTATATTCAATACACCTTAGACTGCCCATAATGTTTATTTATCGCTGATATTGTTGAACGTTGCCTTCGTCCACTTGTAGCCGGGTGATCGCTTCCAAGCTACAGAGGTCTGCTTCAATGTTTATATTAATACTCAGCTGATTGAACCAAGAACATATTTGGCCATTTTTGGTTGGTTGATGAAAAGGGGTCAGATTTTAGGCTGCAAATTGAATATGATTGTCGCCAACTTAACCGCTAGCTGTCGTTACCCATCAATCACAAAATCGTTTGTGTTGCCACAGATCTCGTGGATATTCCTTGGATTTTTGACTATTTTTTAGTAGGAATTCGAATTCGAATTCGATCTGCGTTTTATTGATGAAAAATTGTATTGCTACAGTGATCATGCATCAGAAAAACTATTTTGTTTATTTCCTGTAGACTATATAAAAAGATTTGGATTTTGATGACATCTATTGAATTCATCAAAGAGATAACCAGTTAGTGTAGAAAGTGTACATGTAGCAATTGAAGTATTTAGATGATTATTCTGCACATAGTTAGCATCACGCTGCAGAATACTTTGCATTTTGAAGACAGTGGTTATGAAGTGCTCTATGAAAAAATAAAAGCATTTTTTACTCTTACAAACAATTACCGGTATGCTTTCTAAAAGCTGGGTACATGCTTTGTCGTTATAAGAAAAAATTAAAGACTAGAACCTAATTATTGTAGAAGCTGGCTGCAAGGTACAGTGGTAGACAGTAAAAAGAATACATGCTTGATACAATGTATGTGTTGTGGCTCAGTTTTATCCCTGGTTTAAATTCAAATTTTCTTTGTCTTAGGGTATTATAGTTTTAAACCAAAAAGAATTAAACAAGGGATAAAATTTAACCAATTTATATGCATCGATACAACAGTACTGCTCTAGAATATGTCTTTAATACGGTAGGTACTTGTTACTCAGTATACACTATGCAGTACGTCCCCAATTCTTTTATTGGCTGATTATATTATTGGTAGCATGGCCTTCTAACCTTAATTCCAATGTACATGTATTCCTTGCAAGATACAGTTCTACAAAGTGCTTATTTTCTGGCTCCACTGTATCTCTGAAACATTATTGTTTTTCTGGGTTAATTACATGTATGTTGAGTGCGAATCATACTAGCATATGTAGGCGTAGTCCTAAATTGTACTTTGTTGGCAGCCGCTAACCTTGACATTGGCCGAGGTGATTATTGAGCTACTGCAGTATGATGATGAGTTCTGTGCAGTTTAATATGAAAGTAGATTTTTGTGTGTATTAAAAAATTGTAAATTGTAATTTATTTCCCACGAAGTACTTAGGAGTTCTTAGGAACTCCTTTAAACGTGTCCATGTGTTCCAGATTGAACTGGAGTTTGGAAGTATTATATTTTGAGGAGAGAGGAGAACCGAAGTACCCAAAGAAAAACCTCTCGGAGCAAGGGAGAGAACCAACAACAAACTTAACCCACTGATGGCGTTTATGCCGGGATTTAAACCCAGGCCACGTTGGTGGGAGGCGAGTGCTCTCACCACAGTGTGACCCTTGCTTGTTTGTAGGTGACAGATTGAAGTTGTAGTCTCTACAACTGTTTGCATTATTAAGTAACCATTATTTTTGTTTCCTTTTTCTCAAGTCAAATGTTGAAGAAAATGACCCATGTTCATCATCACCCATTAATGGGTAAGTGTCCAAAACAATTAGACGGGGTCCAGTTTCTTATTTTCCTTTTCAAAAGTTGCTCCACTCATGCACATGAGTGCAAAACCTCAAGCTTCTGGCAATAAAATGAAGGCGTAAGCCAAAGTTGAAAAATAAGAGAATGCTGTCCGTTTGAAGCCAATTATTCCAGAGTAACTTAATATGCGGTTATATATAATATGTGACCCTCTTTGGGAAAACGGACACTAACGCTTTTCCGTTTAAACGTGGAAACCGTTTACTATCCGTTTAAATCCGTTTAATAGGTTCATGCAAGCATTTAAACGGTTTGCTTATCCGTTTAAAAAAAGTTGCATCCGTTTAACGCTTTAACGAAAACGTTTAAACGGTTTGCTTATCCGTTTAAAAAAAATTGCATCCGTTTCATGCATTCGTGAAAACGTTTAAACGGTTTGCTCATCCGTTTAACGCTCTAGGGAAAACGTTTAAACGGTTTGCTTATCCGTTTTTAAAAAGCATGGTCGCTTGATACTCGCCGATACGTGAACTGCCGAACAACCGTAAAGTATTTTTTACGTATTTTTAGTTCTAACTTATCCTTGTTTTTAGAAGGCGAGTAATCGTTGTATCCTTGGAGAAACGGCTAAAAATTTAAATAAGTTAAAACGTATTGCATCGCGAGCCGATGAAGCCATTCGTTCACAGGAGAGTGCGGCGACCGTGGTTCTGTACTTGATCTTGTTTCGGATTTGGTTAAATCGAATAAAATCACGCTCTCTTGGTTCCCGTGCAACTTTGTGCTCACTTTCATGCAATCAAAAATTAAAAGTCGAAACCATCGCACAAATAAAATCAAGAATCTGGAAGATGAAAAAGATAAATCATAGTTAATAGAGGGAATGGTTATGAAACCCGACAAAGTTCTAAAATGTTGTATGTTTTTGTTCTCTTTTTTGGCCTTGACCCTGCACAAAACCCAATAGTTGTTTACTCCGTACTGAGGAACTAACCAATAGAAATGTGCTGGTTACGTAATTCATGCATAACGTATGAACGCAAAACAAAGATTGTGCAGGGTCGTGGACCTTCTAACATAAATCTTGGCATCTTTGTTTGCTCCTTTGATGTTTGCCGGGCTTCATAACCAGTCACCTCCATTAACTATGGATAAATGCGCACATGATTGTGTTCTTTCCTCGGCGGGCAGGCGAAGACTGAACTTGAATGTGGTACGCTTTTATTGTCTGGCCCCAGCAGTCAAGGAAAATATTGTATTAATCTTGGGGGTGGGGGGCGGGCATAAATGTAAGGTTTTAACGAAGAGAAGCTTGTAAAACAACAGTTTAAGCAAAGAAAAGTTTTCCATGTGAAACAAGCAATTCTCACCACTAAAAAGGATCAGATTACACGAAGAGATAACGAAAGCGCAATAGAATAGTCGCTTCTGTTGGAAAATCTGATGTTGGGGAAAAAATCTAACTAGCAAATGGAAAAGTAAGAATAAAAAAGAATTACAAGCCTAAAGCGAACGACAAAGGAAAAGAAAACAACGCTATTTTTTTCGAAACCTGTCGAGTTTTTAATAAAGTGAAAACAAAATACCGACGTGCCGTACATGTCGTACATCGCATGTCCTGGTAAACATTTCATGCAGTGCAGCGAATCATTCTAAGTTTTAATTCATTCGGGAAACAAAAAGCCTCGGGAAATTTCAGAGCAGGTTTAAATGATTAAACTGCACAAATATTTATCTACAAAGTGAAACCGAACCGACACTAATTTTGTAGTTGTAAGAGAAACGATCATTTTTTATATTTCCCCCTAGGCCTAAATATTACCGATCGCTTCCTCTGCAAGCTGTTTTATAATTTCAAAAAAGTATGCCTCATGACACTTCAAACTTTTATATAGCAGGTTCGTAAAGCCACAGGAGTCTGAGTACTGACTCTTCTCCGAACATTTCATGAACATTTATACTTGCATGTGATAGCACCTTAGTTTCGAGAAAATAATCCTTTCAACAGGAAGGGACCAACAAACTGTCAAATGTTGGAAAAAAAGTAATCTATTCCTATGCAAAATACACATAATTTGCTCGTTGGCACTCTAAGGATAGTTATACCTAGTCTTATTTCCAACGTGTTGCGTTATTTGACCCCGATGCGTTTAGGCTTGTGACAAGGTTCATTGCGTATGCAAATTTTTTTCGTGGAACTTCACAACAAAAGATGAAACACCTTTATAGTTTCAAGAAAATAATCCTTTCAACAGGAAGGGACCAAGAAACTGTCAAATGTTGGAAAAAAGGAATCTATTCCTATGCAAAATACGCATGATTTGCTCGTTGGCAGTCTATCGATTTTTATACCTAGTCTTATTTCCAGCGTGTTGCGTTATTTGACCCCGATGCGTTTCGGCTTGTGACAAGGTTCATTGCGTATGCAAATTTTTTTCGTGGAACTTCACAAGGTGAAACATGTGAAGTTGATTTTCAAGAAGGAGATTATTAATTAAACCTGGAGTGTTTATTCGCGATATAACAGCTACGGTTTCATGACAGTATTATAAAGAGTTAGTTTCGGAAAGATTTTTGAGATATCATCGTTATGAAAAAAAAAAAGAAAAAAAGAAATGACCGAAATAAGCGAAACCCCCGAAACGATTTCGCTTGATTTGCTCTTCGTTTTGGTTTTGGTCGTTTTGGTGCTTTTGCTCGTTTTGTTCCGATGGTTTCGTTTTGTTGTTTCGGGTTTTAGCTGAGGGCAAACGAGAAGCGAACAAATGAATAAAGTTCATCAGATACGGCTTTTCAGATGGTATTCCGGTTACATTTTACCAAGATACTTCAAGTTATTATGCTCCATGTTTACTATCCGTTTGCGTTCTATAAGTAACTGTTTTTCCTGGAACGATCTTGCCGACTCATCCGTTTTCAAACGTTTCCAGCTGTCCGTTTGTGGACTTAGGTCAACCGTTTAACGGTTTAAGCTATCCGTTTTGGGATTTTGGTCAACCGTTTAACGTTTCGAGCTAACCGTTTATATTTTTGGTCAACCGTTTAACGCTTCAAGCTATCCGTTTTTGGACTTTGGGCAACCGTTTAAATTTTTTGCTATCCGTTTAAAGAGTTATAGAAACCGTTTAAACGCTTGAGTTAACCGTTTACTATCCGTTTAGAACCGTTTTTCTTGACCGTTTAACGGAAAAGCGTTAGTGTCCGTTTTCCCAAAGAGGGTCACATATATACTGGCAGAGACCTGTCATTGAACTGTCACCAGCTATAAAATAATCGCCTACTCTGTTTCTGGGCTCATGAAGGTTTTTTTAACTACAAAAAAAAACCACTATACATAGTTCCATCTTTCCTTATTTCCTTCTAATCCCTTATTACAACATTGTTGTCTGCAACCTCAGGTATGAGAACTAGATGGATTTCAAGAGAAAAGACCGATTGCAAGCAGTAATATGTTCATGATGGTCGTTAAATTTTTATTCTTCTGAGATCAAAAGGCAATAATGTTTAATATCAACAAGTGACTTACTGTGTCTGGATATGGTGCTTGCACATACATGTACATAATACTTTCAATTTTCTTGGAAACTACAGTCTTGGACAAAACAAAAAGGAACAGCAAACCCCCTCCCCACTTCCCCCAAATCAAGGATGAAGCCACGCAAAAGCCATAACGCCCCATTTTCCCATCCTTGATTTTGAGGGGGAAGGGAGGTCTAAATTTCCCATTTATTTTGTCCAAGATTTTAGCCTCTGCACTGTATAATATTGTTTGATATCTTATTTTGGCCGGAAATATCACAGACACTTTTCGTTTGTTTTAGCAGCACCTACAATCCAGGGGAGCACAGTACTCAAATACATCAGGTCAGTTTGTACTAACTGTGGCTGTTTGATTTACATTTTTGCAGGGTTTTTGATGAAAGCTGAAAATTGGCAGTCAACCATCTCCTATAATAATTTTTAATTAATTAAGATAATGCAAAATTGCAACATCACAGAATACCAGGAGCCCTGTATAGGGCTATATACCACCATCTGTTAAGAATTTTAGAGAAAATGGTTGTTATAACATCCCTCCCAATCCATGAAATAAGTCAAATCAATTTTCCTTGGAGCACATACAGAGAAACAACCCATAAGTGTACATAGTTGCCAATGAGCAGTCTCATGAACACACGAGGCTGCAAGGCGGCCGCCTAATAGAGCCATGCGCGATTGTTTCAGGGCCAGAAAAAATCTCAAATCGATGTAACATATGAGTAATGTAAGGCAACCATGACATAAGGCAGGGCCGAGAATGCATTGATTTCAAGCAAACACGTGATACAGATCAGAAAATCCATGAGCTGTGTGCATGTTTTGAGTCCCTTGCTTATCCTATCTTCAACCAATTGTCGGGTGGATCATTTCCATCCTATGCGGGCATTTGCCTGCTGGAATTTTTTTCCCTGTTCATTAACCCAATGGCTTTACCACGCTGGTGGGCCCCAGTAAGGGTGAAACAGCTGTCTGTGACTGCCACTGCCCGCGTGATATGGCTGTGCGCACGCGTGAGGCACTGGCCCGGCCATGGGTTGGCGTATGTGTCCCCCTTGCTCTAAGTTTGCATTGTTTGCACTATTTTCAATGCAATCGAATTAAGTTCAATCTATTTTTCATCAATTACTGTGTTTCATGACATTTCTAAACAAATCAACAGCACGTGTGTATAGATAAAAGCTTTGCTCATTGGCACTTAGCAATAGCTACACATATAATTATAACTAGTTATGAACATGTATGGTAAAGCAGTCAATATAAAACTAATCTAGGAGTAACAAGTAATCTTAAGTACTAGTATTATTATTAATTATTATTATGCTAAAGTCACAGTCACAGCCACCTATATTCCACCATTAGATTCCCTTATATGGTGTAGAACAAGTTTTTATTGAAACTCCAGTCCTGTGCTAAAATAATATGATGTGCAAAATATTATCATCTCAATGCATTCTCTTTGCAGACACTTGAACATAATCACAGAGATGGGTTGGTTTCTTCTGTAGCAAATGACAGGTAACTTGTTGCATGTACACATAACTTTCAGTAGTATTATTATCATAAATTTCTTTAATAAGATACCCTAAAGTTTTAAAGTAATGTTTTTTACAAACTATGTAAATGAAGTGTTTTAATTTTTTTCTTTAGAGAATACTCAACCACTGAAAAAATCAAGCAACTTGTGAGTATTATTGCATATATGCACTTTTCATTAGAATAGTAGGATCCAGTTAAAGTTAACCCAGACATTATACAGTTGTACATGTAGGGACATTTCTAACAATTTAAACGTGTCCATTAATGTCAAAAAAGTACACGTCTGTATTATTTGGGCTCTCAAATAAATGCAAATACATGTACAGTTGTAGCCTCTAACTTCTAAGCAGCAGAACATTGTTTACTGTCTTAACTGTAACTTAACCACAAACCACAAACTGAAGAAGACTGTAATAATTGTTTAAAATAGTTGCATGTAAGTGCATTAAAATGTTCGCTCAGTGTTTCAAACTTGGCAGTACAATAATATTATTCAGAATGACTCATGACTATTGGTCTCTTCTCAAGGCTGTGCTCTAAGAAAAATTAAAGGGAACCCAGTTCTCTAGTGAACTTGTGAAATCCAGGGTGTCTGGCATGTGATTTCTACAGTGTGTAGGAAAAAACTAAGATTTTCTAGTTGCCTGGGAGCAAACGTTAGGCGCAAGGGACAGAATTCACTAGCCTTTTCTCAAAATCCACTAGCCCAGTGCATGTTATTGGACATGACTCTCTTTGCACACTCCTATGCTACATAATTTCCTCAAACTTGAGCAAATTTGGGCTGACCATTGTCTGATTACTGTTTGTTGCCTTATGACCATGTATCGCTTCATGTTTTGCTAGACCTCAGTGCCTCATTTGATAAGGTAGATCACAAGATCCTAATACATACAAATGTTCATTTAGACTGCAAACGGAGTTTGCCCTTGGAACCCATCGATCACTGCAAGTTTCGGTTGAGGGTGTGATGTCTTATATCTTTGATCTGTATTCGGAAGCTCGTCAAGGGTCCTGTCTTGGCCCTGGAGCCAAAAAATTCTGTCACGTCACGCCAATATAAAGGGAGTTCCACTGGCTACCTACAAAGCGGCAGCACATTGTGTTTACGATAATTTTAATAGTACTTTTAAGATTTTAAATAATTTGGCTCCTTCTTATTTTTCTTGTCTTATTTGTGTTGCATCGCCTTCAAGTTACAATCTTCCCAGTTCTTGTGATGGAACCTTACTTCACTTTCGTCCAATGAAATCATCAAAGACCCTTGGGATCGCGCTGTTATGTCCGTTGCGCCAAAGTTGTGCGACAGTCTACCACAGTGCATAAGGATGACCACGACTCTATCATGATTGTTTTAAAATTAAACTGAAAACATTTTTATTTTCCCAAGTTTTTTTTCATGACTATGTTCTTCTTGTATGTACTTACATAATAATAATTATTATTAATCACAGATTTTTGTAGAACTTCTATTAAGTGCAATTGATTGTTATTATTGTTATTGTTATGCTAATGATGTTCAACTGAGTTTTTGATTTGTTCTCCTTCAGTGTACCCAAATAAATGGACTCATGAGCCAGGTAAGAAATAACAAACAGACTCAGGCGTTTCAATAATAAATTGAAGTAGCCTGCAGCAGGTTTGAAAAGTATCAAGTCAATGATTGATATTAAGAAACTATTGTGTAGTATTGAAATGTTTTTTATCCAAGAACTGAAACCGATGCTTAACAAACAGTGCGATTCAATTCGCGCCAAATTATTTGTTTAGAGTAGTTCTTGTTAACATTGTTTTATTTCCATTGTTTTTTGACTTTATAAATATTTTTAGCACTTTTTACATTTTTACATATTTTACCACATTTTAGCGTTCACCACATTTTTATCTATTATAACTTGTTTTTAACTTATTTATGCTAATTTAGAGAACTTTTATACACTTGAAAATGACCTCGGAGAGGTCGGAACGTCGTGATTTTTTATCGCTAATATTTATCTCAAAATATTGTGTAGTACTATTATAAAATTAATTGTAATAAATTATTATGAATGATTAAAAGCCAAAATTGAATTACATGTACCAATAATTTGTTCTCATGTTAACCCTTTAAGTAATGGTCCGTGTAAGAACTAGGCAAAAGAACAATAGGCCAGTGCAATAGCGGCAGTTATTTTTCAGGTGCTAATTTCTCTAATCAAATTAAATTTGAATGCTCTGATTGGTCAATAGGGCGAAAAGCGCGAAATTTGAATTTTAGAAATGAATTAAGCAAAAGAGTCATTCAAACAACTTTTTATTTTGTCTACTGCTCTGATATGTTGAAAACTATAACATATCTAAAATTTAGAGGATTTCTATGCGCCAAACCCGAGCAGAGTTAAACTGATATAAAATTACATGAAAATGGTACAGGAATACATCAATCGGCGACCTTCTGAAAGACAGCTACTTCGGCTCTCACAAAGGAAATGTCAAAACTGTGATCGGAAACAGGAGTAATCCAAGCTCACATGGTCAACGCGCCAAAGCCGTGTGTTTTTATTTTGCCACCATAAAGAAAAACAATTTCATAAAATCATGTCGGAGGGTTATCCTAATGGCCCGCATTTGAATAAAAAGACGATTGTCCATACAGAAAAAAATTCATGGACGTTCGGAGAATTCGGTTTCAGAAGAAGCTCTCTTCGCAGTCTTACATGGTAGATATATTTTTAGTCTAAATATCTCCACAAAACCTACTTTCATTCTTAGAAAAAGTAAAGGAAACAGTTACAGTCAAACTTGCATTATCTTTCCTACCGGGTAACACTCAAAACTAGTGAGAGCTACATTTGTATTTTTTATGATAACTAAGCGGCTGACGGTCTTACAACTGTTGCGAAATTACAATCTCGTTCGTCTTAAGTTGCACTTAGCTCGACAAAACAGCCTAGATTTAAAACAAATCGAATTATAGAAGAGTAAAGATACACAAAATTATGAAGTTTCGAAAAGGACAAAGTATCTACACAGTCACATCATGCGGTGATGCGAAAATTTATTGGGGTCAGCTTACCTCAAGCTCAAATCAGGCGGCTTCACATCGCTTTAAGAAATTTAATTTATTTCTGTATAAAGAACAAATCTGTCGCTTCCACTCTTTGTCCCCAGCTATTCTCCACAATTACTCTGAATCATCACTGAATCAAAGCGATCTCCTCCTGACAACATAAACAACTGCTTCGGTCCTACCTGTCCACATGGCCACTCGACGACATGTTGAGGACAGCTGCAAACGCTGCTTCAGTAGGAATTTCATGATCACTCCGATGATAAAATACATTGAATAAAAGCAATAAACAATCGATAAAGGGAAATATGTAGATTTCAGCGATGAAATTGACGACATTTCTTCGGGCAAAAGACAAATTTCCTCACATCTCAAATATCGCATCCAAGATGGTTCACAACAAGGTCACGCGCGTGTTGCACGTTTTCCGCTCTAACTTTTGATTGGCGCACAGAACAATGCTTAAACTTGGCTGTGAGGTAAAAGACAGGAGAATGGGGAAAATAAGGCTAAAAAAAGTTGTTTTTGTCACGTTTTTCTTTGTTTTTTCATCGATTTTTGGATTTCAGCCAATCAGAACCCACCATTTAATTGAAATTAAAAATTAAAAGTTAACACCTTTTAATCGATTTTGCGTTCTGCCTGCCTAGTTCTTCTTCTTCTTCTATGCCAATAGTGACCAACAACAATTTTCTCTTAATAATATCTATACATTGTCAAGAGATAAAGTTATGAGAATTAATAAAATGATCACCAAAGGGAAAACGCCATGATCTTTTATCAAATTCTCTCAAGTAATTCTTACAGGAAATGTATGGAGATCAGTTTGGAGAATTTGTATGTAGATATTGGGGCTTAAAGGGTTAAATTGAACATGACTGCATACTAACTGATCATGATGTGTTATAAACTGATACTGTTTGGTGTTATTTTTTTCCTCTTAGGATCTTTATATAAATGGAGAGGATCCTGTGTTTCATGAAATCAAATCTCTTGAGGTAAATGAAAGTTTGTCATCACTATCCTTTCACAGTCAAAGTTATTGTTTGTAAACAGGGCTGTCAATAAGGATCAGGGGTCAGGGTTTTTCCCTGGCTATTATGAGCATGGGCTAGGGTTCTTTCATAGGAAACAAAAGGCAATTACAAACAAAAGAACTTCGAAGTTGTTAAATTCCCTGCATACAGTTAATAGCAGACAGCTTTGTACATGTACAGGTATACTCTTCCCTCAGGTATGAGCTTCCCTTCCTCTGATTATGAGCCCTCCTCTGAATTTGATTTGTTGTGATGTTTTGAAGCTAAGTTTAAAAACAGAGATTGTACGATGTATTTTGATTAGCACTGCCATAGCTTGTTTTAAAGTACCCTTTCTATTCCAGTCATAAGCTCTCTAGCTTGGATACAATTTGTATAAGCCCTTTCATTAAGGCATCCCTCCTAGAGCCCTTCAGGAAAATGTACAAACCCTATAACTGGCAGTTTACGGTACATGTGCATTGTAAGTGGCAACCTTGAAATTGTATTGACAGCCCTGTATGAACATAGCTGTAGGGCTATCTTTAGCAATGTGGTATATGCTGTTCTTTTTACTTCGGTAATGATTATAAATTTTGCTGCAAAGAAGGTTAAATTTAAATTGCGTTGAAAAATTTTAAGCCAAAAATTTTAATCATTTGTCTCTTCCAGGAATACTGTCTTAAAGTTCATACAATGTAAGCAACTAGCCATCCTGCAGCTGGACTGCAAGTGCCCAGGGTTTTCATTAAGAATTCTAGTATTCTCCTCTAACGTGTGACATTACAGGAGAATAATTCTGAAAGAGGCTCCTTCATCTGAATAAACAGGCTACAGAACCTTAGACGGAGAATTCTGCATAGTAAATGGAGAATTCTCCAATCTGTGATGCCTAATAAACACCCTGAGTGCCTGACTTGGTTATTTTAACCCTTTAAGTCCCAATAGTGACCAAGATCAATTTTCTCCTAACAATATCCATACACTGTCAAGAGATAAGTTATGAGAATTAATAAAATGGTCACCCAAGGGAAAATGCCTTGATCTATCATCAAATTCTCTCAACTAATTCTTTAAGGAAATGTATGGAGATTAGTCTGGAGAATTTGTATGTGGATACTGGGGCTTAAAGGATTAAAGTAACATTTTTCTTTCTGAATTTCAGAATAGAAATATTGAACTTGAAGAAACAGTGCAGTCATATAGAAGATCTAATGATCAGCTAAATAATCAAGTCAATGAACAGGTACCACTTTACGTACTGACGCAACTGTTTGTGTGCTTGTAGTTCTTATGCTTTGTCCTTTTTTGTTTTTCCTGGTTTAGTTATTCTCTTGTGATTCTACACTCTGTACATTACAGCAATATTATAACAACTTTATTAATTTTGAAAACAGTTATTGTATTGAAAGTGTAAGGGAGCAAGGGTAGAATTGAGCTGTTGTATAATGCATTCTGTACATGTATTTATCTTCAGTGAAAAACAGCATTACTCTTTAACAAAGATGCCATGTTTACACTTCTTTTAACAGTGTTTTATTTCAGTAACAATTCATTTTTGTGGGCCAGTACACACATTTTCTTTTTTTGACTTTTGATGTGGACCAATGAAACTAGCTGTTTAGTGACAATTTCTGATACATGAATCACATTGTGGTGCAGTTCAGTCAATGTAAACTGCTTGTGTTTGATTTATTGTAGAGAAGACAAATAATACAGTTTCAAGAACAGATCAAAAGGGTAGGTAGGATGTACAGTTCAATGTTGAAGTGTTTTTGCAGCAAACCTTGTGCCAATACCTGCCTGTATTTGTGTTACAGGTCAAAATTAAATTCAGGTTTTTTAACCTATAAATCTGGACAAAAGTCCTCAGGACAGCAATTTCAGTATTCATAAGTTTCTGTAATTTCTGGGTTCCCTCATAAAAGAGTGCATCCTTTGGAAAAATTTTCTTGCAATTCTCCCTTCCCCCACCCTATACAAAACTGAAACTCGGAGAAAAATTCTGGATGCATTTATCCAATGTTATTTTTGGGTTGAGGGGAGGGGTTGGGTATTTTTGAATTGTAAAATGCCCCAGAAATGCAAGTCTCCCAAAATTTTGTTTGTGATTGTAGGTTGATTCACAGTTTCCTTTGTCTCCTAGCCCTAATTCATGAATACACATGTAACCAGGGCTAGGAGACAAAAGAAATGGAGAATCAATAATGTAGTATGACTGTAACTTTTTTGTTTTGTTTTATACAGTGCGCTAAACCCTACTATCCTACTACTGACCTTGGTGTCACCTAGAATGTAGTAAGTGTAATTTTTTTTTCCCAGGAGAGAACAGAGTTAGCCAACAAACAGTTACTAGAACAGCGATCACTCAAAGAACAACTAGAGGTGAGACACAAGTGCCTGCCACTACTAGTGTATTCTTTTATTCTTTTTACATTCTTGCTGTGTAATCGTACTCTTTGGGTTATTTGTAAGCAAACTGAAACTGTGGTGATACATGTACATGTATGCAGTAACTTGTCAGCATTACAGAGTTTGAATTATGTTTATAAGAATAATTAACAATTATTGGACAAGGTTGAGCAAAATCTCTGTGGCGAGCAGATTAATTATTTGACGAAGCCAAAGACTGAGGCAAATAATTTATCTGTAAGACACTGACAAATCACGATATTTTGTGATAGCCGAGTTCAATAGTTGTTTTATCATTCGATCACTGAGTTTGTTTTTTTAATGAATTTCCTTGGGAAGCGAAGCGATCTGCATTTTTCATGCAAGAGCGATCGCAAGAAGGAGATTAAAAGCACGGTTTCCGGTTTACGCATGAGCAGAATATTATTTGCAGCCAAACACTGTTGGGCGGCATTGCACATGAGCAGACCATTATTTGTAGGCAGTTATTTGCAGGTCATGTGGTGGGCTCTCAGCCAATGAAAAGAAAGAAAAATTTTCTTTGAATGATGATAGATATTATTGTTAAATCTCATACAACTGTATTATAATAGGGATGTGATTGCAAAAATATTATTATAATTATTAAATAAGATTATGTACAATGTACATGTAATTTTTTGGCCTAGATAGTGAATGGTTGCCATAATTATAATGTAGTGTTTTTTTTTTTGGAACCTATGTTAAAGCATTTAAAAACTGAGGAACCTTTTAGCACATGTTCATAATAAGCACAGGTCACTGCTTGATATATTTTGAAATAATATATAATTTTTCTGTGAGAAGGAATATTGATTTTTCTATAATTATTTTACTATTTGACATTGTTTAATTGTTAATACATGTATTTGCTAAAATGTGCTTGGACAGAAATTAATTTCTTTATGTAAGACAAGTTAGCTTTTAATAGTTTGTTCATTGTTTGGGTTTTTGTATTGGAGAAACGTTTGACATTAAAGGGGTATTCAGATCATTAATTTGCCTTCCCTAAAATTTACTAGAATGTAAACTGCAGTCAATGTCTGCTCCTTTTGCCTTTATAAATAGATTAAAACTGCTATCTAAAAAAATATAATTTAGATGTTAAAACACATGCACATCAAAAAGCTGTGGATATTACTAAGTCTTGGGCTGATATAACCTGGTTCTTAGCAACAATTTAACCCATTCAAATATGCAGTTCGTAATATCAAAACAGGCCACATGTACAAGAGCTAATGTACCAAGCATCACTTAGAGATACATGTATCAAAAGCCTTGTCCTGAGTAGACGCTGCATTTACTCATTTTGAAACTAGACGAGGAGCTGTCAAATGTCCAGTTACATCCAGCTGTATAAGAAGTTTAATGTATGTTGTGAATTGTTCTTTCTAAACTACATTGTGCGGTCATCATGTACTGGTAACTTCCATTCGTTGTGATATCAGACAAGGTTTTATCATCATAGCTGAAGTGTAAGAAAGACTGGTTTATGCAGTTACAATTTCCAAGTCAAAGTGAAGGAAATAATTGGGTCAATTTAAAACGGTCTGCTTTATATTCAAACAGATTCTAGAAATCGGCTGGGTTTTAAATAGGCTTAAATTTATACGTTGGCAATACTCGTAGGTGTGGGTCTTTCTGTATGGGTGACAACTTGCCTTGATAAAAGTGTGAGAATTGGCCTGAAGTAATAATTTATATTGTTTGCTTTACATGTTTCATGTTTTTCATTTTTTTTCACATTAGTTTTGGTGGCTGTTAAAAGTGCAATTTCATCTTTGAATTTTATGTACACTGTAACATGACCTATTTCATAGTCTAATAGTAATTATACAAACATGTAGTGTCCATCCTGTATATAAATGTACATGTAGCCAGATTATTATGCAATTGTGCACCTATGATGTGCAGTGTATCAGTAGTTGTAAATTGGATACAATGGTTTCTTAAAGCCAAATGGAAAGATACAAACACCTTGGCAGAATAAATTGAATAAAATAAAATAATTATACCCATTATAATATTTTATATGTAGTATTCCAATAAATTAAAACTTACAGCTGAAGTAGGTCCTAAGCAGTTTGTCTTGAAGTTGAGTTTATGACATCTATATGACTTGTACACCTGTATGTATGCAGGGAAATCAGCAGATTAAAATTGTTTCTCTGATAATATTGATGAAACTGTCTTTGGCTGTTTTAGTCGCACTCCCTATACATGAAGTTTGTTTCATCAGTTTATGTTTATCGCATTTATTCAATTAGGCGCCCTGGCCTTTGTGCTTTGGATACTGCCAAAAATCATCATCATCATCATCATCATTATCAATCCTCATTATCTTTGACATCCTTTTCGTTATTACATGTCTGTGAATATATGGTCAACTGGTTTGATGTAGGTGTATTTGACTCACCATAATCTTCTCTATTCTGTAGGTTCATATCCAAACCATTGGGATTTTAGTTGGAGAGAAACAAGAACTACAAAGCACTGTCTCTCAGCTGCAGAGGAAGTATGAAATTAAGCAAAGTGAGTTCAACTTACTTCATGTAGTTATGCTCTTTGTTTTTCTGCTGTTAAAACTACTGTAACTTGGATTTGTTTCAGCTATAAACAGTGAATTACTTCGGACTTTGACATTATATTATGGTACAGCAACTGTAAAGTTATTTAAAATTATTTAAAAGACCAGTGGAACATGCAAAATAATAGTTATAAATTATGAGAACATTATTATTTTTGAATGAGTTAGAAAGTGATTTTACAATAATTATTTTTCAAACAAGTCATGTTTCAACCTCAGAAATAGTGGCTTTGCTTATGCACTATAACTGGCTCCAAGAGCTGCACTAAATGATTAAATATTTTTTCTTAGGTGAAAACACAGAACTGACAAGTAGATTACAAACTGTTAGACAAAAAGCAGTGGAACTCGAGAAAAACCTGGCAAATGTAACAGCCAGCTGTGATAAATACCAAGAGGTAAATGCATGCGTATCTTTAAACACTGTAGAAGACTCAATAGCCCACCACTAAAGTGAGCTGACACACTGCACTTATAGTCACATAAAATAGGGTGTGTACTGTTAAAAATGGACTTGCTTTTTTACATGAAAAAAATGATATTGTTTTTAATATAAGCTTTATGTGATTAATTTGTCTATTAGGATGCAAAGCGGTTTCGGCAAGAGAGAGACAAATACCAAACAGCAAATTACACCCAGAAGTAAGTTATACAGGGACATTTATTATTGTTGAAGAGCTGCTAGAAAAAAAGGCTTTGTGTCTTTTATGTCCCAAGAGGGACCAACATCAATCTTCTCCTCACACTTTCAATAGGTTCACAAGAGGAAGGTTATTCATAGGAATTAGCAAAATGATCATCCAAAGGAAAATGCTGTGATCTTTAAATAAATTCTGATCTCTACTAATGAAGAGATTAAGATCAATCAGTCTGGAGAAATAATAATTTGATATTGAGGCCTAAGGGGTTAAGTGATTCTTAGAATACATTTTGAGTGTCTTATTCTCTCTTTTCTGGGCAATTTAGAAATAAAATCTAGCAGCTTATGACACAGGGTGCAGGAGAGTTATTTGTGATCTTGATTGCAGTTAAATTTTACAGTTGATAGAGCAATTAGCCTTTGTTTATTTTAGAATCGAATATGAACTTGACCTATCAAACTGTCATGCCATGGTGTTGCAAACCTGGTAAAATATCCAATAATTGGTGGGAATGAACATTGCCCAAAGGGTGATGATTTTACCTTACCTCCTGTTATTCATCCACAGTCATTACCTTCAGCGGTAGTGGATGATATTTTACCAGACGATTGAATGCCGTTTCGTTTAATTCAACAGTATAATTTTTAAACAAAGGTGATGCATGGTATTAACTGTAGAATTTAGCTACAATCAACAATCAAGGTCACAAATAACTCCTCTGCGCCTTGTGTTTATGGGTGGAAGTCATTTGATGCCATTTTTATGTACCCTCAATTACAACTCTTCAAATGCACAAGTTTACCCCCAGACCGCCAATACAGATGAAAACTCCTGGCACATGTGGACAAAACATCAGCTACTTCCATGTAAGAAGCTCCCGGTTGCAACATGTATGCTGTAACTCAGTTAAATTACAGTTCTGAAGAGTTGTTGTTCTAAGACACTGAACCCAGGGTTTGAGCTAGGATTTGATCACTGGGGGACAATTTGTCCCCTTGGCTAAAATTTTGGGGGACATTTTCATTTTTTAGGGGCACAGAAATTTGTACACCCTTCTACTGATGCAAAGGGGTTTGTCTTCTTAGCAGGGCTTCTGATAGGTCTCGGAAGAAAAAGTCTAATTTCGCGGGACTTTTAGGGACAAATTCGCGGAAAAATCGGCCGATTTCGCGGGCGTTTTCGGGGCAAACTTCACCGAAAAGCAATCGGTAAAAAACGGCCGATTTTGTGGTTATTTTCAAGGCAAATTTCGCTCGAAATCGATCGATTTTGCGCTGATCAGACCAGCCTTTTTAACGTTTTTCTAACAGAGGTCATCATTTGCTCTTTCAACAAAAATACGCTCCAGAAATGAACCAATGGCAAAGCCTTTAACATCATGGCTAGTGCCCAGTTTTTCGCAACATAATCTGTTTGCACGTTTCAGTGACGAAGTTCCAAGATAAACTTGCAGGTTTACGGCAAGTAAATAGCCCCTATAGCTGAAATAAGTTTCAAATATGTTGTACAGACATGTATTTGATAAGATTTCTACTGAATTTCGCGGTATTTTTCGTGTTTTTGTGAATTTCGCGGCTCCGCGACCGCGCGAAGAATCAGCAAATAGCAGTAGAGCGTGACTGAAACGTAACTTTGGAATGAACTTTAAAGGTGCGATAAAATATACTTCCACGTTCTGTTTCAGCTTGCAATTTCTGTACTGAAATAAATCTGTGTGTGCTTCCTTTCGAGTTTTTTCCCTAAAATTTGAAGGGGACAAATTGTCCCCTTGGCCGTTTATTAAAGGGACAATTCCAATTGCAGTGCGGGATTGGCGCAATGGCGCGGCCTGGCTCAAACCCTGCTGAACCTAACAGACAGTATTCTTTACAGTCAAGGATAGTCAGCAGATTTGTTACGTGTATATTTATTTCTTTGGCTTGATTGCAGAATTGTTGTGTCAAGCTCTTGAACTAATACTATCCTTTCATTTGTTCTTACTTTTAGCCAAGAAAAAGAAGAACTCTTGCAGCAAAATGCTGAACTTAAAGTAAAGTTGGAATCCAAGGTACAGTATGTGTTGTCATTGTAAACACTGCAACTTCATGTTTGTTTTCTCCTTCTTTATTATAATTTTTTGGATTACCCTGAGACCTGTAAATTTACTGCGTTAATTTAATGCACTGCCTCCAACTCACAACACCCCCCCCCCCCCCCCCCCTCTTTCCAAGCAAAAAGTTGAAATTGCAGAATTCACAGAGAGCTCTCTATTAATTGGAATCGTGGGGAGGGGCTGGACACAAGATAATAATTTCTGGGAACTTTTTTGGGACCATGGTCTGAAAGAGATGGCTAAGTAGCTTGCCATTCATACAACAGCTGTGACTGTTTGTAAGCTTAGGCCTTGATAGCCTGAAGTTCATATCCTCAGGGCTCGGAAGAAGTCCCATCCTGTAGATGTCCAGCTCAAGTAGATTTTTATTGTGGGGCAAAAAACTTTAAAGCTTACTTGGTCTAGGGAAGTCATTCTCTAACAAAAATAATCATCAACAAAGGACAAGTAAGAAGTGGCCCTGGGTAAATAAATTGTGAGAGCTGCTTGCCCCAGGGACATTAGCTTGAATTCAATTTTTTTTTTTTATTTAGAGCCCTAATCCTCCTTTTTCTTTTGACACTGACCATGATTTTTCAGCTTGCGGAGTGCGAAGAGTTGGCTAAAAATGAATCAGAGTTGACATTTAAACTTAAAAAGGCAGAACTTGTAGTACAACAGGTTTGTGAGTTCTTTGTGTTTTAGTATTCTTGCATTTTTGTAATAACAAAAAAAGCCTTGATTTCATTTTTATGCAGCTTGTCAATTATTACTCTGTGTACCTATGCAGTTTTTCGCTGCTGGTCATGGCTTTAGCCTCTGGCCAACCATAAAACATCCCCTGTGAGAAAAGACCTCTGGTACCCAATGCACTTGTAACTAACAGCAGCTCATAATTAGCTTAATGTGTCAAGGGACAATTAATTATATAAGATGCAAATTGCTTAATGAGGTTTGTTTTTGTGATATTTCCGTAGCTTTCAGGTGAGCCAGACACCTCTGCCAGTCACAATTTCGTTCAACACCTACAACATGAAAAAGAAGAACTTGAAAATAAATTAGAACAGGTAAAATTGTAGGCTTTTGAGTCAACTTAACTAGTAGCTGTATTATGATTCCATTTTCCCTACACAGTGTACAGAAAGATGGTGAACATGCCACAGAAAAAATTGATCACATTAGGGCAGTAATGTTTACAGTTTCAGTTTCACGTGGTCGACCGTGGTCTTCGATATTTGTGTGTTATTTGGCAGCCATTGGGCTGAAACCTATGTGGTGACCGTAGCTAGTTTTTTTAAAGTGGCTTTAGTGTATTTCCTTGTTCTTTTCTCTATATAGTTTATGTTGTGTGTTATTTATGTACTTAATTCGTTGTTCTTTTTTTTCTTTGCCACTATTTACCTGTCACCACTGTCTTAAAAATATCATTTTACAGCTAGGCGCTCTCACGAAAACGTTTATTAATTTAGCTCCTAGACATCCTCGCTATCATACTGTATCGTTTTATGTAACAATTTTGTTCTTTTCTTTCCATAAGCCATCGAAAGATGTAAAATTCTCTAGTAAGATAATATAAAAATAAAAAAGGTTGTTTATCACTGTTTATCACTGTTACATTATCACATCATCATGCTCTGAACAGAAAGACAACAAACGAATAGATCATGTTAGGATATTAACGTTTACATTATCACATCATCATAATGTGTTCATAATTACTGTCATCTTCATCATCATCATCATCATCATCATCATCATCATCATCATCATCATCACCATCATCTGTACTTAGTGAAACATAAATTAATTTTCCTGCATTTGTAACACTTCTTTTGCGGCAAAATTTCAATAGAAAGAAATTGCAATAATCTCCTTGGACACTTAGTTACATTAGATTTATTCTGGGTCGGGTTTCAGATCAATAGCACAGTACAGAGACTTGCATCTGATAAAGGAGAGCTTTTGCAGCAGCATGCAGATGAAGGAGACCAGTATGAGAGAAGAATAAGATCTCTAACAGAGGAGGTTAGTTTGCGTTAGAGCATTCTTAGATCATTCCCGGGGGGGGGGGGGGTACGTCCTTATAAGAAGCTAATAGGGATGTGCCGCTGGATGGGGTCGCATTTTCACGACTGGATTGACTATAATGGGGCCGCATTTTCAATAGATTTACCATAGTGGGGTCGCACTTTTTCTGATTTTTGGGGTGAGACAGTTCTTCATATTTACGGTTAGCAAACATACCAGAATTTTTCTACTGTAGGTGGAAAGTAAAGTGTTCTTCATTCAATTTAAAAAATGGGTCAATTTATTTTAGGATGACCTATTTAAAGGATTGATAATGTAGATCCATAAATAGAAAGTGACTAAGTTGGGATCGCGAAAATTACATGTTTGCCTTAAATGTGACTAAGATGGGGTCTGTAATTAGCCACACAATAGACTATAATGTGGTAGGGGCTCTGAGAGGCCAGCGGCACATACCCAGCAAAGATTAACCTAAGTACCGCCCCCCCCCCCCCCCCTGCCCCCGGAGATCATTCTACAGCTGGGTGGAAATAGAATACTGACATTTGTTTTCCTTGTAATATGGCCCGCGACTAAGTTGCAGGGTTGGTAGCGTTCATCCTGGTAATAATAATAAGGGTGCTGGGTGGAAATCTTGTGTTTAAAAATAAAACTATGAAATGTGACGTAGTGGGAGAACGACCCGCCACAAAGTACGTCCAAATCAGCTGAACAGACTAAAAAGAGTAGAGAATTGCATCGCCCTAAATCACAGCCCAATTTTCCGAAGCTTCCCAGACGGTGTGGCGCTTAACATATGATTTTCCACCCGAGATTTCCGTTTTTCCTTCTATGCTCTTATTAGGTTTGCGAAGAAATGTACCAAAAACCGTGCTGCACGTGCAAAGTTGTTCTATTGCTTTCATGCCGTTCTTGTTGCCGTCACGGTCGTCGTTGCTAAAGCTCCCTGTTGTTGTTAACCAGAAATTTTGCCACCACGGTACAACGCAGTGGAATTTTTTTGACCAGTTAGACCACTTGCAGTATAGTTGGGAACTATACATTTTTGTAATAATTATAATTTTCGAAAAATGAAAGACTACGTCTGTTTTCTTGAAGGTGGAGATGCATGACAGAGAAAAAAGACTTTTAATTGCAAGAGAGAGCGAACTTCAGGAAAGCATGCAAAGTTTACAAAAGCAACTGGGTATGTACCCTCTGGTAAAGTAAAAGAAAAACCTTGTCTAACACACCTGCAGTTTTCCATCGCTCCCCCCCCCCCCCCACCCCTCCAAGCAATGTTGCGTCGCTGTACGCCTACCTGTAAGTGACGACAAAGGCCCCAACTTTGAATGGAGGGGAGAGGGGACGGGTGTGGATTGTTGTGTTTCCGGATTACCCCATTTAAGGACGGTGTCTGAATAATTTGGTTGCCGATTGTAGTTAAAACTTCAACTCGTTGATATCTATAGGTTTAATTCAGATGTATCGTGCGTAGGATACCATTAAGTAGTTATTGCTAGCGCAGGAAATGATGTTGTTTGCCTCTGTTTTGATGTCATTTACAGCTGCTCTACGAGATAGTGAAGCGACTCAGCAAGTGGAGTCAATTCAACTTGCTGCTGCTGAAATCGAAAAATTGGCGGAAGACAAACAGAGATTGGCTGAGCACTTACAAGAAGAGGTAAAGCTTCTTTGTCTACATAAAGATAGCAACCTTACCTAATATACAGTAAAAAATGAACTTTATTTGAGGGTCAATGTACAGGTATTTAGCACAGAATTACTAATTGCGGACACTGTTTTTACGTCTCCAGTCCAACTGGAAACGACACCTCCATTTTACGTGGTCATCCTAGCCGTTTGCAGGGCAAAGGCGGTAACTTCATTTCTCAGTTTCTTTAAGACCTTGAGTATTGGTCCGTCCCCGGGGACCGAACCCACGACCTCCCGCTCTACAGTCAAGCGCTCTACCGATTGAGCTAATGCTCTCGCGGTTAATCTCGAAGGGCAACAACAACAACAACAACAGAAAATCTGTACTATGGTACTATACAACTTTGTTTTCATCAGAAAAGGCAAGCTGAAGGTCCCAGTGGTTCTGTCAATCTCACCAATAAACGAATGTGCTTAGGAAGAACGTTTTGTAGTTGTCAAGTGTAACATATTAACAGTTCTTCTTTCTTACAGGGCAGAGAAAATAGCAGACTTTTAAGGTAGGTCTTAATTACCGTAAGACATAAAATTTCGTCATTAAAACTTTTATGTTGTTTTTCTAGCATAGTGTACTACCAAGAAACTTCCCCTTCATGATCATTGCGTGAAACCGTTTATCACCATACTGAAAATACGAATTTTCCTCCTCTCTTTGTTCTCTTATCTTATACGAATGTGGTGGGGAGAAGATAATTGGTCACATTTTTTAACTATGTAATGTTCTCTCAGTCGGATTTTTTTTTGTTCCAGGGGTTCTACTGTACGTTTTTTTCAGTTGTTCAACTTAAATGGATGATTCATTCTTGTGTTTCTTCTTAGGGAACAAGAGCGATATTTGCTTAGAATACAAGAGTTAGAGATAGCTGTGGCTCGACTGGGAGAAGAGTCCATTGATAAAGCCACGCTCTTGGAAACTGCTCAGAGCGATAAGGAGACCATCAGCAGGTCAGCACTGAAATCACTTGGACCTTTACACTTTTAACGTTTTTACCGCCAAAGGTGGCCAAAGTTAAAATTGGACAAAATTTCCAAATTTTATTTTATCCAATGCAAGGGAATTCAAGACTGTCTTGGATTCTGGATTCCACGCCGTGGATTCCGGATTCAAGGTACTGGATTCCAGTGTTTCTCATTGAGCGTCAATGGGACTTGGATTCTGGATTCTGGTCGTTAGTGGGTTTCCAGATTTTTCGGCTGTATTTCGTATTTCTAAGCCCAGGATTCCGGATTCCACAAGCAAAAATTTCCCAGATTCCGGAATCCGTATTCCCTCATATTTGGCGACATCTTTAACCTTGTCCTGATTCCAGAGCGGCTCCTCTTACTGTTTCTCTGTGTTTTTTGTTTTGTTTTTGTTTGTTTGTTTTTTTATTGTAGGGCTTTAAAGCAGAACAAGGAATTGAAGGAAAAAACAGAGGAACTTGAAAAGAGATTTATAACAATGGTACATTTGCAGTTATTACATTCAAAAGTTTGTTTTGGCAACAATTCTCCTTGCAACTCGTGTCGCACCAATATTGTGTTTTAAGATAGGTCGTAACATGTTTTTACCTACAATACAAGGGGTGACAAATTTTCATGATGCTGATGAGTGGGGTGGTACAACAAACCGCATATTAGACTTTTTGTGTAGTATTGTTGTGTAAGAACGTGCATGAAAAATGAGGCCCACATTTCTCGGCTAAACGTCACTTAAAAAGTGAAGTCACAGTTTTCTTTCGTCATTTTGATTATTTCAACTCACTTACTTTGTCAAATATGGGCGAACTCTCGTGGAGTTAAATTCCAAACCGCCATGTCCAACTTCAGGAAGAGAAAAATTTCGCCGTCGCTTGTTTACCTCCTCATCTTCATAAAACGTGAAACTAGGCATTTTCACGCGGTGGCCATGCAGTGACGGCAAGGAAATGTACCAAAAAAAAGTGATGCACGTGCAGAGTTGTTGTTGTTTTTTTTGCTAATTAAAACCAATTGCTATTTTGACGTTCTCGTTATTGTCGCCCTCGTCAGATCGTAAAGGTGATGTTACACGAGCACGATTCGCAACGACGATTTTTAGCACAACACAGCGTTGCAACATTGTTGCGACATTGTTTTGAATGCTTGATACATTGTTCCAACATTGCAATGCTTTGTTGCGCTAAAAATCGTCTTTGCGAATCGTCCCGTGTAACATCACCTTGAGGTCCCTAATTAAGGGGCGTCATTTTTGTCCGGATTTGGATTTTCCCAAAGAAATGCACTTTACGTTTCTTACCTTGAATACAGTCCTTTGAAATTGAACTCCAGAATAATAATTTTAAAAAAGGGCTAAAGTTTGTCAGTTGAACGGGCTGGGTTATGTACAAGGGCAGGCAAGGAGTTAAACTCGGGACTACGATTAACGTAAGGAACAAAAAGTAAGAGTTGATGTGCTCGATAAAGGAATCTTAGGGCGCTTTCCAAAAGTCAGAACTGGCCGACCGGACCATGGTCGGACCAGACATTTTGGCAGTGAAATAGGTTTATTCCAAGAGGAAAAGCCAGCCTTTTTGTGCATAATATTTAGGATTTGACTGATCTGGATGGTTATTGTTGATTAAAAGTGAAATTCTCATTATGATGGGAATGGGCTTGCCGGTCAGTTCTTACAAATGGAAAGCGCCCTTAGTGTACACCTCTGGGCAGTCTGTTATTAAGCTGTCTGTAGGACACCAAATTTCACGCATTCTAGTGTTACTTGATTACTTACAATGGAACCTCAATATAACGAAGGGCCAAGGGATTGGCAAAATGTGTTCGCTATAAAGACGTTTCGTTATATCGAGGTTCATTTCCATATGTTTTACTATTACTGGGAAGAGGAATATGGTTCGTTATATCCGAGGACTTCGTTAAATAGAAGTTCGTTAAAGCGAAGTTCCACTGTACAATTAAATTACAATTTTTGCTCGAAAAAAATGTTGTGTTACTAAGTAGAAACTGAAAAAAAATACGGTGTAAGTTTCCTTTTTTATTCTTCCACGACAGAGCCAAGAAAACATGGAACTTACTAGCAGTTTGGAAACAGAGCGGCACATGGCTAAGGAGCTAGCTTCCAAACTCAGTAATATGGGAGTTGAACTTGAAGAGTCCAAACAAAATGTGAGCAACTTTAATTTAGACAACAGCCTTTTATCTGTTAAGTCTCTAAAGGGCTTTTTCGGAGACCAAGGGACAGCTTACGGGAACAGGATTTATTTGAACGAGCTCGTAGCAAAGTTTATGATAAGAACGCAAGACTTCCTGGATACTTGATTTTCCCGAGTTAAGTCCAGAAGCGAGTGGATTCCTGTTTTCAGATTTGCGAGAAAACTCTCTGAGTGTATTGATAAGTTGAATAAAAGTTTTAAGATAAAGCGAATTTCATTTTGTCAAACATTAGAAAACAAAATTCAGTTCCTCTAACAACTCATAATGGAATTTGTTACAAATTGAGTTTGCTCATAAAAATGTTTTCAAACCTATCACTCTCTTTATTTTTGTTGAATAAAATTCAGTTTTGAATGAATTACTGAATAACTTTAAGTGTTGTTAGTTAATCTTCGTAACTGATTTATTGCTGCAAGTGGTGCACTTTTCGTACCAGATGCTTATAACCTTAAAGCTGTAGGCTTTTGTTTCGTACCTAACCCCAAAACACCTTGTTTTGCTTCAGCTTTCTTCAAGGAATGCTGAGATTCAGTCACTGAGAGAAGAACTAGAGACAGCTTCACAAAGCCTCACAGAACAGGTAAGATCTTTGATCTATCAGTGAGCTTAAACAACGACGTCGACGACAATGAGAAAGTCAAAGGGCGAGGCTGTTGACTCTCGCCTTCTGATAAGTTCTCCCTCCTTGGATGGTAACGCTTGGCTTGCGTGCGTGAATTTCAGAGAACTTAACACAGGCACGTGAAGTTAGCACGCTTTTTCTTGCAAGTTTTGCTGGAAAAATCTTGAACCTTCGTTTTGCAGTCTTTGTTTTGGTACTGAAATTCCCAGGCAACAACCTTATAGTCTACATAAGCGAAGCAATTGCTTAACGATATTTAGAAGTTGACACATGTGGTGTATTTGCTGTAGACTACAGTTTGTTTTTGTGTTGCTTTTTATCTTTTTAATGTCTTGTATAACCTTATTTCTGAGTTCTTTGCGCTATATTTTCTCATAGGTTACCAAAGGTGAGAGTATGATCTCATCACTACAGGATAAACTGGACGTATCCTCACAACAACTTCGCGATCAGGTAAGTCGTCTTAAAAAGTAACATAGCTTTTTGCAGTGGCCTACTCACAGCTATGATGAACATTTTACGAAAATAGAAAAGTGATTACGGAATTATACGCTATCCTAAGCTGTGTGGCTTGCTGGTCTCAATTGTCTTTCAGTGCTGTAGATTTTTTCTTTTTAAGGTCTGGTCACAGGCTGAAATAATATCAGTAATATTAGTAAGTAATATTCGAGCTTGATTTAAGTCTAATTCGCCGTGTGATTCCAGCACAAATCATTTGAGATAGTACGTAAAGCTTTCATTTCTTGGTAAATTCTTGCGATCTGTTACTCTGCTTTCGACATAACGCAAATGTCGCACAGATTGACTTCGATCGTCTCATCAGTAGTAACCTACTCGCTTTCCGGAAGCCCTTTGGTCGAAAACCTTTTCTTGCCAAGGGAAAATCATAGGCCATGCTCTGTTTATAAGATGACTCGCTGTTTTTCTTCGCCACTTTAGAAACGATGAGGGGACTGGTGCCGAAATATGTCCCGTAATTGTTTCTGGGATCGTTACTGAGGATGCGCCGCGCCAGTCAGCCATTGGCCAGTTGTTTACCCTGTCCCTAGTAACAGTCCCGTAAGTCTTTGTGAAAGTTAACTCGGCCCAGCTTCCTCACCGTTGCTAAAAAAAAGTCGTCAATGGAGAGTCCCTTCGGTGAAACTAGAGAGCTTTAGATTCTGAGACGAGGATGACTACGAGAACGAGATTTTCCTAATACTAAGAAGTGCACGCGCGCGAACCAACGTCATTTCTGCGGGAAAGTGTGGTAGAATGTCGTAGGGGCGACAACAAGTTATCAAATGTTAATAAATTTTACCATTTAGCGATCGGAAGAGGGTTTTACTTCCTTCAACGGAAATAAGCGTGCTAACTTTTGTGGTGATAAAAAGTACAATGAAACTTTCCGGGGTGTCTATTTTTAGAGAATAGACGAGAAAATTTAAAGTTAAATGTCGTCCTTGTCCTCGAATCTAAATTGCCATCTTAGTCTGAACCCACAGTGATGAAGAAATGCTTCTTATGTGTGTACTTTGGTATTTGCAGTTGACACAAAAAGATTTCGAAATCGCTGCCGTTCGCGAGGAAGCAGACATGTCCTCACAACATCTTAGAGCACAGGTAAAGTTTTGTCGCAGTGTCAATAAGTTCTGAATTTAATCATTTTCTTCATTTTCTCTCTGTTACTCTCTTTCTGGCTTTCCTCCATGTGGTGGGGTTGTTGTATTTAGTGACATTGTGCTCTAACCGAAAACATGTTTTTGTAATAAAAATTGCAGCTGTTTCCTAGTGGGTGCTGTGAAACCAAAATTAAGCTACACTGTATTGACTTACCAAATACAGCAGTTCCAGCGAATATGTAAAATCAGATCTCGAAGCAGACTCACGTAGAGCGAAGCGTGGTAAAACGCGTGTAAGTCACGACTGTAAGTCACGTGGAAAAACGCGTGTAAGTCACAACAGGCTTTGCCTTCGGTTTTCATTGGCTGAAAAAGTGGCACGAGACTTTTGAACCAATCAAAATACGTATTAGCGCAATCACCAACTATTGCGGCCCTTACATAGATGAAACAAAAGTTGAACGGTTTGCAATCTGTTATGTGCCATAGAGAGGCTTCATTCCTTTCTTTTTTTCTTTTTTTTCAGTTGGCCTCCCTAAAGAATGAGCTCAGCCAATCAGAGGCGAGGTTGACTGAACAGGTGGGTACCAAAACTGTCCTCGTTTATCCCTGGCTAAACGAAATGCTGGTGTCAGCAAACATATGAGAGTTATCGTCCTGTGTGACGACGATTAAAATGGAAGCTACTAAGAAGCGCCTCCGTAATGTTCAGTATTAGTGACGTACACTTTATAATGAACTATCCCTTAGTGATATTGTAAAAACCGCACCCAAAAAAAACAAAAATGGTGTTAAATCTTATAAATTGTACTTTAACTATGGAAAAGGCTGTTTACAGTACTGTACTATGTTTACTTTTAGTTTCTTTTGAATGAAGATGACCACGAGCACAAGAATGTAGCCGAATTGACAAACAGGTTACAGCAAGGGTTACAGTTAGCTCATGTGAGTCAAGGCTAGATTTATTATCTTGTTCATGGCGAAGGGAGCTTGCTGAAGGACTCCTTATTTCTTTTATACCTTTAGATTTATTGAAATATTTTGGCCGCGGTAGATTTAGTCAGTCGATAGGGCGGCAAAGGTAGCTCTTGTGTACAAAGCGGGAGGTCGCGGATTGGAACACCCAGACCGGACCAATAGTCTGGGCAGAGAAATGAAAATATTACTTTATCCTGCTAACGGCCTGACCTTCTTGTGGCTCGGGTGGTAGCTAGGGGACGTAAAAACAGTGTCGTCAATTGGTACTTTCGTTCTGAGTACATTGACGATTTTTGGGGGGCGAGGATTGTGGTATGATATTTGTCACGCCGATAACATACGATGAAAATACAATTTCGTTATGAACGTTGAGACAACACTGATCTTCACTATTAATGTAACTCGGACCGATGATGATCTTTCCGATCGACGATCTTCCTGGTTCTTGCTTTCATTGTTTTTCGTCTTTGTTTTTGTTTCTGCTTATTTATTATTTGTTACTTTCGTGACCTTTTAGGACACAATCAACCATTTAAAAGCACAGAACACTGAGCTGCAGGAAATTTTAGCAAACTCCGAGAACCCAGACAGCATGGAGCCTTCAGGAACCGAGAGTAGGTTCTCAATTAACACCTTCCTTTGTTGTTATCATATGATATTGGCCCATTTGTATTTACAAACACAGAGAACTTATATACCAAGACGCAACAAAACAAACAAACAAACAAACAGACTTCAAGGTCTCGTGGGAATTTTCTTGTTGGGTTGTACGTAATCAATGACTGTTCATACAGAAGGACCCTATGATATACTTCTACCCGGGCCCTTTTCTCTGTACAAGAGCAGATTACTTAAACCAAGAAACCAAACAAAACAACAACAAAAACAAATGAACAGTGAGATCTCGTTGGGCATTGTCTTTCTACCTTCTCTTTTACATTATTGGTACCTGCACACACAGTAGGACCCAATACTATGCTTGTAACGCTGTAGACTGTACATGAAATCCCGATGTGTGTTAATTTTTCACCAGCACTTGTGTCATAGTGTGTCGTTTATTCTACTGTGTTTTACAAGGTGGCGCTAACGTGTGGAACAGTGTATCATTTTCGAAGTGTTCAATGTATTTAGATTGAGTTTGAAGCTCAAGTAGGGACCCCTAGAGCTACCCCCCACCCCCCGCACTCCCTTCTCCCGGCAGATTAGGCAATCCAGGCAGAATAGGGTTACATGAGTCACTTTCTACAGTACTGGTAAGATACGGTAATGTGAACTTTGCAGAACTGCCTTGGTAAAGTTAACATGCGGGTGTACGCTCCTTGTTGTGACGATTGCAAATTAATATTTTAGCTTTTGCTCTCACCTCCTTAATGCCAAAGTGTTGGTTACGAAGCCTATAAATTTTGCATTTGAGGCTGCTTGCAGTCCGCCTTTTCTCTTAAAAACCGTCGAGTTCTCATCTCAGCCAGGGCGTTTGCAAACAAGACCGTTACAAAGAGGGATTGGGGAAACAGGAAAAAAGACAGACTGTGGACTCTGCTTTGCCACGGAGTGCCCCTCTTTATTTTGAGCCTGTTTTTAAGCTTTGGCCTTTCCACAGGTTCAGACGAAGACGAAATCTCCAAATCAGTCCATAGAGGCTCGGGTGTGACGAACCAGCACAATGGCACCACAGACAGCGAAAATGGCGACATTCAAATCAAGAGGCTCCCACCTGACGTCATACCATTGCAGTCTACAGAACACATGATGGAGGAGGCGCCACCATATATGAACGGAGATTTCAGTGAGAGAGAAAGCCAAGTGGAGACCGACTCCAGTGAGGAAATGAACATGGCACCTCACAGAACATTACATTCTCCACCTCCTCCTTCTAAATACACTGACCGGGAGGATATGGTAGGTGGTTACTTTATGTGACGTTCTTTTTTTTTTGTTATTTTCATGGTCTAACTAACTTTTTAACGTAGATTGATAAGAAGCAAGTTGCGCGGGTCTACTGTTAGTAGTCTCGGTCAGCATCTCGATTGGATGGTTAGATGAGTGTGTGGAGGGCTCAATGGGTGGGCTGAGAGGTAGGTGAGCAGGTGATGGTGGTGATGATAAAGATGATAAAGAAGAAGAGAAGAAGATGGTGATGATAATAATGATGATGATGATGACGACGATGACGATGACGATGACGATGACGATGATGTGCACTTGGTACAGAGTGCTCAGTTATCACTATTGATATATTAATAAACGGATGTTCGCGCTCGGAAAACTAGTTTGACGATAAAAAACAAAATTTACTAGTTCAGAAGTTCGGGCGTCGGCGACTTCAAAGGCTTGGCGCAATTCAGGCAGAGCCTCCTTTTCTCCTTCTCACTGAAGACTAAGTCAAAAGGAGGCTCTGCTCGCAGAATGTAGCCTGTGTACAGACCCCCCCCCTCCCCTCAGGAATAAATCGATTTTTTCCTGAGGGGAGGGGGCTAGCATGATGTCTTTGCATGCATTTGAAAAATGAAACTTTGTGCTTTTGCTTTTGTAGGTGGACTCACTGTCAGCTTCCATCCGTCAGTTGGAGATGGAGCGAGACCAGTTAGCTGATATTTTACACAGAACTCAGGATCAGCAAGAGGATGATATTCTAAGACTGCAACAACACATGGAGTTACAACTCAATCAACAACTGCAGCAGCAATACAGACAAGTATGTCAGCAAGAAGAAAAGGGAAAAGCAAACAAACAAAACAAGAGTTCGATGATCTCTCGTACCATCAATTTTCTTTACATTTTTACCCTTCAGAAAATATATGGAAGGGTTAAGAAGTCGGTCATTTCGGTCTGTAAAAAGGCCCAAAAGGACTGTCAAATGCATTTTAGAGTGGTTTTCGTTTGAGTGTCGTAAAACCAAAACCAAAGTAATTACTCTGGCCAATCACATAGGACACAGACAATACATTGAACCAATCAAAACTCGAAGTAATTACATGTGGCTGACGCAAAGCGCGGGAAAATGCATGCGAGCGCGTCACAATTGGCTTTGGTTTTACTTCTGATTGGATGAAAAGGTGGCGCGAATCTTTTAAGCCAATCGCATCGTGTAGAAAGTGCAAAACCAATTACTTTTCGACACTCAAATGAAAACCGCTCTATGGCTGTGAAAAAGTCATGAAAACGTTTTGGGTTTGTGATTTGTTCATGTTTTAAAGACAGCGCTTTTACTTGCAAAGTTCTAAACTGGACATGTGAAAGAGGTACCATTTGTATATTGAAGGTATACAAAAGGGGTCCTTTTCTGTCAAAAACGGTATATAAAAGGGCAAAGGGTTGGACCTCGGGGCGGAGCCTCCCCTTAGAAAAAGTTGTTGAGTAGAATGCAAGTAATGAAATTAGTCTTTGGAAAGTACGCCAACAATCCACTTCCTATGATCTTTGCAGATTCAAGAGCAGTTCCAACAACAGCTTCATGAGCAACAGCAGAAGATTCATCTGCTTCAAGCCTTGGTAGAGAAACAGAAGGAGCAGATAGAGAGAAAAGAGGAGCCTGAATTACCTAACATACCACTGGATCAGATTGAACAGGAGGACATGCCACACGATGCTATTAAGATGGCTTTCAGTAAACTGCAGGTATGAAACGCGTCTAGCGTGACCGCTTTATTTCTGTCACGCAACTTTAAGGCGGTCACGCAAAAATTGAAAGCCAAAGGAAGGTTTTCTCTTCTTTTTGAGTGTTTACGTGTCGCTTTAACTTAAGGATTTGTCGTGACATCAGCATCTGCGTTTGGCGTTCACGGAGTCTGTCTTTTACTGTGGGTTTATTATTAATGAGATGTTAGTGTGCGAAGCAGGCAAACCTAGGGAGTAGAGAACCTTCCCTTCACTTCCTACCACTGTCATCATTGCCGGATCCAGACCTTGAGAGAAGCGGGGGGCCCGGTCATCCAGACCCTCCTAGATAAGGGGATGGCGGGGGGCTTTTTCCAAAAAAGTTTTTTCGGCCCTCCGGGCCTCAGTTTCGTCTAAAAATAAGGGCGGGGGGCCGGCTCCCCCGGGCCCCTCCCCTTGATCTGCCACTGGTCATCAATTTATCCTTGCTGGAATTCAATATTAAAACTTGTTCTGGATATAACAAAACAACAGCAGTGCTGCTCAAGGAGCTTCAGGTAAATAATAACAGTTATGATTTTCACGTGGTGAAAGGCACGTTCAAAACCCACGTTATGGTTGTCAGCATTGACGGATTAAGTGGCTTTCGGCTGTAGGCTACATGAGTCTCATGTTAACACGTATAACCAAAACAACATCAACAACAAGGTTGGGGGGGGGGGGGCAAAACTGTTACCAGTGTCTTGTCATTACACTTGCTGCAATTGCACTTATTAAGTTTGTTTTGTTACAGGCGCGGTTTATGAAATTAATGAATGAAAAAGCCGCCTTAATTGAGAGAATTCAAGAACTTGAACATGTTACGGTACAACTTTCCATGGAAACAGAAACTATCGGTAAGTACTGAAGAAGGTTGTTTGCTCGTAAAGTGACGAGTCTTTATTTCTTTTCTGATTTGCGCTAAGCAATTGTGGAACCTTTTACTTACGCACAAGTGACTTTAACTTGTGTTTGCGCTTACTTTTCGTATCTCGGTTTACACCTGTAACCTATCCATGGCTAATCAGATAACTTAAAAAAATTTCGCGATCCCCGACAATTCTAATGTTGTGTTTTCATATCCTTTACCCAATTACGTATAGCATGTTTTACTAGATTTCTTTCTTTATTTTACCCAGGGGAGTATATCACTCTCTATCAAACCCAGAGGAATGCTCTGAAGTCTTATTATAAAGACAGAGAAAGAATGATCGCACAACTGTCCAGCGAGAAAGCTAACATGCAGGTAAGGAGATTACTCGGATATCTCATCGAATCTCAGTTTACTGTATACTACTTACGGTGCGATTATTTTGGATAATTGGTGGATAATTTTGTGCTACTGTGATTGGTTCCTTGTCAAAGGAATCTTTTTTATATATTTATTATTATTATTATTATGATTATTATTATTATTATTATTATTATTATTATT
>OZ037994.1:21684723-21772223 GCA_964035705.1 Porites rus | reverse complement strand
GGGTTAAGCGCTTTTTGGGGTTAAACACTCATTTACAACAGTAAGCTTTCGGTTATTTTTTCGTATTACTTCTTTTTCGATTTTCAGTTTCAATTTTTCTTTCGCTTGGCTCGCTGGCTCGCACTGTGTCCTAGGCCTAAGGGAGATCAGTGTCTTCGACCCCAAACTCGAAAATTGCCTGTGAAGAAATTCCTTCACTCTGTAAACATAAGAAGGGGTTCTCTTATGAGATATGGATTGAAATTAATGAAATTTGATGACAGACAAAGGTTGAGCCCGGAGCGAACTGGATTATTAATCAAGCCTGCCGTGCGCGGTTGTTCTTGATTCTTTAATGAGACGACGGCACGCGTGGAAAGCGGTTTCTCGATGCGTACCTAATAATAATCATATATGAAGTACCTACCTAGTCACGAACCAGTCTGACCGGTACGTCGGCACCTACACGTCATCCTGGAGCCTGCTTCAGCTTCGAGCAACAGATTTTGCGACGATATGATTCAACACACCGTTTATGGCGCTACATTTTGCCATTATTTCGTAATTTTTCGTAAAATTTCCAGGTTAAGACTTTAACGAAGGCCTTCATCTACTTTCCTGGTCATGAAAATTTTGTCAATATTATTTTTCCTGCTATTATTTTTCGCTTGCATCGTAAGGTATGAAGCTTTTGAAGATGTTTTGTAGCACGTTAATTTTAGTTACTACTATTCTACGTAGGTTAGGTCTAATAAGATAATTTTTACCTTGCTTTACAGCCTTCAAGCTCCCGATGGAAATAAGGAAGCCATTCCCTCCGTTGCTGAGAAAGGAGAACCGGATTTATCGGAGGCGTTATCCTCGAACATTGAACCTGTACGTGTATGTAAACCATTAATCAAAGTTTAATATTAGTACTGTTGTTTACTAGATCAGAAACGTCCACAGGCTGATAATTGCTAACTGTTTCGTGGCTTAAATTAATTCATCATCAGATGTGTTGTTTTAAAAAATGATTTTAATATTACAAGGAGAAATGAAACGGCTTACATTGAGTTCTAATTGTCACGCGAACTTCGAACTAGAAGTTACATATAGGCAAGTTCAGCGAGGTACAAGTATTCATTGGACATGTACCTTGTTGAAATGATGTTTGTTGAAATGGTAATACCAGTTGGTTATATTTTTCGTAGTAAAAATCTCCGTTTCTTTTTCTGGCGTTTTATAATTCATAAATTATGTTTTAAAATGTGCCTAGCACTAGCTAACTTGTTTACATGTTCATGTAATGGTTAGTAGCAGCTTGCTGCTGTGTTTACTTCAGTTCATTTTAACTTAACTCGAGTACTCTTCAAAGCTCTTTCTATCTTAGTTGTTTTTGTTGTTTTTGAGACTTGTAATGAATTTTGTTATACATGTTAATTAACCTCAAATTTCTGTTCAAATATTACCACCTTCAGTAGTTTCAATGATTACTGTAGTTTATTCTCTAAAACTTTCTGTCAGTTTACAATTTCCTGCTCTCAAGTTCTGTACTGCAGTGGAGGTTTGCTAGCCAAGTGGTTGACACCTGGAACTTCAGATCTGTTGATCTGGGTTCGAGCTCTGCCATCTCCTTGTTTTCATAGACAAGAACCTTTTATCTTCTATGTCTCTCTCATTTGTTTGTCTACTCAACAAATTTTGCCTGTGAAGGTTACTTTGTTAATCTTGTCTATCCTGTGTTGGATTTGCATTTTAATTTAGAGTTATTAGCTAGTCCTGATTAATTCCATGGATATTGGCTCAAAACCTGCATTTCTTGAGTAAGACAATATTTTTATTAAAATAATTAACCAATATATTCATTATTGAAGGCATTTTATAATATCTTTTGAGTGATTTTGACATGTACCTGTGTCCTTTGCTAGTGAATTTTACTGGTGAATAAGGAACATGAACTGTAAAATAATTATTTGGCAAAACTCTGATACATGTGGTGTAGATTAAAAGACCAAAAAAAGCCTAATTACTGCAATCACCTACAATCACTGATAAAGATCGCTGAAATTAAAGCGTATGAAAATATCCTATCCACTGCATCTTATAGCAATCACAGTGGTTATTGCAACAACAATCACTGATCACATTCTTATGTAAAGGGGGTTTCGATAATAGATTATGCAGGACTTATGATTATTTCGCGTGGTCGCTGAACCGCAAAATTCAGGTAAATCCACAAAATCCCACAAAATTCGCAAAAACACACAAGAGACCGCAAAATATTTGTAACTTATCTCGGCTATTGGTGCTGTTTAATTGCCCCAAACTTGCAAATTTATCTTGAAACGAGCCAACAACATCCCAAAACCACCAGACGTAAATTATGTTGCAAAAAACTGGGCACTAGCCATTAAAGCTTTGCCATCGGCTCATTTCTCGATGATATATAGTTGTAGAGAGAGCAAATGATTATCTCTTTTAAAATAATGTAAAAAAATCTGGTCAGATTATCCCAAAACCGATCAATTTTTAGTGAAATTTGCCCTGAAAATTCCCGCAAATCGGCCATATTTTATTGATTGTTTTTCATTGAAGTTTACCTTGAAAATTCCCACGAAAATCCCACAAAATCAGCTCATTTTTCGTGAATTTGTCCCTGAAAATCCTGCGAAATTTGACCTTTTTCTCCGCAACCTGTCAGGAGCCCTGATTAAAATGACTGCAATATTATTTCTTATGATTGTTCAGCTTGTTGACCTTTTTATAGCAGTGGTTGCACTCATTGGAACCCATGCTTAACACAAACAGCAAGACATCATCTATTTTTGGTCATGTAGATTTGTAGACAAACAAAGAAAAAGGTCACTATTTCAGGGCTCGAGAAAAGTCCTGTCTGGTATTCCAGGATGACTAGACTTTGTTGCTTGGCAAGTAACTTCTAAAGCTTACTTGCCTGATGGGCATAGATCCAGGCAAATCGAACAAAATTCCAACTAAATCATTGAGATCTGCTTGCCCAAAGTTCAACATCTTTTTCCTCTTGTACCCAGATACTGGGGCAGAAGTATTAAATACATGTATATACCTAAATTTCACTTATCTTAGATTTTGCCAGTTGTGTTTTTTGCAATAATTTCTAAAAAAAATCCTGAAATTAAAGATGCAAATAAAATTTGTCATGAATTAAAGCACACAAAATAATATAGATTTAATAACCGTAAAGGAAATTCAGATCACAGAAAAATAATAAATATTATTTGCACTTGTATGTATGTTAAAACTCTTCGTGTTGCAAGTTGTAGCTCATTGAGAAAATCCTACATATGTACGTTGTGATAAGTCAAGTCTTTTTCACACATGTTGGCCTTTCAAAAAGTGAGTCTTGCAGTGTATAGCCACCCTTGTATTAAGTTTAATACTAGAGGATGGGAAACAATAACCTTGCAAAGTTTTTTATGGGGGATTTGATTCATTTTTGGATGATGAGGGATTTGCCACCAATTTGTAAAGGGACTTAGGGAGTAAAGAAAGTCAGTTTTACAGCTTGCCATTTGGGCAAGCTGTATCTGGCATGTACTAGCCTAAGAGTCTCTTTAACTGCCCTGAAAAAAATATTTGATGAGCAGGATTGTATACAGTTCTTCTGTAATTTGAACTCCCCAAAAGCCTTTACCTGCCCAGCGGGCAAGTTAAGAACAGAATTCACTAGCCCAGTAACACAATCCACTACCCGCAGGCTATCGGACATGAATTTCTTTGCACACTGGGACTTGAAATAAGAGATGATTTTGGCTACAAGGAGTGACTTTCTACCTTTCTTATACATGGACCTCAAACAAGTTATTTGTATCAACAAATCGGTGTCTTGGGTGTTGCACTGAAATTTGTTGCACAACAAGTTGTTTGTGCAGCTGGTAATATGAGCAACAATATTTTTCAACTTCTTATTTCACAATGGTTTATGACAGGTTGAACAAAAATGTTGCCTGTGTCACTGACCTTTCAGCCCTTGAAACTCCTCACAATCATTTGCTGGATCTGGTTTTGTATGTATGTGCTTTGTTGATAAAGTACATGTAAATTGTATGCTGTAAATACAGTCGTTTTGAATACCATCCTCTCTAAAGCACCGCCACAGACTCTTTAAAACTGCACAGCTAGGAAGATTGAAGACAACCAATGTTGTTGTCAATGAAGACATGTACAACTACAGCGTAATTGATTAATCAACTTATCAATTAAAGTACGTTTTAGTAAATTAAATTGTTAACGTGATATGCCCTGATATGTTCAACTGGCTGCTACATTATCATCTACTGGCTACAGAAATACAGCCTCCTTAAAATTCAAAAGTGACATTTTCTACTCAAGTACAGTCATAATGAGTACATGTACTTCATTCCACACTTAAGTCCTGTTGTAGGGAAGCAAACGTCAGGTAGATGAGTTTTGTGATTCACGTTCTCTTGTCTTGTAGAAACTTATTGGTTCGAATTACTCTCCTCCTCCACAGGGAGGATGGGGCCTCGGCAGATTGACTTTGCATGAGTGGCATAATTAACAACTATATGGCTTTCAAAAAGTTGGCTGACTGGCATTGACACAGTCATCTATAGTATTGAAATGTTTTGGCTATGTTTAAAGAACTCTTTAAAATTTATTTCACTCTTTTGTTTGTTACAGAAAGAATCTCAAGAATTGCCTTTATCAGATGACTCATTGACCACATCACAAGAAGCCTCCTCAAGTGTCTTCCTGTCCACATCAGAACTGGAAGAACTTGTTACACCAACAGTGGCTCCAGCCACCCCAAGCTATGATGCTGATTTGTCCATTACTGTCGTAAACCACGCAAGTAGCAGTGACTTATACTCACAACCAAGTGAATACATCGTTTCATCAGTAATCCTTATACCTCCCCGTAATCCAAGCCAGATTCAGTCATCCCAGGGAAGTCAAAATGTTAGACCTGGCACTTTCTCTGAGGGAGTGGTAGCAACAAAAGAGCCAGAGGTGTTCTCTTCAGTCTTAGACTCTGTGTAAGTAAACTTTACCGAGCAATGAATTAAAAAATACCACAAGGTGAAAAACAGATAAATGAAAGGGTAAATTTAAAGAATGAATATAATACACCATTAGTTTCCTCTATATTTTACCTTATATTATATTATTTAAGTATAATTTTTTATTTTTATCTGTTTACTATTGCAGCCCTCCAAATCCAATCAGCAGCACGCCTACTGCACCTTCAGCAACAAGTCCAAAGGAGGAAGAAGACAGCATAACAGCAGCTTTAAACCAAGCAGCAGAAGAGGAAACCAAACTGAAGGAAGAAGAAATGCCTTCATTTGATGAATTTAAAAGAAGAGTTTTACAGGAGGAAGAAGAGAAAAGTAAACAGCAGAGTGCTGAGAACTCAAGTGGAGCTGCACCCAAACCCAAGAAATTAAAGGAACGAAAACAAAGCAATTATGCTTCAGTAGACTGTGGTGCAAAGATCTTAGATCACAATAGTGAAGCATCTAATGTTGACAGTATTTTGGTCGAAAATAGAGACTTGTATATGTTAAATCCGTGTAGTGCACAAGTGTGGTTTATTGTGGAATTATGTGACCTGGCTCAAGTCAAAAGCATACAAATTGCAAACTTTGAACTATTCTCTTCTACTCCTGAAAGCTTTCGGGTGTATGTCAGTAAAAGATATCCCACAAGAGAGTGGACTATGTTAGGGACATTTCAAGCTCGTGAGGAAAGGACAATACAAACTTTTCCACTAGATGAACCAATCTATGCCAAGTACTTTAAGGTATGAATCTGTGAACAGTTTGCCGTCAAGTCACCCAAAGCCAAAGTTAGTCATCAGGCTCCAGTTGTTTAAAAAATGGATAACATTATCCACCCGATAAGTCAGTATCTACTGGATAACACAACTGGTTTCCCTAATACTTATTTACTGGATAGTGATTTATATGGTGGATAGTGCTATCCAAGTTTTAAACAGCTGTGGCCAGAAGGTTTATTATGCTCAGCAACTTTCTAACATCCTATTACACATTCATCGCACTTGTTTTGTCTCATTGAGGCTTAAAGAACGAGATATATTACTCATATATTGTGCCTTTTTTGCCTTCTTGTGGCTTAATGAATGACATATTTAGTGTACAACACATTTATCATGCTCTTTTCGTCTAAGGCTTTAAAGAACAAGACATTGCACATATGACGTTTATAGTTGTCTTATTAACGAATCCCTTATTTTAAGTACCTTGTAGGTAGAAATTTTTTTCTTTTTTTGGAATTCAGTCGATGCGAAGACAATTTTTAGCTTTTTTAAACAGATACATTGTTGCAAATAGTGTGATATAAACCCTGTAAGTACCTTATGTGTTGTCCTTAATTCAATTAGGTTGAGATGTTGAGTCACTTTGGCTCAGAGCATTACTGCCCACTGAGCCTTCTGCGTGTGCACGGCAGCAGCATGATGGAAGAGCTGGAAGACCATGAAACAGATGGACAGGAAGAGAACGATAACAGCGACAGTGACAGTGATGTGCCAGTGTTACCTCCTGATCCTGGTGCCAAGGTTGAAGATCAACCCAAGGAGCAAAATCTGCTAGAAAGAGCAGCTGATACGGTTTTTAATCTGGTCAAGAAATTCACTGGAAATGGGCATGATAACAAGCAAGATAAGGAAGGAGATAATAGTAAACTCGGCACCCAAGACAATAAAATGACTGCTTCTGAGAAGGAATCCAAAGGTGAAAGCAAGGGCAAAATTGTCACTCTTGTTGGTCATGAAGAGCTCAACGAAAATTCACAAATGACTAGTGACAATGCCTGTTTAGTAAAGCAAGGTCACAGTCGTGATAGAAATGCTTCACAAGGAAAATGTGTGTCTGGTAATATAAGCCATGAAGACAGTCCACCTTGCAGCAAAGCAGATAACGAGGGAGAGACTCATACATGCAGCCCTGCTCCATCAGCATGCCAGTTGTTTTCTCAGGTATTGGGGCACTACAGTCTGGGGTGTTTTGTGGGACGAATACTGTTTTCAAAGAATGAAAACTTTACAGTATCAATGAATTTAGCCCCGAGTGGTGATTACAAGCGAAATTTAACTGTAGCTCATGAAAAAGATAAAGGTGAATCTTATGAAAAGAAAGAAAGTCAAGACCAAGAGAAAGTTCCTGCAGAACAGGCTGGACAGCCATCTACTGCTGACAACTCAGAAGAGAAGAGTGCTGAATTAGATGTCGTAGACCAAGAATTCTCTGTTATCATTCCTGAAATGTCTTCCAGCGTTCTGAAAATATCAAACGAAGTTACCAGCTCAGGCGCATCGGGAGTTTCAGAATATGTTGACCCTTCGCCCGGAGTTTTGAAGCCTAGTGAGTCACTAAACATTTTCGTGTCAGAGGATGAGAAGAAGAGGGAAACTGATGACAAAACCCCCTCATTAGCAGAAGTGTCAGTTGTTACGTCCTTACCTTTAAATGCCACTCTGCCAGCTTCTTCGTCTGTGGTACTTAAAAGTTCCCAAGTGCCAGTAATTAAGGATCCTTTTGTTGATGTTCCACAAGGTGAATCCAAGTTACACGATCAGCAGGAGTTAAATAAACAACCTGTACAAAGCATTCCTGACAGACCGTCAACTGTGTTAGGAAGTGAACAGACACACTCTGTGACAAAAGGCACTTCTCAACAGCCATTGCCTTTGAATGTGAAGGATATAAGTTCCAAAGATGAAGAGAAAGTAGAAGACAATGTAACTGTTACTGATGAATTAAAGGGTAGCAAGGGTAAAGATAAAACCGAAGCTACACCATCGGAATGCAAAGGGCCAAATTCAATTCACATTATGTCTCAATCTTCTCCAGATATTGACGTCTTGGAGACAAAACTCACTGACAAAGATGGACGAGAGGGTACTGCTCAATTACCTGAAGAGGTACATTTAGAAAAAGAGCCTGTACATAGTGCCATTGAAGCGTCAGAATCAACCAAAGCAACTGATTTTTCAAGCATAAATTTAGATCCAGTTAGAACAGAAGGTGAAGGATTGAAACCAGATTTGGACAACCAGGAGCCAGGTATTGAGAGCACAAAATCGGCATCCAAAATGTTGGAATCTGAAAATGTGGATCCAGTTATTCAGCCTACCATTCCTCCTGGTATTGACATTACTGACACTTCAGAACCTGTTCTTCCATTGCCAGCTCCTCCTGTTATTGGAGACACAAGCTTGCCTAGCCATGAGTTTTCAACTGCAGCATCGTCAGCAGAAGCTACTCTTGATACTTCAATCCTCAGCAAAGCTCAACAAGCCGCTGTTTCTTCTTCAGCTGGAGTATCGTCAGGGGTCGGGTCAGGAGGGCAGAAGGAATCCATATTTGTCCGTCTTAGTAACAAGATCAAGGTTCTGGAACAGAATTTGAACATGAGCACCCTGTATATGGAACAGCTGCATCAGAGGTAACTTTTATAAAATCTCTTCAATCCTTTGTTGATACAAGTGGTTACAGCACCATGTTCTCTTTAAAGCTTTATTTGTGTGGGCCCAGGCTCCGGCTGCAAAAGGGAAAAGGCGAAAAAAAAATACAGCAAATGAAGGGGCAGAAATAACAAAAAAGTGGGAAGCTGGGCACGGGAATTCTTTTTTTCTGCCGCCCTTTTCCACACCCCAGTCCATGGTTTTTGTTGTAGTTGTAGTTGTTAGTGTCTTTGTTTGTTTTTTCTTTTCTTGTCGTTTTTTTTTTTTGCTGTTTCGCCCCCTTTTTCACCTTTTCCTCCACTATGGAGCCTGATCCCAGGCTAAAGCTACATTTACAACCTGATAGACAAAACTCTTCAGATGGTTCCATCTATTAATTTTTAGAATTACGCGCCATATTACCATCTCCTCTAAACATCGAATAAAATTACCCCAGCCTCTCCCCCTATTCAATAGTGGTTTGGCCTTTTAACCAGTGTATATAATTCTGGGCCCAGTTGTTCGAAGGCCGATTAGCGCTTAACCCAGGGTTAAATTTAACCCAGGTTTCTTTTTCTTTTTTTAAAAGTATTTTCTCGGATAATTTGCTCTGTTGTTTTTAAGACCATCCAATCATCAACTTGTTGACAAAAAGAATTAAACAGAATTTATGTATCGGTCAAATCGAAGCTTTAACATGCCCCCCCCCCCCCGGGCATACCCCGGGCATTTGACACCTTTGCCGTCCCGGGGAGGAGGGAATTTGATTATCAGAGTCTTCCAGGGGGTGGGGAATTTGATCCCCATGCTTTAGGGGTGGGGAATTTGAACCGCACCCTCGATTTCATGTAAAATCTTTGGCGTGGCGAGCTATCATGGGGGACGCGGTGTTAGAGGATTTTCGTGGAAAAGATTGTGCCTTTGTGGCCAATTGGTTACGAGGAAAGGGCGTAAACAAGCTTTGTGCCGTGTTTGAAGTATTTAGATTTTAAAATAATTTTAATATTGGATTCTGGCTTTGATCGTCTGAATGTATTTTATTGTTGTGTTTACAATGAAATACAATACCTATACCGGCGATTCAATACAACAACATAAAATAAAATAAACAAAAAAACTTAGGTCAACTACTTTGACCTACTACAAGTATGTTAATTGTTAAGGTGAGCGATGATACATGTCAGTGAAATGGTCATGATGTAGTAATCTCAATTGGTGGGATCTTTTTTTATGGAACGCTGTCTAGAACGCTTTGTATGTTACATGATGAAGAAACGCTAAGCATTCAGTGACCTTGTAGTAGCGATTTCCGCCGCTTTGCACGAGACTTTTGTTCGTAGTAAATACGCTAACAGTGTTTCTCAGTTTTTGTTATATTTATAAAGATTTTGTTCGACAACTGAAGGCGTTTCCGCCGTCTTTCTGTCATTTTTGTGCCTGTGAAATGTCCCCGAGGTGGGGGCATTTGATCACCTGAATGGACCCTAGTATGGGGCATTTGAACGGCATTTTGGCCCGGGTAGGGGGGAATATGAACAATAATTTTCAAAAAAGTCAAATGCCCGGGGGGTTGCCCGGGGGGGGGGGATGTTGAAGCTTCGATTTGACCGATACATTACTTTTTAAGCGTTCATATCTGAATTCTTATTTCACACTAACCCTAGGTTATCTTAACCCAGTTTTGAACAATCTGGCCCTGGGCCCAGTTCCTGAAAGGTCGATTAGCGCTAATCCAGGATTAAAATTTTGTTCCATTTTTGTAATTTACCTTCCTACGTATTGCTTAGAGTAATCTTTTGTGTTATCATTGCTGTATCTGGGGGTAAAGGCTCAACAGTATTTTTTTAGCTTGAGTTGCATGTCCTTAGACAAGAAAACCTTCCTTAAAACTAGGCTTAATCCTGGGTTAAACGTAACCATCTTTCGAGGAACCGGGCCCTGGTATTACTCGAAAAATCGTTATTAGAGAGGAAGGGGGAGTAAGGCAATTCATTTAAGCGAGGGGTTTCATTTTAGTCCGAATGACAGGAAAAAATAGGTCTTTTTCATTTTGTATCAACCGGTTTGGATCACAGTTGTAGCTGGGCTCTAAAACCATTGTACTGTAGTACATGACCAGAGTGAAATAAAAGTAGTTTAGAGTGCTCAGAGAAAATGCTAGGGACAATCCTTTAACTTCGTATCTGTTAGTTCCTTCTTCAAAGAAGTCATGTTTATGTAGCCTGAAATTTTGACGTTACTGAGGGAGTAAAAACGACTCAAAATAGTTGTCTGAAATTTAGGCTTACGTGTAAGGTCATTGTGAAGATTCTCCTCTCCTCCCCTCCCCCTGCCCTCTTTTTTTCTGGGGGGGGGGGGGAGTTAAACAGGTTTAAATCTTCAGAACTGCAGCTTGTGCCTTGTGTCTTTTCTTGTTAGAATGCACGTTGTGTTTGTCTGGTTTTGATCTTATCAAGAGAAACAAAGTTGATGCTTTATGATGCTAACAAGAGTTGTCTTATTTCCGGTCACAGATACCGCAAGTCAGTGGAAGAATTACAGAAGAACTCGGATAAGAAAGTTGCCCTGTTGACCAATGCTACCAAGAAGGCAGAAACTATTGTATGTATGATCTTTGTAATTCTTAGTGTTGGGAAAAAGTGGTGAGAGTTACGAAGCAATCAGTAACTCTATCCTTTGTCGAAGCGAGTGTTCATGTTCTTAGCGTAACATTAATCTGAGGAAGTTGAACCTTCACAAAATAGAATAAACACCCGCTAATAAGAACCTGTGGATTAAGGACCTGCTGGCAGAAATTTGGCATTTTAATACCCAAAAATGTAAGAACCTGTTTAGCCAAGAAAAATCAAGCAGGTTCTTGTATCTGTCTTACAGGTAGATACTGTAAAGATAAACATTTTGACCAAGGAGTTTGACTTCGAGATTGCCAAGTGATATTACAAGAAGGTACTCACACCAAACTGTAATTACAGATAGGAGTATTACTGTAGTTCATACAACGAAAAAAAAGTTTATAAAAAGTACAGATTGTAATTGTCTTCATGAACTTTGCATGAAGGTTTGCAATGTACAGTTGTGAATAAACACTGTATATTTAAGGACCAAACTCTCAAGTTTCTCTATTTTTCTGGTAGTCAACAATTATAATATCTCCTTCATAGAAATGAAGAACCTAATAAAGAACGTTCTTAGCCTAAATTACTAATTACTACCCCCCCAAAAAAGAGCCTTGTTTGCCAGGCCTCAAATAATGTAGGTTCTTATTAGCTGGTGTTTACTATTCGGTGCATTTTCTACCCCTCAATTCGCAAAAATGAACGTTCACAGTTTTGTTTATCATCCTCTTAAAAATTTTCCGTTTGAGATTGGGCGAGATTAGTACAATAATAATATGGCGTGAATGCTCTACTTTGCAACACACGGATTTCGACTGAGCGTGCTCCGTCCTTGTCAACTATCTCAAGTGCTCAACGAATTAAAACTATGGAACAAGCTCGAGTTGGATGAATTAACTGCTGTGAAAGACAGTTTCAAACTTACTCCCACCCAGATGCTCTCTATTGGCCCGTCACTTGAAGATAACGTCAACATTGGTCTAGCGATGGTAGAACCTTTAGTGCAACCATTTACGTTTAATGGCGTTCGCCACGTTCCATCAAGCGCCGCGTTTTGTTTACGTTCTACTGTGTAGAAGATTTCCTGTGCAAATGCCTTGTTTACATGCACATATTAATCGAGCCAATGTTACTTCTTTTTAAATGTAAACTTTACTCACTCCTTCTATAGATCAACAACCAAAAGGAACAGATCACTAAACTGCAATCAAAGCTGGATAACCTGACCAACGCAGTTGCTGATATGAAAGCCCGTATGGATCCACTCAATAAGGAAGTGATGGAGCGCCATGTTATCGGTCTTTGCATTGAAATAGTTTTAATTCTTCTTCTGTTTCTACTGTTTGCAAAGAGAAACAATAATCAGATGACTTCTAACTCACCCGGGAGGTCAGTGCACCTTATGAACGGTCATGGCCCCCCTCGACTTGCAATTGAAGATAGCAAGCGCAGCAAATCCACTGTCTTGTCGGAAGGTGAGTACTATGTTCGCGCACTAGGAATATTCATCTGGCATTTTATCAACGTGATATCAACATGAAATGTCTCCCCACATACCTCCTTACGTTTCGCTTAGTAGTTAAAAATCTTAACTTGGATTACTTTTTAGTTTGCCACTTCAGAGTTCCAAAAACTCTCATTTTCAAAACGAGGCAGTGTTTACTCGTGAAAGTGAGTTTAATCTGCATGATAATTAACAATTATTTTCATATCAATTATACTTCAGAACGCATTTATGCAACAAGAGGTTTTCAGAACCCTTTATTTGTGATATCGGAGCAATATATTTTGTTCATTCATTTATTCATTTTTACCACCACATTACAAGTTATTGAAACATCTATTGTCGGTCCGATGTGTACAGTGTGCAAACGTATTTATTTGTTTTTATTTTAGTTCCTAGGTTAGGTGGAAAAGAACAGCTTCTTTTCAGTTTTGTCAAGATGGCGGAACCGGAGAGTATCGGAGGCGGCACTGATACAGATCACCATGGCAACAAATTAGTAAAGGTAGGTTTTCACACAATGCTGTTGTGTATTTATAGCTAATCCTTGATGTTTGAATTTTAATGTTAAATGTTAGTCCACTAGAAGGTTTCTAGAGTAAGCTCTAATTATCATTCGCCAGCTTTGTTTATTTCCAGAAGGGGAAAGAATAGGGTGTATACTGTTCCATTGCAAATACAGCCGCCTCTTGTCGCTCTCCGTCGCTAGGAAATAGGGACCTTAAGATCCGAGGACGGCGGCGGCAGCGAAAACGTCGCTGAAAAAGTAAATTCGCGTTCTTTCAATCTTCATCGCGATTACTCCAAGTCACTAAGTTTTTCAAATGCAGGTGGATCCTTCTAAAGTTGAATTCCTAAGAACCATATCCAAGTTCAGATAGAGAGAGGAAATTTCGTCGTCGCTTGTGTACCTCCTCTGTACAACGTGAAATTGGGCATTTTCACGTCGTAGCCGTGCAGTGACGGCAAAGAAATGTACAAAAAAGCGTGATGCACGTGCAAATGTGTTGTTTTGGTTACTAAACCTATTGCTTTTTTGACGTTCTTCGCCGCCGTCGCCGTCGTCGGATCTTAAGGTCCCTAATGGCCCGACCCTACGGCGTGGAGCGATGTGAGTGGGCTGTATTTACAGGATAGTAGGATTTCTTGTCTCTGATTTCATGCTGCTTCCTCACACGACAAATATTTCACCGCTTTGATCAGGCTGGAATTTCTTTCGCAGGGAGCAATTCTAAAATAGAGACCTTTAGAATCGTGAACATGGACGACTCAGAGGTTTTTTTGCCTCTTCTCAGAAAATAGTAAGCCTGGAAAGTTTTATTGCAAGTTAGAACGGTTATTTTTATTGAAGGAGTTTGAGCCCTCTCCCGATCGCAGAATGATAAAACTTCAAACATTTGATAACTTATTTCCGCCTCCATGACATTCTCGCTAAAACGCGTAGTAGAATGACCACGGCTGTCACGTTTTCCCGCCAAAATGATGTTGGCTCACGCAACGCACTTCTTGCCATTGAGAAAATCTCTTCCTTGTAGTCGTCCTCGTCTTAGAATCTAACGGTCACTATTGAGAAACACTCTTAATCTAGAAATGATTACCAACTGTAGTACTCTATTTCCTGTAGGGTAATACCTTCAATACCAGTGAGAGTAAGAAGAGACGTCATCGCAAGCGTAAAGGGTCCAGTACACCTGAACTTCTGCCTGACAGTCCTAGCTATGAAACGTCCAACGGACCCGAGCCTTCCCCTGAAAGTCATTCTAGTGCTGACGCGCCTAGGTCAGCGGGTGTTGTCAGTCGTACAGCTGGGCTGCTTTTCTCGAGTGCTCGTGGGTTCTTTGGTGGCCTTCACAATCCATGGAAACAATCAAAACCTTCGACTGTCCATAGTGATCCCAATATATCCGCAAGAAGCCAACTCAGCCAAGCGAGCAAAAGCTCGCCGAGACCAAATAATCCGGGTTTATCCCGAGCAAAGAGTCTTGAGTTAGTTCCAGAGAATACATCAATTCAAAAACCTGCACCACCACCACCAGCACCGACCCTTTCGTCCGAGTTTGGCGTGATGTTGAAGCGCCCACCAGATTGTTATTACCCTAAGAAAGGCCCCGCAAAGAACATTTTTCCTGGTCCCGTGAAATATGGGAAATATGGCGTGTTAGATTCTCAGTTGGTATAACTAAGGCCCCTCGAGAACCTCACGCATTCCTCACTCCATGCTATTGAAAGTCCGTTTTTAAGGATAACTGGAGTATGAATTCGTTTGGTTTTCGGGGGTGCTGGTAGAAACATACTTTGTGGAGAACCGTCAAAGTTATTGAACCTTTCTTGGTTTACAACGAATGGCTCGTAATTGGTATACAAGTACAAAAATATCTTTGTTAAATGTTGTGGAAATACTTGACGAGAACTCCCAAATCCAGTCGCAGCTTTATTCTTCTTGACAAATCCTTTGTTGCTTTTACAGAACTACTGTAAATGCTTGTATTTTAAGGCGCATAGTTCTGTCGTTTACTTAAAAAACGTAATTTGCCCTATAAAGACTGCTGCGGTCTTGCCAAAAATATGGTGGTCAAGTTGTTCCACTTACGGTTATGGTGAAGTAGAATATTACTAAGATTAGAATATTGTTATCCTAAGGCAGATATAAAAAGGAAGAATAACTAGAACGGGTCGTTTTGCTTGTTTTAGGAGTCATGGTCAGAGAGGTTGTCTTCTTTCAAAAATTTTGCCAAGCGTTCGACGTTTCACATCTTCCACAAGCATTTTTATTGTCGCACCAACTTCCAATATATTTTCCGAAATCTGTCATGCCCTTTCTTAGAGAGCCCAAGTAGCCGGCTCTTTTACAACCCTCGTTTTTGACTTGTGCCGGTCCATTCAAAATAGCCCTCCTGAGGAAAAATCCTAAGGGTTGCGGTATACACAGACTAGACAATTGGTTATTTATCAGTTAGCTGGTACGAGAAAAAGATCTTGCACTACCTGTTTTGCCTTTTGCGACATATCAGGCATGTGATCAAGCACATGTGTAATTCGGATTAACTTTTAGCACACAAAGATACAACATAATGGTCTCCCTTTTCCTCTAATTTGAATCATTAGGCTGAATAGCCTGTCCTGTGGGGAACAGGGAGATTGGTTTTCTCGAGATTCTCAGCGTATCACTCAGAAATGACCACAAACTCAGATAAAGTTTAAAAGCCTTTAATTTATTTTAAAGAATGACATCAAATATATAGAAACTGACAAAAGCTGGACATTCGTTTATGAAATAGGCCACTGTCGATATATCCATTGACGTCATGTCCTGAGAACACGAGGAAGAAGAGTGATGACTTTCGTTTCTTCTGGTTGTCTTGGCCTGGCTATGAGTTGGAAGAATAGCACGATATATCAAAGTGACCCCATTCATACCGAAGCCCCTACAATATTTTATCTTACTCCCGCCATTCAATAATTTATTATTATCATTATAAAATGAAGCAATATTATTATGTGAATACGCAATATGTATTAAATGAATAAATGTATAGTTGTATAAATTGACCACTGAAACGTTCTTGCTGGTGCTGACTTAGTTCCTGGCGTATGAGCCATTAAGTAAAAGAATTATATAAATTATGCAGATCGAGGAGGGGTATCGGATGAACGCCGAGGTGGATAACTTCTTCCCGTCTCTGACCCTGATTGTGTGCCTTTAGAGAATAGTGTGTCATATATACTGACTTCCAAACCAGACCTTAGCTGAAGAAATTGTAACAAAGGTTCCTGCATTGCTTATTGTTTTGGCAGCATTGGTCGGAAATGGAAAGTTATTTTTTCCGAACTGCCCTGATAATCCGAATTTTCACTTTTCATACCCAGACGTGGGTTTCCCAAGTGATCTGCTTATAGCACTTTTTGAAAGAACACAAAAATCTAAACTATGATCACTATAATAATTATTATTCAACACCAGCAAAAGTCTCTACAATACTTTGGCTTTTTTTCTTCTACTGCCGCAATATTCTTATGGTGAACCGAAGTGCCTTTTATCACCTTACCCCTGATCACACCTTTTTGAGTCAATAGTTCGTTTCTCCAACATGACATGACATGTTTGATAGCGAGTGGCAATGTTGTAATCTAACCTAGCCAATTGAAACGTTCGTAACATTGAATTGTAGCCACGGAATTATGTGGTAGGTTAATATCTGGCGTCTGAGGAACTCTGAAGGCTATGATCAGCCACACTATACCGGATAGCCCTTGCACCGACACGAAAATGATGCCGGATTTTGCTTTTGTCAGTTCACATAGAAGAACGGTGATTTTCCGGCTATTTCTGTTAAGGAGCGAAACTGCGCCGCCGGCGATCTTGAAAAGTGGATCATCACATATCGGATAGGTTCTGCCACTTTTCGTCGCAGTGTGAACAGGTTTTCAAGTGAAATGAGTAGGAGCGAGCATAGGCTGGGACCCACCTGACATGAAAGTATATTTTTAGGAGAGAGGACTGTGATTTAGTACACGAAACTGGCCTCTCGGCCAACCGGTCGCTCGGGTACGATGTTCGATGTGTGTGGACAACTTGTTCCAGTTCTATACGGTTGTCGCTCATACTACCGGATAGATTTTCATGTCTACACGAAAATCTATTTCCAGTATAGTGTGGACGGACTAAAAAAGTAAAAGAAGCAATCTAACAACTTAATAGTCATTTGTAGAGAATGAACCCATTTTAGTCGCTACAATTGTTATATTACAAGTGCTATTCAGTATTTTCTCGATGTCTTTCAAATGAAATTAAATATTACTAGGTATCTTATTGTAATAACCCATTAAATAGTTGTGCTCGTCATCTCAGTCCTGTCCCTTGCTGGGTGAGAGGACTCCCATATGAAAATGACAGGGTTACTCGTCTCTCTTACACGTAGACATTGCAGTTTTTGATCTCACTTTGGCTGTGCAAGACAAAAAGCCAATATTTTCAACCATTTTAAATGTATCACTTAACCCCCTGCAAACGGATGTAACTTTGTTGGCCAACAACTCGCAACATTGTCCATTGTCCAACATTGTTGGAAGTTGTTGCGTCCGTTTGCGCGTAGCTTTAGGGTTGAGCGTAAAGAAATATCTATATACAAAAAGACGTTGTCATAATGAGTTAGAGAGTGTTGTACTTTGGCTGCCATTTGTGATCGTAACTGAGGAGACTGGTTATGAATACTGGCGAACAGTGAAGATGAAAACAACGGTGTTCAGTTTATGGGTATAGTTTCTTGGTATTCCGGACGGTGCAACTGCAATTATTAATCGACTTGTCCCGTCGAGCATTCCCTCATGCTTTCATATTGGAGCCCCAACCCCACCCCCACCTTCCCCCCGAGACCCCTATAACAATCTAAAGAAAAAAAGGGTGCTTTGACAAAATTTAAACCATAAAGACCCTACAGAAATTAGAGCTTCGTATCAAGAGTACTAGCTTTACTGGTGCAGGAGCCCATGGGCTCCTGGCTGGTGTTAGTAGCGGATGCCTCACGGTAACATGGCTGGTTCTGATCCAGTAGTCCGAAATAATAGTAAGGGGTATCTTCCGTCATCATCTCTTCCAGTATCGGTATTAGTTGAGCAAATGAGGGTCGTTCATTTGGATCCTCCTTCCAGCAGTCCATCATCAATTTGTATCTATTGAAAAAGGAAGACATAGTTTAAAATACCGCTACACAAACATAGGTCTCCATTTACTTTGAATATTGAAGACACTTATGTTCTATAGGCTCTTTTTAGAATGGGGCAATGTAAAGGAAGGAGGCGCGCTGAAGTTTCCACTCCTTGGAAAAAGCTGACAATTTTAGAAAAAAAAAACTCTTTGAAGTTACTATGTGTATATTTCTTCATCGTGCCCTCTATTCGGAGGTCTTTTATTATTTCTATTCTGACTTACATTTCATCGCTGCACGTGTTGGGTTTCTCCATCCGATATCCAGATTTAAGTAAACTGCATAGCCTCATAGGGCTTATCCCAGGGTATGGTCTACCCCCTAAAATAACAAAATAAAGATCAATGCTGTCTTATCAAAGATTATCAGGCTTTTCTAATTTTTCATTTTGAAATCGCTGGTGATCCCTGCAATCTGATTGGCTCTCAGCAGTGTGATTTATTTACGAATCACACAATCACATCTGTTCTAAATCGTGTTATTTATGTTCTAAACCACGTCACACCGTCGCACCTTGCTTTATATCGCATCATTTCTGTTTCGAATATAAAATGAGATGTAAAAGCCCTTTTCTTTCCGCTTTTCAACAGGTTATTTGATCTGCCCACAGGCAAGTCCTTCCTTATGGTTCTCGATCTAAGGCACGCCTCTTGGCCGCTACGTAAGAGCTGCCATCCTTCGTTCACTCTATCCAGCATTCCCGCTCGAAGTCTTCCATGTGGTCTATTTCCTGATATTCTTCCCTCAATAACTAATGGGACATGATCACCATGTAGTAGGGTTTGACCAAGCCAGACTCTCTGACAGATATGATGGTCCTTTCCCCACCGACACGCCTCAATACTTCTTCGTTACAGACTTTGTCAGACCAAGTTATGTTTAAAACCTTTCTCCAAAGTTACATCCCACAGCTCTCCAGCCTTCGCACGTCCTCTTTCTTTAAGGTCTATCATTCGGCTCCATTCAGGAGAGCACCCCAGATGACAGTCTTTATAATTCTCTTCTTCAGGCAAAGGCTAGCTCACTGAAGGCTTTTGTCCGCCAGCAGTTCTTTTTTTCTTACTAAATGCGTTTTCGGGCTATTCTCGATCTAATTTATTTTTCACAGGACCCATCCTGTGTAATGAGGCTCCTAAGGTAGTTAAAGTGCAACGATTCTTGACTTAATTGTCTACCCTCAAGAAATATCGTGAATTCCTCACCAGGCCTCTTACAGATTTTCTTCACCTTAGTCTTCTTAACATTGATCTTCATATCATATTCCCCCACGCTTTCCTGCATTTTACCCATCATAAATTGCAGACCTTTAACTGAACTGGCTAAGGTTGCTTGATCATCCGCAAAGCGCACTGTCTCAATGAGATGACCTCCCACTCGAATACTTTTATTCACACCACTTAAACTATCTCTTAGCATGGCTTCAGAATATATGTTAACGAGTATGGGGGATAACGAGCTAACTTATCTGGTGTCACGGCCAATCACTGCTGGTACGGATTGAATTCTGCGATTTCAAAATGGCTGTAATAAAGTGAGAATTTCACTTCAAATCGAACTCGCACGCGAAATCACGCGATGATTTCAGACCAAATTGCTCTCCACTCAGTTTAATGACCATCATGTATTATCAATTTACCAACCTCTAGGAGGGTTTAAAATAACGTAATGTACAAGTTCACCATTACTGAGAATTCATTTCTCCAAGTGACACGTGATATCAGGTCAAGCTGTGATTAAGGGTATGACTTATAGGCTAAAGACTGCTGTGAGAGCGGCGGAAGTTAGCCTATTAATTTTTCTAGTTGTTTAGCATTCACGACATTATGCCAGAATGGCCTCTTTTATAAAGCGGTTCAAATCTCCTGTCACTGCTATCCTAAAACCGAACAGTAATCTTTTGTCTAACTACTTTCTTGGAGGATTCCTCTCAATTCCCTCGGGTATAGGAAAATGACTAGAGTATTATTCTACCAGCATCAATATACAAAGATTTTTAAAACCAGCTTACCCATGGTGGCTAGTTCCCACAAAACAACTCCAAAAGACCACCTGCAATAAAAGGAAGCAGATAAAGAAATAGCAAGAATTAAATTTCATAGAAATATCAATTTTGTTTATCTCGCCCCATTGAAGGTAATGCGGATTGTGGAATCCTGGAAGTTTTTGCTCGGAATCATGGACTTTGGAATCCGGAATCCTGCTAACTATGAAATTCTGGAATCTAGGCTTTTTTGAAATCTGGAGTACACTGAGTTGGAATCCTTAATCCAGTATCTGGAATGCGGGATGTGGAGTGTGGAATCTAAGATCCAAGATGGTCTCAGATTAACTTCATCGGCTCAAAGTTTCTATTTATATCTCTTATTTTCAAGTTTCACGCGTGGAACAGGCTACTGTTTTCCAAATACTTGAGTATTCCTTTAGAGATAGAGTGATAACCGCTACTAGAAACAGTGTCAAAATTGTGCTCTTTTTTTCTTTTTTTAAACAGTTTTAAACATTGCAAGGTCTATGTTATCTCGAACCTCAACGTCACACTGCATCACAGGAAGGCCAAGCTTGGCCTAACAGTGACCTTATTAACATATCATATACTTACACGTCAGTCTTGAAAGTAAAAATGCCGCTTTCCAACGCTTCAGGTGCCATCCATTTCATTGGTAGCTTGTTTACGCTCGTAACTTCGTATATCTCACTCTCATTTACACGGCGTAACAACCCAAAATCAGCGATCTTGACCGCTCTGTCCTCACCAAGTAGGATATTACGGGCTGCCAGGTCACGATGAATGAATCCTTTGCTGGCCAAGTATTCCTGGCAGAGAAATAACGAAATTATTTCTCAAACAATTTTTAATTACCAGATACCTTTAGATTAACACAAATTTCCATTTTGATTGGTCAATATGAAAGTAAAATGGAACCTCGATTTTACGATATGGCAGGGGGATAGCAGCTTAATCGAGATATCGTTGTAAACGAACTCCCGACTGATTTAACGATTTGACGGAAAAGCAACCAAGTGCAATGAAGCGTCTGTTCCAGGCTCAAAAATAGGCCGCCACCGCCCCCTTTTCAATTCTAGATCACGCGTTTATATTTTTGCCGGTGCCTTACGCTTACGCGACATCCCTACTATAGAGAGCCTGGAAAAGGCTACTGCAAGCTGTGCCAGGCAAACGGTCCGGAAAGCGGGAGGAAGTCATCTTGGGTCTATTCATGAAGAATGGATGGAGGATTTCCGTTACAGCCGTTGGAAAACGAAGAAACAAATTAAGGAATTGGCCAAGAAAACCCCGCAACGTATTCTTTTCAGCAAAAAAAGCCGTCAAAGTTGAACAAGCTAAGTGAACTACAGTCGACTCTCGATAACTCGAACCTTCGCTAACTCAAACCTTGTGGTAACTCGAACCAAAATCGATTTCCCCTGGATTTCCTTCATACATTTGCCGTAATTTTACCCTCGGTAACTCGAACCCTCGATAACTCGAAACTCCCGTTAACTCGAAGTAATTTTTTTTCCTTTCAGATCACTTTAATACAATTTTACCCTCGATAACTCGAAGGGATGAATATTGGCTGAAAAATAAGGTTTTTAAGTTTTTCAACCGCGGAAGAAAGCCCGTTGACATCTGTTGACTCTTAATTAAATGCTGTTTTTCAGGGAGACTTGGGGTGAGTGGAATGAAGCCCTCCGTGGAATAACATGCCGGAAAAAGAAGTTTTTTAAATATGGGCAAGAGGCAGATTTTTGTGCTTTGCAAATGATGACTAAATTGCTCAAGGCATTCTTCAGTCGAAAAAATTCTTACCATCCCTTTAGCAATCTGCCACGCATAACATAGAACTTCTTTCCCAGAACTGTCTTCTTCATCATCTTCCTTGCCCTCACAGCTGCTTTCTTCTTTCTCGATTGTGATCTTTTCTTCGACGTTTCTTAAGGGCTCACCAAGAGTGAGCTCTTTTTCTTTGGAGAAATGGGCAATTTTGATCGAAGGTAACACCATCACCGACGCAACAGACCCCTTTCGCCCTTCATTTTGTAGAAATGACGTGTTAACATCGTCACTTTCTTCTTCCTCCTTGTCATCTTCGTCTTCCAATTTTGAGCACAGAGGTTCCATCTCAGATCGAGGAGCATCGTTGATTAGAATTCCTCTTTCAACGTCGTCCAGGTCGATTTTAATTTCCTTCTTCTTGCTGGAATGATAACCACCGTCTTTTCCACTTTCTTCATTATTTCTTTCGCTCTTCTCCTCTTCCAGGTTTTCATCCCGGACATCTTTTGTTTGCAGGTTCCTGGACACCAATTTCGGTCTCTCAGGAACAGGAGGCTTAAGCCTTTCAACGACATCACTTTGCTGACTCTTTTTCTTTGTAAGCTGCAAAAAAATATTGAAATGAATTGCGCCTGATCATGAAACGGTTTTGTCAGCAGAAACAATTTCAACACTATCAGTTGGTTAGCCGAAATATTTTTACCAATTTAAAAGGAATCCATGTGAATTGAAAGATTACTTAACCGACGTTAAACTGAAAATCTAGCCGGGAATACCTTATGGGCCAACTTTCTTTAAAGCGTCCACGGAAAATTCAAGTGGATTAAACGTCATATCTCGTACAGGGCTTTCGGGACGTGTAATGTGTAATTTACAACACTGTTTGGGGGACTTTGCCAGACTGCTTAAGGTGCATTTTACAACTAATGAAGGAATGAGTAATGATGCCCCTATACATGAGTGTGAAAGTGAGATAAACCACTACACCGGCCACTACGTGCCCTACTCTTCACGAAGAGCGAGTGTGTGGGTTCTTTAACGTCCCACAGATTTATTACATGTGCAAGGGCTTGTCAGACGGGGACTACGGTTTATCGTCCTTATCCGAGAAGACCAGAAAGTCAAACCGTTTGCAGATGTTATACAAAGGCAGCACTTTCTCCGCAGTTATTTAAAGACCGTGGGTGTTGCTCCGGCCGGGGTTTGAACTTACGGCCTCCCGCTCAGCAGACGGCGGCGGTTTTGAAACTCTGGACGGACAATCATTATGTCCACCAAAATATTTTGAAGGGTGTTTTAAAAAGAAACTTTTCTACTGCTTCGGTTGGGGGGTGAAAAGCAAAACTCTGGTGTTATCGGCTGATTTGAATAACTCATCTTGCCACCCTTGAAAGACCGTGGATCGAAAAGCTGACTAGCATTTTGAGTGGAAGCCCTTTGTCAGCTCGAATCAAGGACGGTTTATCAAATGGCGGACCTCAACTGTTGGTGAATACATGGGAAAATGAGAAAAGAAACAAGTAAATTACTAGAATGAAAAGCGTTCGTTGAAGTAAACTATTCTTGTCTTGTTACCATGTTCAAACAATAGAGTACCTCCACTAGGCATAAATAGATTGTGCTCGGCAACTTTTGAGCAACTTTTAGCGTTTTGAGCAACTCTTTGTAGTACCAGCAACCTAGGGCAACTTTTGCCTTCCTTGGCAACTTTTGAGCAACAAATTGATATAAACCGATCCAAACCATAAAAGGTCGTTTCATTTCGAAGGATTTTATTAAAACTGGTTTTATCAAAACCGATTTTATGTTTTTTTTTTAAATTGATTTTATTTCATAGTATTTATATTTGTCATATAAAAATGGCTTTTGGCCTCTTTTAATGATTGTAAGAATATTTGATGAAAATGTTTATATTATAGCGAATAATCCAAGGATGGTCCACGGTTCCAACTCGTCTTTATTACATTTATAACGAATTACGATTACGGTTGCTAAAAGCGAAACAAAAATACAAATTACTAAGGAATACAAATTACAGCTATGAAACGACGAAAATACAGGAAACGGAAAGAAACTGAGCGAAAATACTTACAAACGTTGTGTGACTAGAAAGTTGAACGGAAAAAGGGTACGATGGCTAACAAGACTGGACGAAAAAAACTGCAATGATGTTGCCGTGAACGCTAAAGCGAAATGAATTAGAATAAACGATGAAACTTACAAAATGACCTAAAAACAAAGAAACTTATGCAGAGAAATCTAACAGAATATGAATAGCGATAACTGAAAAGAATGTGAAAGGAATGTGCAACTATACAAAGAACGAAACGCTAAACATACTGACGCGGAATGCGGCCGTAACATCTGGCTCCCCTAAGAGTTAGGAAAAACTCTTACGTCCTTAATTCTTAATTAAGCATTAAAGTTCATTGAACATCTCTAAATCTCCATGGCTCCTCTGGCTGGGATATACCCCTGGTCCTCAGTTTTCTTCATTCTTAAGTATTAGCACGAGCTTCTGAATTGGCCTCTCCAACGTTGTCGTTGCCGTTGCAACCTTCACCGATCGGACCTGCCCCTTTGAATCTGGGCGTGAGTCGACAACTCGAGCCATATTCCATTGATTTCTTGGCACTCTATCATCGGCGATCAATACAAGGTCCCCTCTTTGAAGGTTTCTCCTCGGGTTGTTCCATTTCACTCTCTCTTGTAGGGTCTGGACGTACTCCTTTCTCCATCTCGACCAAAAGACGTTGGACAAATATTGAACCCGTTTCCATCTTCGACGGAGATAAACGTCGGCCTTCTGGAAGCTACCCGGGGGCGGCATTACGATCTTTGATTTCATCGTCAATAGGTGACTCGGCGTTAAAGGATCCAAATCTCCGGGATCACTTGACGGGAAGGTAAGCGGACGGCTGTTGATGATGCATTCTACCTCAGCCATCAAGGTTCTAAGAGACTCATCATCAAGGACGTGACCATATTCTCGCATCAGCGCAGACAAGATGGATCGAACAGATCGTATCTGACGTTCCCAGACGCCACCCATATGAGACGCAGCTGGGGGATTCCTTTTCCATTTGATAACCCAATCAGAATTGAAGTCTTTGCTGAGGCGTCTTTGGATGTCATCATGGTCCATCTCCTCTAGGGCTTTCTTAAGCTCTGTCTGAGCTCCCACAATGTTGGTTCCCTGGTCTGATCTGATCTCGCGTACTGGCCCTCTCCTTGCTATAAATCTTCGTAGTGCGTTCATAAAGGAATCTGTTTCTAGCGAGTCTGCTGTTTCGATGTGTACTCCTCTACTGGCTAAGCAAGTAAATAGCACCCCATAACGTTTGACTTCTTTCCTGCCTTGCTTTATTTGAAAGGGACCAAACAGATCGACACCACAATAGGTGAAGGGAGGGGCAGATGTTATCCTCTCCTCCGGCAGATCAGCCATCTTCTGTTCACCGGTTGTTCCTCGAAGACGACGACACACAACACACTTGGAAATGAGATGTCTCACAGCAGAATTCGCGCTAACTATCCAATATAGGCTTCTAAGCTCGTTCAACGTTATGCCTCTGCCAGCATGAGCGACTTTCTTATGAGCGTCACGAATAATAAGCTCGACGATGAAACTCTTCTTAGGGAGGATAACCGGATGCTTAAAGTTTTCCTCGAACTCCTGTGAATTACCCAGTCTACCACCAACGCGGATGAGTCCATCCTTGTCTAGAAAGGGATCGAGGCGGAACAGGGTACTTGACTTCCTAATTTCAGACTTCTTCGCTTTCGCGAATTGGCGATCGTCTTTGGAATATGCTCTTTGAATCTTCTGTAATGCTTCTATTTCCTTGGGAAACGCTCTGCTCTGTATAAGTTTAAGAATGGTCTTCTCAGCTCTATCTAACTCTTCTACCCTCAGAGGCTTGGCTTCAACGTTTGTGGCGTTTCCATCTCTCCTTGTACCATCGTCAGTAATACCTTGCTTGGGCTTGAGACGGAGTATCCAAGCAATAGATTTCTTCAGTCGGTGCCATTCGGAAAATCGGTTAAGCCTCGTCAGAAAATCTTCGCTCTCATCGACGTCCGTGCTGTGTACTAAGATTCTTTTAACTTCAGGGTCGTCTACAGGGATATCGTCTAGGTCACCAGGGAGTTGAGGCCACTCACTCTCAGGTAGGCGTAGGAAGTTCGGACCTGTAATCTAACGACACTGCGGGGATAATTCTTGACCGTCAAGACCACGGGAAGCGTCATCTGCAGGATTCCTTTTGGACTCAACGTACCTCCACTGATAGGGGTTTGTCGCGTCTCGTATCGTCTGAACACGGTTGGCGACAAAGACCTGAAAACGCTTCTTTTCGTTACTTATGTACTTTAACACGGTTGTGCCGTCGGTCCAGAAGTGCCTGCTATTAACAGGTTCGTCTAGCTCTCTGGCGATCATCTCTACCACACGAACCGATACAGTGGCTGCGGTTAACTCTAAACGAGGGATAGTCATGGTCTTCACGGGAGCAACTCGAGCCTTCCCTATAAGGAATGCGCAATGGACGTCACCTCTCTCGTTTTCCATTCTAAGGTAGGATACTTGACCATAACCAGTCGAACTTGCGTCGGAGAAACTGTGGATCTGTCTCGACACGACGACCCCAAAGTTATAGGGCTTCAGACATCGTTCCATAGAGAAACGCTCAAGTGCAGGCAACTGGCCTCTCCACCTTTCCCAACGTACGCGGAACTCTTCGCAAATCTCGTCGTCCCATCCTAGCTTCGTTCGGCACAGATCCTGCCATATCTTCTTCCCGACTAACAGGAAGGGCGCAGCTATACCCAGGGGGTCGTAGACGGAAGATATGGTTGATAGTATTCCCCTCCTTGTTAGTGGCTGGTCTTTGATGACAATTCTGAAACCGAACATGTCCGATGCGATTGCCCACTGGACACCAAGAGCTCTCTCCACTGGATAGTAATCACTTCCTAATTCTAACGATCTAACTTCTGGGGCGCGCACTTCTTCCGGGATACTTTCGAGAACGTTTTTGCTGTTGCTAACGAACTTGGCCAAATTAAACCCTCCATGGGCGCAAGCATAGCGAACATCACGTATCCTTTCGATAGCGGTATCTTCTTTTCCTTCGGAGCGCAGACAGTCGTCAACGTAAAAGTTCTTTCGCAGAACATCTGCGGCCTCTGTTCCAACAATCTTTTCCGCGTCATCTGCGGCTTTTCTCAGCGCGAAATTTGAGCAACTTGGTGACGACACTGCGCCGAACAAGTGGACGTTCATTTGATATTCTTCAAGGTCTTGTGTTAGGTCTCCATCAGGCCACCAAAGGAAGCGAAGGAAGTCTCGCTGGCCTTCTGGTACGCGGACTTGATGGAACATTGCATCAATGTCACCCATAAACGCGATAGGCTCTTCGCGAAATCTTATAAGGACACCAACAAGTCGATTTGTCAGGTCAGGCCCTTGTAGCAACTTGTCGTTGAGCGATGTTCCTCCAAATCTACCGCTACAGTCGAACACCACCCTTATCTTGTTCGGCTTCTTGGCATGGTAAACGCCATGATGGGGTATGTACCAGACTTGGGCCGTCTTTGCAGGAATAAGATGAGACGGTACCTTCCGAGCAAATCCCTTGGCAATGATGCTGCTCATAAAGTTAACATAGTCCTTGTAAAACTTCTCATTCTTAATAAGCTTCTTTCTTAACCATAGTGCTCTTTGAAGAACTTGTCCTCTATTATCAGGAAACCATTGGCTGTCAACGCGGAAAGGAAGGGGAACTTCATAATGATGATCTTCCTCGTGACGAATTCCCTGACTGACTATCTTCAGAAACTTCATGTCTTCTCGTGAATATTCTTGCTCCTTATCGTCCGTTCGTTCACTGAAGTCCAGTTCGAGCATCTTGTTGAGTGCTTGTGGAGTGACGATCTCCTTAACTCTGCTCTCTACCATGAAGTGGTGGTCGAGGTGTCTGCCTAAACCAACTTCCGTAGCAGCAACTCTATGGCAATTGACATTTGAATGCTCCGTGTCGCACATGTACAGAGGCTCCACTATTGCCCACCCAGCAAACGTCCTGATTGCGAAGGGACCACCATCTTCATTAGCTAATACGTCTATAGGTTCGAGAGCTTTCGGGCAGTTTGAGCCAATCAGAAGACCAATCTTGACATTCGGTAACTGTGTAGGCAGCTCGCTGGCTATGTTTCTGAGATGTTTCCAACGATGGGCAAGTTCAGGCGTAGGCACATTTGGGGGTGTGCAGAGGTCCTCTTTAGTGAATATCTTCGGTAGCTGTATGGGATTCTTGCCCTTTAAGTCCGTGACGATTAATCCATTCAAGACCTTAGAGTCGTGCAACTTTGTACCATTGACAGTCTTCACCATGAGCTGTGTATTCACGCCCTTCACCCCCAAGGTGGTCGCGATATCGTCAATAACGAACGAACCGGTACTGCAGGTGTCAAGCATGGCGTAAGTGAGGACTTCACTTTCAGCAGATTTTAGCCTAACAGGAACGACAGGAACGGCGGTTACTGATTCATCGGTGCCTACAGCATTGCAGAGGGCTTCTTCCACCTCCGTGTGAGCATTTAAAACGTTCTCCTTTGGTTGCGGAGGAGTAGAGCTAACCTGTTTCGAGGCCTCCTGATTGAGGGCGAGGCTATCATCATGTAGACCCGTTGGATGTCGACGTGAGCAGCTCTTACCGGTCCTTCGCTGAGCACAACCATTGGATCTATGTCCAGGACTGTAGCAGGCAAAGCAGAGTGATTTCTTCTTTAGGAAGTCCTTCCTTTGTGACAAGGATTTATTCAAGTAGTCTTGACAGTCGTCCAAATCATGGTTCTTGTTGCACAACTTACAGAGGTTAATGGGAGTGCGTGAGCCTGACTGTTGGTCAGCGGTCACATCTGTCGCGTGACTGGAGGCGTGATGTGAAGTAACATTATGGTTCCCAGGCGTTTTAGACTTGCCAAAGCTTTTACCTCTGCCTTTACTGGAACGATCAGGTCGATCTGAAGTACCATCCAAACGACGGAGCGCTTCACGAGAGAAGACTGGGTCGGTCGCAATTCCCGCTTCTGCATTAACGAAGTTCACGAAGTCGGCAAAGGAGGGGATCACTCCACCCGCCACTCTCCTTTTATTTGCTTCTCGGCGCCATCGGTCTTGAAGCGTAAATGGAAGCTTGGTTACCATGCTTTGCAAATTGCGAGGATGATTTAGGATTGACAGGTAGGTTAGAGTTGACATCGCGCTCCGGCACTGACTTAGGAAGATGGACAATCTGTCTAAAGCCAACTCGTCTCCTGGTCGGATGCAGGGCCACTCGTTAATTTTCTTGAGATAGGCGTTGGATATCTTGTATGGGTCCCCATACTTTTCATTAAGGAGCCTTTTGGCCTGTAGGTACCCACTGTGTCTATCAAGGCGAAGACATCCTTTGATTAGGTCCTTGGGTTCTCCGTGTAAATACTGCTCTAAGTATTACAGGCGCACATCATTTGCGCTGACCTTAGCCTCTACTTGCGATTCAAAACTTCTTATAAAGGTAAAGTACTCCAAAGGATCGCCACTAAACTTGGTCAGTGTAAGAGAAGGCAGTAAACTCTGTTGTTGTTGCTCCGCTAGTAATTTTGTTAATCTGTTCTGTTGTTGAAGGACTTCACAGAACTGCTTAGTGCTTTGATGTGTGTAGGCCATGTATCGAGGTTCACTCGCGAAAGGTTCTTGTTTCGGTTGTCCCAATGGCTGTGTATCTTGCTTCATTTCCGCGACGTGAAACTCAGGTGCAAAAGGATTCAGACCTGGATGCTGCATTGGCTTAGGAGGAGTTTGTATCATAGGAGCGTCATATAAATCAGCGGTAAAGCTCACTTTAGTCATAGTGTTAGACGTAACGGTTGGAGACGTGTAAGCGCTTGAGGAAGTCGGAAGAAACGGCCCAGATGAAGTAGATGCCTGTACAGAAGAATCTTTCGGAGACAATTCTTGACGACCAGTCGAATCCGCATCGCCGACACCCCTTTCAATTTCAGCGAACACACCCTCTCGCACGCGAGCAACTGCCAACTGCTCTTCGAGGCGTAACTTCTCGACTCTCAACTCCAACTCTTTCCTTTTATCCAACATAGCAACTCTGGCCATTAACTCGGCGGCTTTAGCTTTCTCTTTCGCTCTGCTTGAGGTAATCGAACGGCTAGAATGTCTAGATGATGCCTTTGAACGATGCGATGTGGAATATATCGAGCCAACTTGAGATCTTGTTTCCAAGCTATGTTCGATTGTTTCTTTCGCCGTTGAAATCCAGAGTACAGTTTTGTCTAAAAAGTCGTTAATCTTTCCACTCTGATTAATATACCATTCGTTCGCAACGTCCAAATCCTCCTCGGACTCAAGATCGTTTAAAAGAGCAGCGAAAACCGACTTGAGCTCTTCCACGGAAAAACGAAATGAAGTTAAATTCCTCTCGACGACGTCCACATTCTCTTCATTAGTAGCCAAACTATCGATTTCCTTCATTTGACGTTGGATTCTTCTAAATAAAGTCTGGCAATCCGTCCATCGAACATGAGCGATAAATGCTTTTCCCTTTTCTGTGCGCTGCCTTCGCCTTGTTACACCGGTTGCTAAGGCAGCATTAGCGAAATCCAAACTGTCGCTTTCGGTTCCAACTTGCTCCTCGATTGGATCCATAACGTTTCAACGAAATATTATAGCGAATAATCCAAGGATGGTCCACGGTTCCAACTCGTCTTTATTACATTTATAACGAATTACGATTACGGTTGCTAAAAGCGAAACAAAAATACAAATTACTAAGGAATACAAATTACAGCTATGAAACGACGAAAATACAGGAAACGGAAAGAAACTGAGCGAAAATACTTACAAACGTTGTGTGACTAGAAAGTTGAACGGAAAAAGGGTACGATGGCTAACAAGACTGGACGAAAAAAACTGCAATGATGTTGCCGTGAACGCTAAAGCGAAATGAATTAGAATAAACGATGAAACTTACAAAATGACCTAAAAACAAAGAAACTTATGCAGAGAAATCTAACAGAATATGAATAGCAATAACTGAAAAGAATGTGAAAGGAATGTGTAACTATACAAAGAACGAAACGCTAAACATATTGACGTGGAATGCGGCCGTAACAGTTTAAATGGCAACAAACAAACAAACGCGTTTTGAGTATTTATCTAAAACAAAACGACTTTAGAGAGCAAGCAACTTTTCTAAATTTTGGTGGCAACTTTTTGATATTTGAGCAACTTTCGAGCAACTTTTGGGTATATTGTGAAGCACCTTTTCCTGAATTTACTAGCACAATCTATTCATGCCTAACCTCCACCATTAGTAATCCCGTGATTCATTCTGACCAGAAAAGGTTAATGCCCACCAAAATTTCGAATAGTTGAGACAAACGAAAACCAATATCATATTAAAGACCCAAACATGGAAAATGAGGCCCAGTTCAAGGGAAAAACAAAACCTAAGAATTAAAGGAAACAGAAAAAAACTTCCTTAAATCGCGCTCCTAATCAGCTCTAGGGTAAAGTTCAGTTTTAACAGATCTATGATTTGTTTCTCATGTGTTGGGCATTAACGCATATGAATTTACCTGACAGAATAACGGTACCATATTTAAGGATGGAGATCCTCATTCTATCGGGCGGGAGTACCCCCAGGGGTAAACGTTCAAAACGTCGTTTTGTACATGTTTTGTTTTCTGACCACCTTCCCCTCTCCTAAGACAACATCAACACTACCTTCTCACTCAGGGCAAAATGTGGCTTAGGGGAGGGGTAGGTGGGCAGTTTCCCGGAAACCTTAACTGATCGTCCCAGGGCAAGCTTGCCTTTATTAATTCAACGTTGAATACAAATTTTTGTGTATTTACCGATCTTTGTTTTCCGAATACATGAATAGCATCTAAACAGTCTGGCTGTATAAACCGCGTTTGGAAAAATACGAATATCCGGTTGCATTGATATCCACATTCAGTTATTGCACCTCTGTCTTTGAGAACTTAACTTATAGGTAACATGTACAAATTCTCACATCAAGTTGTTTAGCATCTTACTATTTTTACTGAAGACGATAGTTTTTAGACGTGTGATGAGGTAGAGGATCTTCCTTCTGCCTTAAGAGACCACAAAATGTAAGAAAAAGAACATACACGTCCAGCACGATGTTCATTAGAAAGTGCAGCACAGAATACTAATGACATCAGAGTGACTAATTTGCAATGCTTGTCTGAAATCTGCCATTTTTGTTATTTTCACGACAAAAGTCAGACAAACTTGACATTTTAATGACAAAAAGACAAACAAAATTGAGGAATTCGTTTGTCTGAGTTTGAGTTCTATGAATAATATCTGTGCGCAGCCCTATTGCGAATGGAGAGAAGATATTTTTTAAACAAAAGGCAAAACAGAGGCCAGCAAATTTTTATTGATACAGCTGATAAAGTTATGATACCTGTTGCCTTTTGTTTCTGAGCCACTGAAGAAGATCTCCGTTTGGAACATATTCCATGATTAACATGATGGGATGTGATTGGATCCAGTAGCCGAGCATGCTCACAATATTACGGTGTGTTCCGACTTCCTTCATCAACTCAATTTCCCGAACTAACTGCCGTTTGTCCTCTTCCGTGGCATTTTCTAAAAAACAAAAGACATTTTAAAAAAATCCAGGTAACCGTGACCTACGTATATGCTACAAGATATCAGTTAGTACTAAACAACTAAAACCAGATGGAAAGAAAAAAAGAACTTATTAAAATGAAAGTGTATTTAACCTATGAAAATAAAACACAGTCAATAGCCCAGGTCCTAATTTCTGCTTGAGAAAAAAAATCTATTTGTTAAAAAATTGGTTCCCTGAGTTAAGTGAGTAGATAAAACAAAGTCTCAAAGAAAAACCGTCAGTTCTCTTCATCTAGCGATCACCAAGCACGACGTGTAACATGATGTAATACTGGAAGATCTTTTAGTCCGGAAACTTGTCTCTTTAATTCTAGACGTCACGTTTCAACAAATGTGTTCTTTAATTGCTTCCCTATTCTCTACCCACGGGTACTCTATCTCCAGTAATATGACTTTCCTTGAGTGAACATTTGTAATCCTAACGCATCTATCCAATTGGCTCATTTTCATTGACTCTGCATAGACAGGGACATCCCAATATGCTTTTGTAGTTGAGTTTCACCGACGGTTTTCAGCTCACCGTCATCGTCATCAAATAGATGTTTTAAACTTAAACGACTAGAAATCAGCACCTCGTAACACTGACAAAAAAAATTGTTAAACAAAACTACGAAATAAAAATAACGCTTAGAGGTTTTTAAAGCTTTAAGATTACTCTTAGAAGAACGAATATTCAAACTCCATTTTACACTGTGTGCGCTCTGGAGAATCATTCCAAAGTTTAGGGGCACAAAACGAAAAAGCATGATCGTCCGATAAAAGTTTTAGCCTTGATCTGGGTGTCACTAATTAACAAGTTCATGGTTGATGATCGTGAACTCCTAACAGACATGTAAGTTTGAAACAAATGACGATTACAGCTCGGACATGAATAATTTAAAATCCGCTACTCATGCTCCAAGGGAAGCCAATGTAGTTCTCTAAGTAAAGCTGCAATAATGTGGTCATATTTACAACCACATACGATGAATAACGTATTTCGAAAGATCACGTAAGAGAACAACCAATCTACACATTACCAAGGCATGCCCTAACATTTTGAATTGGTTTAAAGAGATAAGCTGTTATCATGTCACAGCCCTGAGAAGTGATCATGCAGCCTACTCTGTTTTGCATTTTTTATATCTGCGTGGTTTTGTTAAAAGGTGCCCGCTCGGTTTTCGCTTGAACACGGGCATCGATTCAAGCGCTATATACTTTTTAGTACATTTAATGTGACATAATCTCGAGCCTGTCTGAGACCACTTATAACACGACTAACCTTGGAGCACACCTTATCAATGTTCTGATTTCACTGACGGTTTTTATGTCTACATTAATTTATTCATTGCAAAACGTGTGGTAAATTTCAAACATTCAGGGAGGTCATTAATATAAGTAGAAAACAAAATTTAAAGATCTAAAATGGGCCCCTGAGGTACATCACACTGTTACCGACTGAGGCATTGAGATGCTGTTTTCCACGAAATAATGTTTGCTATCTATTGGATTAAATAGATACAAGACAGGCTGGTTACAAGAGAGGCTCTCTTGCCCGTTATTAATAAGAATCACTCCCTTGAATAGCGTTTGCTGAAAGAGTAAGTCATCTTTTTTGCCACATTCTTAATTCACGCACCTGGTAGAACTTTTGTAGCAACAATACGTCCCTCATGCGAATCCAAACGGTGATCCTTGGGTTTGGAGGATGTATTCTTTTCAGGTAACCCCCTCATCACGCTCTTATAAACTCTTCCAAAAGCGCCTCGTCCCAGTTCCTCCATGATAGTAACCCGCTCGTGTGGGACTTCCAGCAACATGAACTCAGCAATGTCAGACTCACTGGATCTAAAGAAAATAGTGCAAATTAAATGTTCATGAAATTCGTTGTCATTAATCATGGGCTTGTGGTAATGCTTAAATCGGAGATGGCTTCCTGGTTCATAGAAGGTGATAAAAGTTACATCGCCTTGGTCTGTAAGGAAGGTCACTCACCAGCGCGACTTGACTGAGAGAGACAGACACTTAAAGACAGACAGACACTTACACAGAAAAAATATCGTCTATTTCCGCATGCATGTCATTATCATAATACAAAGCATTCACATAGACAATAACATTTTATGAAATACCTTTCATTCCTCTTTGCTCTCTTACGGAAGACAATTATCCCCACTACCAAAGCAGAAAGAGCCACGGAAACTCCCACCACTATCCAGAGTATGGGAACTCCTGTAGGAGTCACTGAGGGATACAAACAATCGTAAATGTAAAGAGCTGTTGATATATAAACATGGTCGGAATAAGTTTCCTAGTAAACTTATAAACAGAATAAGTTTGCTAGTAACTACTTCTCATTTACGACTCGTTATAGTTTACAGGCCCCCATATTAATTCTGCTAAACATTCTGTGACCACCATCCACATTTTTCACCGAGCCGTTAACCGATTACCTCGAGTCTCTCTGGTGATGTCAAGTGAGCCCTAAGATAATTTTGGGCGATTTTAACATCCATATGGATCAAACTGTCCGATATACTGGAGTCCATGGGTCTCACGCAGCATGTTTGTCTACTACGCATGAACTTGGTCATACACTTGACTTGATTATCACTCGTACATCTGATAACATCACTGCAGCTTGCCCTTGTATTGGTGTGTTATTCTCCGACCATTTTCCAGTTTTCTGTAAAATAAGATCTGATAGACCTCAAGCTAATGTCACGGACGTGCAGTTCAGGAAAATGAAATCAACTAATTTTCTGAGGCCATTTTTTCTTCTCAGCTTAATCATGATGCACCTAACGACTTAGACTCTCTAGTCGACTGTTATAATGAGTCGTTACGATCTCAACTGGATATGTATGCACCTGTCTTAACTCGTGACATTAATGTCAGGCCTCTTGCTGCGTGGTTCAATGAAGATATTAAGAATGCCAAACGCCTGAGGCGAAATGCTGAAAAGACGTGGAGAGCTACAAGATTGCCTGTTGATCTTGCTGCTTTTAGGAAGGAACGAAATCGTGTGGTGAATTTGATGAATGAGGCACGCCTTGTTTACTATAATCAGTTTAGTGAAGATAACAGCACAGACCAGAGGAGGCTGTTCGCGATAAGTAAGAGTTTATTAAATATGAAGAAAGATCGATCTCTTCCACACATTCTGTTTCACTTTTTGCAAACAATATGGGCCAGTTTTTTATTGCCAAGATTACCAATATCAGGTCAAAGCTGGACGGCATTCTTGCTGTCAACGCCCGAGCCCAACCTGGAATCTGAATCTGGTGAATTGTAATTCCCACTTCCAATGCTAAGCGACTGAGACAGTTCGTCATATGATTACTTCTGGAAAGAACAAATTTTGCATCTTCATGTTTAGACTCCTTCTTTCCTTCTTACCATTATTAATATGGTCAACCTCTCCTTGCAGACTGGATATTTTGCTGAAACCTGGAAAACTGCTGTGGTATATCCATCATTAAAAAGACCGGCCTCGATCTAAAGTTCAAGAATTTTCGTCTAATAAGCAACTTGCAGTTTGTGTCTAAATTGACAGAGTGTGTGGTGGCATCTCAGATCCAGTGTCACATGATTACAAATAATCTCCTCCCTCAATTGCAATCCGGAGTCTGCATTGTTAAAGGTGACAAATGATGTACTCATGAATATGGACAAGGGCCATGTATCACTTTTACTACTGCTGGATTTAAGTGCCGCCTTCGACACCGTTGACCATGGGATTTTACTACAAACGCTTCAAAGGAAACTAGGTGTCTGTGGTACTGCTCTTTCCTGGTTCAAATCGTACTTGGAAGAAAGATCTTAAAGAATATGCATGAAGGAGACGCTCTCGCAGCCGTTTGACTTAAAATGGGGAGTTCCTCAATGTTCTTGTCTCGGACCGCTTTTATTTACCATTTATACACAAGATGTGTTCTCTAAATGGTAGTGGTCGCTTAATTTATTGCGATCCAAAGTCGAGCCCTGTGACGCCTCTGCTTCGCGAGCTACACTGGTTACCATTTTTGCTACTGTTTTGAATGTAAAATGCAGTGCAAAGGCGTGGCTGCATGGATGCGTGGTTACTCACCTGGAAAATAGCTAACTACTAGCACCTACCAGTAACTACTAGTAACTACAACTAACTACCAGTAACCACTAGCAACAACCAGTAACTACTAGTAACTACAACTAACTACCAGTAACCACTTTCAACTACCAGTAACTACTACACCTTTTGCTGTTCATTACGGGAAAATACGCATTCATATGCGTGAAAAGGTGACCAACAGCGCGAAGATACATTCATTAGCGCGAAAAAGCGAACATTTGCGCATAAATCAGATTCAATTACGATTTTTACATTTTAATCAACATTCAATAACGTTTCTGGGCATTCATTTGCGTCATTCGACATAAAAAGAGAAAAATATACTTTCACTAACGCCAACATTCGAGTTATTAACATTACCTTGAAAATCATTAGGGACAACAGACCAACATTTAAATGCAAACCCTATTCATTAACGTTTTTATGACACTGTTTGCAATTCAACAGCATTCCTGAACAGCTTTAGAATGGATAAGACATACATTATTGCGCTTGTACAATCAATTGAGCGTTCTTTACATTTAATACACCTTTTGCTGTTCATTACGAGAGAATACGCATTCATTTGCGTGAAACGGCGACCAACAGCGCGAAGATGCATTCATTAGCGCGAAAATACGAACATTTGCGCATAAATCAGGTTCAATAACGATTTTTGCATTTTAATTAACATTCAATAACATTTTTGGGCAATCATTTGCGTCATTCGACATACAAAAGAGAAAAATTTGGTTTCATTAACGCCTACATTCGAGTCATTAACATTATCTTGAAAATCATTAGGGACTATACACAAACATTTCAGTGCAAACGCTATTCATTAACATTTTTATTACATTGTTTGCAATTCAATAGCATTCCTGGACAGCTTTAGAATGGATAAGACAAACATTATTGCCCTTGTACAATCAATTGAGCGTTCTTTACATTTAATATACAAAAATCTATTTTCAATTAAAAAATACCAATTCCTTCCAAAATTGGCCTGAATTTGTTTAAAGAATCACGCCGTACTTCGCCACTGCGGGTATACATTTAACCTAGACGGCCAGAAGTCATGGTGGGGCGGGACAGGAAGTGGAGGGCGTACCGCTAAGTGTGCGGCCAAAGAGGACGAAACTTGACTATGACCATGGCAATGTTACCTATCAATGTTTTCCTTGGCAGCTGCTGGAGTAATGAATACTGTGTCGGTTATTTTTCTGGCACGGGCGAGGAAAAAATGGATCCCGATAAGTCGGTGGTCTTTGCGTATAACGGGGTGCCAGCCCGCCTAGATTTGGCCATTCCCGCCCCACATACACAGCTTATGCTTTCTCCCTCGATATCGTTGAAGAGGATTTAAGTTGTCTGAAAGCGACACCAAAGGCCGACATCTCGAGTCCGGAAATTTAAAGATGTATAACAGGAATGAGGGCAAAGCCCTAGCAATCCTACTAGCGGAGTTCGGAAACAACAACTGCAGTGCTTGAAGCTTTGCGCAGAAACATGACATTGTGACCGCAGCTAAATGTGCTAAGGGGTACCATTTTATGCAAACCTGCCTCCCAAAGTGTTTAAATGGCGAGGTTTTTAAGGGATATACATTTAACGGACTGAAATTTGGGCCAAATTTGATTGAATTGCTATTGTTTAATTGAAAATCGTTTTTTGCATATTAAAGGTAACGAACACTCAATTCATTGTACAAGCGCGTTAATGTTTGTCTAATCCATCCTAAGGTTGTCCAGGAATGCTATTGAATTGCAAACAGTGTCATAAGAATTTTAATGAACAGTGTTTGCACTTTAAAGTATGTCAGTTGTCCCTATAGACTTTCAAGATGGTGTTAATGACTTTGATGTTGGCGTCTATGAAAGTAATTTTTCCCTTTTGTATGCCCAATGGCCTATATGAATGCCCAAAAGTGTTATTGAATGTTGATTAAAATGCAAAAATCGTAATTGAATCTGATTTATGCGCAAGTGTTCGTATTTTCGCGCTAATGAATGTATCTTCGCGCTATTGGTCGTGGTTTTAAGCAAATGATTGCGTATTTTCTTGTAATGAACAGCAAAAGGTGTATACAAAAATCTATTTTCAATTAAACAACACCAATTCCCCCCCAAAAAAATTGGCCTGAGTTTGTTTTAAGAATCACGCCGTACTTCTCCACTGCGTGTTCGTCCACGGCTACGGCTATACATTTACCCTAGACGGCCAGAAGTCATGGTGGGGCGCGACAGGGAGTGGAGGGCGTACCGCTAAGTGTGCGGCCAACGAGGACGGAACTTGACTTTGACCATGGCAATATCACCTATCAAATGTTTTCCTTGGCAGCTGCTGGAGTAATGAATACTGTGTCGGTTTTTTTTCTGGCAGGGCGAGGAAAAATGGATCCCGATAAGTCGGTGGTCTTTGCGTATGACGGGGTGCCAGCCCGCCTAGATTTGGCCATTCCCGCCCCATAAGTACAAAGCTTATGCTTTCCTCCTCGACATCATTGAAAGGGATTTAAGTTGTGTGAAAGCGACACCAAAGGCCGACATCTCGAGTCCGGAAATTTAAAGATGTATGACAGGAATGAGGGCAAAGCCCTAGCAATCCCAAAAGCGGAGTTCTGAAACAACAACTGCGTGCTCGAAGCTCTCCGCAGAAACATGACATTATGACCGCAGCTAAATGTGCTAAGGGGTACCATTTCATGCAAACCTACCTCCCAAAGTGTTTAGGTGGCGAGGTTTTTGAGGGATCTACATTTAACGGACTGAAATTCTGGCCAAATTTGTTTGAATTTCTATTGTTTAATTGAAAATCGTTTTTGTGTATTAAATGTAAAGAACACTCAATTGATTGTACAAGGGCATTAATGTTTGTCTTATCCATCCTAAGATTGTCCAGGAAATTGAAAACAGTGTCATAAAAATGTTAATGAATAGTGTTTGCACTTTAATGTATATCAGTTGTCCCTATTGATTTCAAGATGGTGTTAATGACTTTGATGTTGGCATTAATGAAGGTATATTTTTCTCTTTTGTATGCCCAATGATCCATATGAATGCCCAAAAGTGTTATTGAATGTTGATTAAAATGCAAAAATCGTAATTGAATCTGATTTATGCGCAAATGTTCGTATTTTCGCGCTAATGGATGTATCTTCGCTCTATTGGTCGCCGTTTCACGCAAATGATTGCGTATTTTCTCGTAATGAACAGCAAAAGGTGTAGTAACTACTAGCAACTACCAGTAACTACTAGCAACTACCAGTAACTACTAGCAACTACCAGTAACTACTAGCAACTACCAGTAACTACTAGCAACTACCAGTAACTACAAGTAACTACCTTTAACTACCAGTAACTACTAGCAACTACCAGTAACTACTAGTAACTACCAGTAACTACTAGCAACTACCAATAACTACTAGCAACTACCAGTAACTACTAGCAACTACCAGTAACTACTAGCAACTACCAGTAACTACAAGTAACTACCTTTAACTACCAGTAACTACCTTTAACTACTAGTAACTACCAGTAGCTACTAGTAACTACAAGTAACTACCAGTAACTACTAGTAACTACCTTTAACTACTAGTAACTACTAGTAACTACAAGTAACTACTTGTAACTACCTTTAACTACTAGTAACTACCAGTGACTACTAGTAACTACCTTTAACTACAAGTAACTACCAGTGACTACTAGTAACTACCTTTAACTACTAATAACTACCAGTGACTACTAGTAACTACCTTTAACTACTAGTAACTACCAGTAACTACTAGTAACTACCTTTAGCTACTAGTAACTACTAGTAACTACAAGTAACTACTTGTAACTACCTTTAACTACTAGTAACTACCAGTGACTACTAGTAACTACCTTTAACTACTAGTAACTACCAGTGACTACTAGTAACTACCTTTAACTACTAGTAACTACTAGTAACTACAAGTAACTACTTGTAACTACCTTTAACTACTAGTAACTACCGGTGACTACTAGTAACTACCTTTAACTACTAGTAACTACCAGTAACTACTAGTAACTACCTTTAACTACTAGTAACTACTAGTAACTACAAGTAACTACTTGTTACTACCTTTAACTACTAGTAACTACCAGTGACTACTAGTAACTACCTTTAACTACTAGTAACTACCAGTGACTACTAGTAACTACCTTTAACTACTAGTAACTACCAGTGACTATTAGTAACTAAGCAACTACCAGCAACTACTAGTAACTACAGGTAACTACTAGTTTCTACTACTGACTATAAGTGAGAAGACACAATGCTACATATCACACAGGGTGTATATTACCGGTGCACTTGTGGCTTTCCACCATGAAGTATATACCAAAATAGCAACCAGATATTGCGAGCATGGATTCACGAGCCATGTTATTACTCGCTTTGCTTGGAAATATTACGGCTCGACAACTCCGTGCGAACAGCGCAAAAATATTGAAAAGTTCCGTGTGAACGAAGTGCCCTGTCAAATGTTTCAACCGGTACCTTGTTAACGTAACCTTAATGGGGAAGAAAACATTACCAGTTGACCGCTTTTACACTTCGTGATTTTCTTGTAGAAACCTTTCTTAAAAGCTTTTTGACTTCTTTTACTGAAAGTAGTTTGGATATAAGAAATTAAAACGTCAAATACTATAGAACAATTTATTATTCAAATTGATACTTGAGGTACAACAATGAATAATACATTTCTTTTATTTTATTCCCCCAAGGTGTGACTTTTGATATATTGAAATTGGTCTCTTTTTGCAGCTTCACTGTCAATTTGCCAAATGTAGAAATGCAGGCCAATTAAAGATGGCCATGAACATACAGCGTCGTGACAGGCTATTTATTACAGAACAACAGTCGCTTAAAGTTCAAAAGTTACCAGTAAACTTCCAGTAAGCGGAGGCTAATCTGTACATTTTTATTGTTATTGAACATCAAAGGGCTTTGTTGCAGTAAATTTCCGTCTTGATCTGTTTTACTGCCCACTTGGCTTCTGAGGGACCTGAAAGGGGGTGTCTACTTCCCTAGAGGTCTACCCTTAGCAGAGAGGATCCACAATAGGTTTGGCGGGATGCGGGATTTAGATGTTTTTGGTGGTGATACTCGAGATGCGAGCTAAAAAAAGGACCGGGAAGCGGGATTTCCTATTTTTATTGGGTTGGGATGCGGGAATCGTAAGGGAAAAGTAGCGGGATACGGGAATTAAGTTTTGTCGTGACCACATTTTGACTTTTTTGTGTACACCACCCATGTACTAGGAACTACTAGTCGCTAAGGAAATGAGGCCTGTCAGTTTTATCCATTATCACCTTTGCGTGTTTTCGTCTTATTCCGGTACTTGGTAACTGACGTTGTGCTCGAACGGCCAAGGGAAAGGTCTGGAGTGAGGCCAAAAAAACGAATTAGACTAGGAAGAGACGCGAAAAAATACGCAGTTAATTTTACACAGTCTTCGCCGGTACTTTGCACCTTTTAAAACCGATTGTGAGAAAAGAGGACTGTTTTGCAAACTATTGCAGGTCACAAGTACCTATTTTTGAGCGGATTTAAGAATGGAAGAAAGTAAAGAGATTTTAAACAGGAATGAGTACAAGTAGCGGCGCAAACGAGGAAGAAATCGGGGACCAAGCGCAAGAAGGGTGGAAAAGTACACTTTCTACATGAGGGTTGTCTACAGTTGCTTGTGCTCTTCGATTCCATCGGAGGTTTGGGTTCCATAAAAGCTAACATTTTATCAATCTGTCCAACTAGTGTGTTCATACAAACTTTCCATGACCAGTTGTCAGCGTAGCTAATTGGCTTCATCGCCTATTGCAACCTAGTAGTAAATCAATCGAAACATCCATCTACCCAACTCAACTGGCTGTCTCCAAATGGCCATAACGCAGATCGAAGTAAACCTTCTTTTTTCTACTGATGTGCTCCCCCAAAATAATAATAAGCTAAACAGAAAATGAAGTTACAGTCGTTAATGGTTTAGGCTTGGATCAGGCTCCGCCTTGGGGGAAAAGGGAGAAAAAAATTGATCCCGTTTTTTGCCTTTTTTCCCCACTACGGAGTCTGGTCCCAGGCTATTAATGGCTAAGTCAAGAGCCTTTTAATGCTCTTGACTTAAAAACATCAAAGCTGCCTATTGCAAGAAAGCAAGTCTTAAACATTGTATAACGTTTTAATATTTCAATAATGAAAGCAGGAAACTCGTAAAAAATTAGGCGGGATCTAGTCTGCTACACAGCAATTTTTAGTGTCGTCACACAACGCTCCTCCCCACAAACGTTGTGACTGTGTAGCAGACTAGGCGGGATAGGGATTCGGACGTAAAAACAGGCGGGATAGCGGAATTAAGAAGAAAAAAACAGCGGGAAGGCGGGATTTCAGAACCCGGCTATTGTGAACCCTCAGCAGAGGTTCAACTGGATATGGTTTGGTGTCAATACCAAAACCTCTAAGCTATTATTAAACATACATAAGGTAATATCGCACCTGTAGAGAGGGTTTTAACTTTCCAAGAAACTGACCAGTCGCTTTGAACTTCTCCAAACCAAGAAGACACACCAATTTCATACCCCTTGTCGCATTCCAGAGATAAAAGATGAAAGGTGGTTGAAGGAACCTTATATTCTGTCCATTTAGCTTCAATGACGAGTGGTTTTATCTCCCTATACCGTACAGTGGTCTCCGTTATGGTGCATATTTCTTTTCTACTCCACGTTACATTGACTTTGCAACCATGTATTTCCGACTCTTCGTTGGTTATTACGGGTGTAAATGGTTTGCCTTTAAATAATGAGAATAATACTGCGATTACGTAGTGATTTCCACTGATGTATTTGCAGTGATAGATGAATGTAGAAAGGTAGACCACTAAACCTACAAAACTGTCTAACAACTACAAAAACTGAAACCTGAATTAACGACCAGCTCGCTGACACCATCTTAAGTAATCGAGCTAATTATGCGCATACGTTAAGTCCTGTAAAAAGAGTTCTCACCGTTGATTAATTCCTGCGGGACCTAAGTCCCATGAATGTGACAATAAGCAGACAAAAAAATTATTTCGTTACTTAGATTTGCCTGTAATTCTGCTCTCGGGCCAAAATAAGTGGTAACATGATCAATATTGAGTTGTAAAACTAGCCAAAAGAGCAAATTATTACTATAGTTTTTGGAACATTGATGAAAATTATGACGAATTACGCTAGCACAATCTGTAAAAGACTAAAACCAGGACTATAAAAGGAACATTCAATTTTTTAACATCCAACTGACCCCTATTAAGGATCGGGCTGTATACGATTTATCCTCGAATAGATATACTACTCTAACCTTTACTCAGGTCATAGACCTGCTTCCCAGATAAAGCTATTCCAGTCACATAAAGATCCATGACTGCTCCAACAAACACCCCATTTGCCATTGGCATCTGGACGAAAACTGGATCATTCCCTATGATGTACTCTGGCTGATAACGGCCTAACGATGAGAAGAAATACTCATTCCATTGGTCTATCAATGCCTCCTCCGTACCATTAACGAACACCTTGATCTTATGCAGCTGACATGTTACTGCTACGTGATTCCAGTAATTGATTTGTAAGTCGAAAGTGTTGTGTATCGATAAAATGAGTCGAGAATTCTTGACTGTAACGTAAAATAGTTTTCCACCCTGTGTCCAAAGTGCCAGTATAGGCCCGTCAACACCATTATACTTTACCCAAAATGCAATTGTTAAGTCACAGGTTGTTATGTTAACGTTGGGAACAGTAGCATAGGAACCATTCTGACTGAAAGTCGCCGCTTTGCTTCCAGGACACCAGCCTTTAGTATGGTTAACGGTACCAGAATACCTGTAAGATCACAAAAACCAATGAATAGTATCTAGCTGTGAATATAAGAATTACCTGTCATAGGAACATGCAGGCCACTATTTTACCCTCGAATATAATCCTACGTTATGAGACAATTTTAAGAGTTAGAAAAAAGTAAGAATCAAATAAGAGGTTCTCGCAAAATCGGTTAAACAAACAAACAAACAAACAAACTACATATGTATAACTTCTACTAACCTTACACCTGGATCACTACCGTCTAGAAACCAGCGGCCATATACTGGGTCTCCTAACAAAACAGACACGGGAGCCTTTTTAGGATTCGTTCCATTAAACATATTTTGAGATACGAATACATAGAATCGTGTGTAATCTTTATCTTTTTCTTATTGCTTTCATTGTTACTTTTAATGCTTTGGGGAGAATAAAATGGAATAATTACAACAACAAGAATAATGGCAGACGTTGTCGTTTATTAATAAGCAAAAAGGCAACGAGAGGGGCAAAAAAGCAGAAGGTTTGCATTATTTAGCAGAACAACACCGTTTTGCACGTGCAGCACCCAGGGGGGTACTCCGGATTTACCGTTCTTTCTAGGAGATCGACACGGGTGGAAATACAATGTTCACTGCTTGCATTTGAGTTCTCACCAAGAATTTCCTCCGTCCTGTTTAAGACATGCTCAAAGAAACTCTCCATTCCTAAATCATCACAAACATCAATCATGTCTTCCGATTCCGCCTCTTTTTTGAGGACAGAGTGTTACCCAGTACCACGCGTTTGTTTTTATTCGTCCCAGTCCCAGAGATTAAATGAATGAGTGAACATTGAACAAATATCCATAGGAATTTAAGGCGGGTCTATGGCTGTCACATTAACTTTAATTTATAGATTTATAAATTAGCTTTCTATGATCGATCAAGTCAAAAGCCTTTCTATAGTTGAAGAGGATTGTCCCGGTTAAAAGGTTAAAAGGCTTGTTTATAGTGGAAAGTGTACTTAGCTTATCCAGCTAGTTTACAGACACTCCACTCAAATACTTAGAAACAAATAATTCAAATACAACATAACAGGATGATGGTGGAAAAATTTCCATTAGTTTTCCATCAGTTTTTATTAGACTTCAGTCCAAGCGCGAAACGCTTCTTGCATGGTCAGTGTTGTAGAGGACCGGCCTCGGAACTGCGCCAAATAGGACGGTTGGTATCTAGTACTTGCAGTGCTGCTGGCTTGACTTGATCAAAAGCGCAAAGTCCTCAGCAATCTTAGCGATACAACTTGTCAAAGTGATCAGATGTATATCTTTTTTACAAGTCCTTTGCAGATTACTTTTTGGGGGATTGGTGTCATATCGGCGAACGCCAAACACTAGGCAGCCGCTGCTCCTCAAAGGTGGAGTTCTGGGTTCTAGTAATAGAGAATGCAAAATCTGTGCGTACTCTTTCACCAACCAATTGGGTGCAACGTCTGGTCCACAAGCTTTTGCGCGGTTTACCTTGCACAAAACTATGTAACCACGAAGCTTGGTGACCTCCGGGAAACCAGAGAGTCATCCTCCAAGGGAAGTGGGACTAGAGGATTAACTAGCCAGTAATACTCAAGCGGTCATCCAAAAGTGTGTCAATGTGCTAGCGTTTGCAAGGTCGCTGACGGGAAGATCGTTTAGTTTATCTCTTCGATACTGATACTATTACTCAGGTCACCATAAATCCAATGAAGGCCACTCAACCCCTTGACTTCGCCCCACCATCTCTTGCGGTCACCACAAATCAGACGTTGAAAAAAAAAGGAGTAACTTTAGACTCGCAAAACATGGGGACTTCCAATGACGAAAAAAATAGTCATTGACTTTACGGCATGTAAACTGGGCTATTTGTAGCCATACACAGAAGACAATTTGTTGTCATGCATAGAACGGCAGTAATCGAACAAAAACTCTTCATTTGTGGGATTCCCATTAATGGTTTATTTAAAGTTATCTCCAAAAACACCACTATTTGACTGAATCACATACCATAGCCAGAGAACAAACCCGTTTCTCAAGTTACCAGTAAATAGTATCAATGTTGACAAAAGTGATGAAACTATACTCGAATAGCTTTCTAAGGCCACAAATTATTCAATTAGATGAATACTTAATGGCTCCTGCTAAGCCAAAAGGACCATAACAACATTTCCTCAAATTGCTGAGCAGTCAGCAAGCTCAATCCACTCAGGTCTGTATATAACTGCAATGCTTCCCTAGGCTCTAGGTATTTTTAAACATACAATATCAAGACTATTAACTAACCTTTTCTCACACAAGTTTAACACCCTGCAATTGAAAATGCCATGATAAATATAATACTTTAACGAGTTTTTTTTTTATTTATTTTTTCAATCAGAGTCATACATGGTTTAAAACTAAAATGAACAGTATATTTACTCACTAACTGCTCATTTGTTTAAAAAAGACATATTTCGCACTCAGTGGTATTTGAAAACACTAATGAAAACAACAATTAACAACATCATAGCTACTGTAGATTTTTAAAGAATGCATAGCAATTCATTAACAGTTGTTGTTACACCTGCAGGCTGTCATGGTCTGTTGCTGTTGTTGCATCACCCTCATCATCTCCAGCATCTGGGCCTGGCCTTGCGCTGCCTGCTGTTCCATTTGTGCCACCTCTACTTGTTTTCCTTTCTATTTCTTGCTCTCGTACCTTTCTTTCTGCCTTGCTTTTATTCTTTGAGACATTTTATTTATAGTCTTATCTTCTCTTCTGCACCTTCGCTTAGTGCTCACCGCTTCCTCTCCTCTTCAATCCTGTCGTTTATTAGTCTGGCTCGACCCCTTCAATGCCTGTCTTTCAAATGTTTTCTGTCTTGGTCGTCAATCTCAGCACTTTCGGGGGTTGAGAGAAGTATTGGTGTGTTTTTTATTCTATTATTCCTTCTCGATAACTGTCTTGCTATTCCATTTTTACCCCCTTAAAAGGGCATTACTTAAATATTCCTACTCAGAAATTTCTATGTTTCCATTATTCCACCCCAAAAAGGGCATTATTCCATTATCGCAACTCGAAAATTTCCGATATTCCTGGCTTCTTGTTCCTCTTTAGCCCCCGATAGCATTAGCAGCATTCCTGCTCTCTTCAGTAGCTTTCTCCTTCTCAGTGATATCCTCTCATAACTGGTCTTATTCTGAAAATTTTCTTGATGTTCCGCTGCTTTTAATTGCCTCGATCCTCTCCTTTTTTTCCTTTTTCTTTTCTTTTAGCGTTAATCTCATTCTGAGTGATCTCTACTTAATTGTTGGTAAACTTTTACTCTATACAACTATTGAGTGACTTTGCTGTCTTAAACCCTGAGTTCACCTCTGTCGGCACGGCTTTTCTTCTGTTTCTTAAATTGTCAAATGTCCGCGTACAGAGTATTTTTCTACACAGCATCATTTCATGGTCATCACTTAACTTCACTCCACTCCACTCCATTTCAGCCCTACAGACATACTGAGTTTTAAATATTAAAAGCATTTCAGCCATTCAGAGAATGGGGATGCCTAGAAATAGTGTACAAACTACTGATTATAGAAAACAATACTTCAAATGTTTCCACAAACAAGAAAACAGGAAATTTTATTATTCAACTAGGATTCAGAGAAAATTATTCCTAAAATTCTTCTCAAATAAAAATAGCAAGTCAGGGGTTGCATCGGTTCTTTTTTTCTGTTTTCCAAAAACAGGCAGAGAGAGAAAATGTCTTCAGTACATTTAATCCGTTTTCACGACTTGGAAACCCACCTGAGCGTGTTTAAATACATATCTAACTTCCTTTTGTTAGCACCTGAAGCGCGGGCACTAAAATTCTTGAAATAACTGAATTAAAGAACGAAGGCCCTCTTTCAAACGTTGGGTTATAATTCATGCAAAAGTTTAGGCCTTCACAATCAAGACAAAGTTAACAAACTTTCTTGGGGCACTCTTCAACCGACATGTGTTATCAACTCCCGTGGCAAAAAAGAATAAATAACTTCGCTAAAATAATTCATCCAGTCTAAAGAAAACTGGCCTAAAAATATGACTAAAGTTAGAAGTAATTACTTTTTGCGATGATAGGGCAAAAAGTTGATTAAAATGTTAAAGAACGCTCAACTAAAATTCCCTTAGTCGCTAGTACGTCAAACTACTCCGTTCGCCGTCCAATCGGAGCGCTATGGCGACACAGAAACGTAACGAAAGCGACACTCGCACTAACACAAAAGTTTTTGACTTCATTTCCGGTTCTTTTTATAGCCGTCCACTTAATCGTCGGTGCTATAATTGGATGCGAAGCGAAAGCGTTGAAAAGATGGTGCCATTCTGTATGTGATAAGCGCTTACTTATTAATAGGTACTTGGTGGCATTACCCCGCCTCCGATCGGTCGTTATTTGGCCCTGCGCGTTCAGCTGGAAAGGGTTTTTGCTTCTACCGTATTTGTTCACCATTTAATAGCAGAAAGGAGAAATATCTCCATTGCATTTGCTTCTTTGACTAATGTCGACAGCTTTTTACAAATGACTTTCTGGAACGTCAAGAGAAAAACATTAATAAGGGTAAATAGAAGCAAGAAACAAAAACTAGGCTAATACAAACCATCAGAACAAATGACTTTGTTCACGTCCTCGCTCCAGTGTCCTCCTATTCCGCACCGAGCAGATGAAGGGCTGCTTATTTGTTTTCCATTGCCGCAGGAAAAATAGCAAACTGACCCGTACCTTTGGTTGTCCAAAACACAATGTTCTGGCCAAATACGCACATCATTCATCGACGAAAGGTTTTGGCACGTAACCCCTTTAAAGGTGAAGGAGAAATAACAAAGTTAGCACGAAATGAACGTGCACACGGAGGGGCCCAACCACCCCCCAAGGGACTCATCAAAGCGTGGCAATTTTAGTTAATTTAGAAAAACTTTGTTGTCTTTAACTCTTTCCTTGCCAAACTTAGCCTAAAAAAAGTACGTAACATCAGGCCAATCAAAAAAGCTCATAGAATGACACCAAATGTCAAATTATGACGTCACATTTGCTGACGTCATTCATATGTAAATTTTAAACTTTTGAATTTTCCAATTTTTTATACCGTTTTTGAAAGAATATTCAAGGGAAGTCGAAAGCTGAAAAAAATTTTCCAATATCTCAATACGAGCTGATAAATGACATTTTGAATTTGGATAAATTCGGAGCACAAAAACGGGATACCCCCGTAAAATAAGTCTAGATTTAAGAGTTTTATTGTCGAGTGGCCCTTGCTATTTAAGTTACACACAACACAACTTTACTGTTGAAAGTTAAAGGAAAAAAGAAATCCCTAACTGCGCAAAAACCTAGAAAACAGTTTTGTGACGTAATAGAATGTCACGTGATCAATGTTTTGGTTTGCTTAAATTAGTGTTTTTGAGTCAAAAAACGAAAAGCTAAAGTGATACGATTTTGGCTAACTAAAGGTTTGTGTTATCGGAAAATCAGCCTATTTTGCAAAAAACTGTGAAAAAAATATCATAGGGATCGTTTTTTAAGGAAAAGTGTGATTCAGGGGGTGCACTTAAATTTCTTTGAAGTCCCATAACTCGGGTTTTACGTGTCGTAGCGAGAAACGGTTTTCGCTGTTTTACTCCCGTTCTAAAAGCTCTTTCAGGTAATATAAATTTGACTTTGAACTTAAAAAATGCATCTAACCCATTTTGGTGACGTCAGCCTTTGTGACGTCACAATTTGACATTTTGCGTCAAGCAAAAACTTAAAATTATTTGGTCAACAATCGTAGTCTATCTGGCAAGTTTGGTCAAGAAATGATAAGAAATGTAAAAGATAAGTAAATTTAGCCTTAATGATACAATATTTGAGGGTGGTTTGGCCGTACCGTGCAACGCTAAACATTGACGCATTTGTTGAGGCTATTTTCTGTTTTCCTATCACTTTTTGACGGTAGCCAAAAATAAACTATATTCAACTTAATTGAGCTTTGGCTTGTATATTAATAATTGATAGACTAATTATTATATGGCCGTGTCTCAAAAGGACTGGAAACAAACAAATTGATTGGCTAAAATCGATCTTGACCGCGGTCTAGATTTTCCCATCTAGACCGGCATCTAGACCGATCTTGTCCTCAAAAAGTTACAAACAAAGAATGTGAAAAAATTGGCTTGTTCCTGTTGATAATACTAAATGGAAGAATCAGTGGACCTTCACGAGGAAGCAGGTAAAGAAAACGAGCAAACGCTGGCAAATTTGAGTCTTCCCGAGGAAGTTAAGAGCAAAGATGAAGTCGAAATTGAGAAATTTTTTCAGGAGTAGAAATCAAAAAACACTCAATACAAGACTAAGAGCGATTTAAACGCATGAAAGAAATTTTGTGAGTCACTGAAAGAGTCTAGAGCAATTGAAAACATACCTGCCAATGAGCTCGACCTTCTTTTGTCCAAATTTTTCATCTCGGTAAACAAAATGGCACTGCGTACGAGCCGATTACAAAGACGCGTTTGCTGCAGCCAAACTCGATGACACAAACAAGAAGAAGGTTTCTAATCTCTCCGTTGGAAAGAGCAGTGTTGGACGACTTCTCGAAGCAGACGTTCAGCCAAACTTCATTGAACAGCTAAGCGGACAAAAAATTTGAAAAGCCTCGAGAGCTACCATTCAGCATCTCTCAAGCGACAGCGAGAAATTTCTGCTATCATGAATCGTGAGCCAGGTACATCCGCTCAGTCCGAAGTAAACCAAGTCGGTACCTCCACTACAACACAGCAAAATGTCTTCAAAGTCCAACAAACCTAGCCTCAGGCAATTTTTGTCGGAGCGCACATTGACAAGTTTGAAGGCTGCACATTTAACATCAACGTTTTCTGTGGTGATCAGTCGAAGATCGCAAGGCTGAATGAGAACTGATCGCTGAGCGATCGAGAGACACACCGGCATTACTTACACTGTAGTTGCACTTTTGGCTGCTTTTCATAAGTTGTTGTTTCAACCACAAGCTTTTTTCATTGAGCCTGTCTGAAAAGTTTTGTCTTCATTCATTGACGCAGTTTGCACAAAGCTGGTTGAACAGTTATTTTTGTCCCGTTTGGACTGGAAACCAGTGACAGAGGGAAGGGAAGCAAATAAAATTGTTTACGTTTTTGTTCCTTTGCTTTCTTGTTTGGCCATATAATAAACATCTTATTAACCAAGCTAGGTCGGTCTGTATGGGAGAATCTTGACCTCGGTCGCTGACTGCGTTCGGTCTGTACTGGCGACCTCGGTCAAGATTCTCCTATACAGACCTCCCGCTCGGTTAATAAGAGCTAAATATATGAATTCAGTCCCTTCTTGGGTTTAGTTTTCTATTTTAAATCTCTGCACCGTCCAGAGATTGACGTCAAGACTGGGTGGGGTGTCAATTTTTCTTTTGGTCAAGACAAAAAATCGTCAAAAAATTCTGTATGATGTGGGGGGAGGATTTTAAAAATTCTGCCCTTTTAAAAAATATCCTCCCCCCCTCCTCCCTGCAGTATACACAATGATGATAACGTTTCTTAACCAACCTGCGGGCAATTCGCAAGAGTAACTAAGGGACTCATTACAGTTCAGGTCATTCCATTTCCCAGATGGCCTCATGTACACACAATCTTCCGATCGTTGTTTAAAGTTTACTGGTTGATTAGAATCGAAGGTCATGTTAACAGCTTGCGAGCCATCAATCCACAACCAGCTTGATTTATCACTGGAATCACGGTGCAAACCAATCCAAGTCCTCTCTCCCCAACGAAGGTGTTGTTGCTCAACTCGTAAATTCAACATTGTGAGATTAGATCCCAGTGCTTTGCAAGCAAATTTTGCCGCCCTCCAATCCAGGCTATTGAAGGACAGTCTGTAGCAAAAGCCATGCAATGCAGTCCAGTTTTCAGGACAACCTACCAAAGATATATGCGTTATTGGCTAAGCGTGAGATCAATATGCATAGATGCTGGCTTAGGTGTTTCTCTTTTTTGGGGGGAAGGGGGGGGCTTTTTATGACAAAAACAAAAGAAAGACAATTATGGTAATTGCTTGAGTTGCTTTAACTACATGCATACGCGCAGACTGTAGTATTTAGTTTCGTTACACAATCAACCGCTGTGGGTATTTGATTATTGTACGGGCTAGTAGTGATGATATATTTTTAATATTCTAGCTTCAAGACACATTGCCTAATTTAAGAACCTTCAGTATAAAAATCCTCAGATTCAAGGTTTCAAGGGGCACTTTCTTTAATATCGATTTGAATTACGTTTTGCTTAGTACTTTTAGAGGACAAAGGCAGACTATTCTAATTTTGGACACCAGATCTTGAAAAAGAATTTCTCATTTTCCCAGTTCTTGTACTTTGCATACAAAGTTTTTCTTATCAATTTTAGAGCTAGTACGATTTTGGTGAGTGTAAGGCACTTTCTGAAAAATTTTGAGGATATTTTCAATTTCGGTACTATAGGTTGTTGTGTACATCATACATGTACATTAGATGACTAATGGAGCATAGGCATTGAAAACTCTCTCACTGAAATGAAGAATATCAGAATATCATTGCTCGTCTTTGCAATATCTGCAACAGTTTACGGAGATAAGTCTGTGCACACTGGCCCCAAGCAAAAATACCATAGTGCAGATATGGTGAAATAAGTGAGTAGTATATGGTAAGTAATACCTGTCGTGGGACAAAATGTCGAAGCTTAGCGATATTTTCCAGTATTTTACCAGTTTTTCGACACAGATGGTCTATATGGTAGTCCGGGCCCATGAAAGACTATAGATTCTAAAAATATACCTAAATACACATATTTTAATATAAGGCTCCATTTCTAGTATACATGTGTTTTCGGAATTGGAATAGACTGTTTTCAATCCCTAGTATTTTTCCGTAAGACCGTCGAGATTGAAGACTTTGCGTTACGGGCGGCCATCTAGGATGAGTGTTCCGCACATATGAAACCAAGATTGCCGCCCGCAACGCAAAGTCTTTGATCTCGACGATCTTACGAAAAATTAGGGGACTGTGAACAGTCTGGAATTGGAAGTACTATCAGTTATTCTAATAATTTGTTGAAAAGGTTGTTAAGGTTATTCTCTGGTCTTTCACTGCGCATCTCTTACTGCGTATAACAAGATAACCGCCGTGGAAAAGACCATCTGAAGTAACATTATTAAAAAGCTTTAAAATGAAGTTGACTGAAGAGAAACGCTATTGAAATTTTCGTTTGCGGTTTTTTCTTGCCGAGATGAGACTCAATGTGTTAGGAAGATGCATAACGTAAGCAGTACGCGTGTTGCTGAGTTCGACTTCCTCACGGAGAACCTCAATAGTGGATGTTAAATTTGTGCTAACTCACTTTGATTTCATTTAAGCGCCATCTTTATCACATTGCGTCCTAACTCATGATATCTCGATGTAAATTCTGTAAAAACTGACTTTTTTAATGCTTTCTTCCCCAATTCACATACATGCTATTTTGAAACTCGCCCCAGTCCCATCTCAAGGAAATGCATTTAGTGCGCACTTTCTGCAGCTCTACCGCAAAAAAGAATAGGCTGACCCCCACTTGTCTCGTGATTTTAGTAAGAACAGTGCTACCTTTCAATGAGAAAAAAATTGGCATAAATCTATGATCTGTTTTTTGGCAATTTTATTAAAGTGTACGGATTGATAACGGGTCGAACAGCGAGTGTCCAAATCAAGTCCACTTTGGAGCGCAAAGTAAAAGTAAGGGCATTAAAAGGCATTTTTCTGGTACGTAAGTGGATGAACAATACATTCACGTCAAATTCTGTGCGATGCCACACGCATCATCAAAAAAATCTCTCCTCTTTGTCTAGTTTTGGGCTGCGCGCGGTCCAAAAGGGTCCCAAATAGCCGTCATGATTTGTCAGCATTGTGAGGTGAAAACGAGCACGGTGACCAAAACTTTTTACTACGTACTTTTTTATCACCTCTTGACTTGTTACATCAGTGCACCAAGTTTCATCCACAATCTATGTTAGGTTCTTTTACTAAGAACTTTTTGGGGTGGGCGGAGGAGTAAATACTTTGATTAATCTTCATTGAAGCTTAAGTTTGATGCAGCGGTCATGGGTTTACTTTCATTGGATATTTCGAAGTTTCCTTCCGCTTCACTGAGTTTGTCTGAGATCGCTATTCGCACAGATTATGCTGTTATCATCAGCATAAACATGAAATGAAATTTAATAAGAGAATGCTTTTTACAAGTCGTTTATATTACAATTTGGGCACCAGATTTATGGTTAGGAGAGGTCAATACAATGTGAATTCTGGTTTTAATAACTGCAATAGAGCTATTTTTAAGTCTAAGTCTTTGGTCTTTGGCGATTGATCAAGAACGTGAAAGTCTGTCATTTTGAAATATGTCAAGTAACGAGGTTGTACTTTCTTGGCTAATTATCTCTTTACTGTTGCACTGGTTTTAGGAGTTTCTACTTTACAACAAATGAAAGATGAGTTTTGTTAACAAAATAAAAAACAAGAAAATAAAGAAAAATAAATATAATATTAAATAAAATACAATAAAAACTGTGGTGTTCCTCGCTTGAGGGAGTGGGATTCAAAAATTTGGCTTTATCAACTTTGTTATCTTTATGAAAACAAACCAACAGAACATAAGAGGAAAGAATGTTTCACTCCACCGATTCATAGTCAACACCTATATTGACTATTAAGTATAGCTTCGATTGTTGTTGGCCAGAACCTTTAATTAGGTTCTTGTTGGCCCGAAGCTCTATTGTTTCAGAGTTGGGGTTCATTATTAGTTTTGTTTGGGGTAGGGCTATCTATTGTTTTCTAAACCAATCCTGCGAGCCGTTCTTAGAGCTTCCGGCCCACCCTTCGATTGAATGTCCTGATATTCTTAATTATGCAGAATCTGCTTCAAAACGGAATATTAAAAAAGTGGAACTTCAGTGTTACGGATATTTGGAAATAAACTGACGGGCCGAAAAACAACAATGGTAGATGTACTAAAGAAAAAGGTGCCAGGCGTATGTGGACAGGCGTTAAGTTCCGTAGCACGCAATTGCGAAACGGACCACGAGAAGGCAGTTTTTGATATTATTCAAATTGTACATAAACTATAGGGGGATAATTCTGCCCCATCTCACTGTCAAGAAAAGTTAATTAATGGAGAGCATGAGCAAGTCAGACACTATTTAAGAGGGTCAGTGGTGTTACACGCTACATTAGCGCTGAAAATTCTTGATTTTTTGGTTGTCAGATTCGGGACAAGCGCAAGTTGACTTTTTTTGTTATGTGACGTCAAAGTCAATAATTTCTACCCATCCCACACTGCACGTGTTGCTAGCCGTTGAGAGGTTCATAAGAGGTGAAAGATAACGGTCCTTTTTTTTGATTGGCAACATGTTTCTAAATTTCCGGGGAAGTATTCATTTCATCAAGGTGACTATCAGTCAAGTGATGAATCTCGAGGACTACGTGAGATTTTCATAATTTTATCTGCCTTACTTACACCAACAGCGGTGTGAAGAAATTGATTGCGTCTTGCTTCATGGAGATGTTTTATTCCTTGAAATGTAGCTTTGCCAGAACAATGGTATGTCAAGTTGTTTGTCCAAGACATAACCACATGATTGCGATCATCCCTCCCCCCCCTTACTCCAGGAGCACCCCATCTTTTTAATAAGGGAGACTACCATACAGGGTGATAGGATAACCTAGCACAGCTACGAGATCATAACACTCTAGTGGCAACTGGCGATCTGTAGCGCCATATCATATTACTTTCTGAAATTTTCTAAGCTATAATCACGGACAAAAGTAGCTGGAAAGGTTGTGCAACTCGGAACCAAGTTTGTATTTTTATACATCGAAATTGGTCCATTACGCGTACAAACACTTTAGTTTTCTACAACATTGGGCCAGGGGGCGGGGAAAAGAACAAAAAACAAATGAGGTAAAAAGTAGTAGCCCTCCGAACACTCTTGACTATGATTGCAGGAGTGAAGGCTGTTGTACGTACCATTGATTTCACAAATGTATCTAAGAGGGTACTTGCAAGTCAAGTCATTCCATTTCCTTGACGGCAAAAGTATTCCCCCACAATCCTCGATGTACGGATTGATTGGTTCCCCAGTAATCCAGGAAGCGAAAGCAGGGCGTGACCCACCAACCCACAACCAGTGTTTCTCGTCTTTAGGATCTCTTCGTAAACCAATCCATGCATAGCCGCCTAATGCATTTTCAGGAAATTCTTGTAATTTGGTATACGAATTAAATACAGCGAGGTTTCCTTTCAGTTTTATACACGCGGATTTTGCTGATTTCCAGTCCAAATGGTTGGAGGAGACTTTGTAACATACGCCATGCAAACTTGAATTCCAGCCTTGTGGACACAGCACTGAAAGGTAATTAGAGCTGTTGTTATTTTCGTTGCTGTGCGTGCGGCTATCTTCTAATAAAAGCACTTCAAGAGCTGGAACAGAGAAGCCCGGCCACAACACTAAAGAAGACAAGAGGAGATATTTATTCTATCAGCTATGTACCCTTTACCATCTTCACTGGGGCAGAAACCTAAGTCAGTGTTTTGACGGAAGAACGCTTATTTTGCCATGCCATTTAGATTTGACTTTCTCACCTAAAATTCCTCCCACGTTTATTCTTGTGAAGAATCTTCCGTGTCTTCCTGTCATTAAGCATTCTGTAATAGACTGTACTTAAATAGAGGTATGCCAAATTGTGACCTTTTTAAACTTACCGGGAATTTCTTCAGTAAAGAATATTTCAAATCCTCTTTTGTTCTCGAGCAACCAATCCGTGTGGAACGTTAATACTACATAGTTTCCGGATACCAAAAGGTCTCTTCTTGTGAGGTCACCGCAGTATCGAACTTCTGTAACACCATTCGTTATTTTCAAATAATCGATCCTACAAGAAAATCTCTATCAATATACCTTGCTGCGAAATAACAATTATCCCTACTTCTGTCCCCTCGCTAAATCCAGTGGCAGGTTTATTTTTCTCTTCCTGCTCGCTGCTTCGCTTCGGATGTTCGTTTGAAAAGAAATAAAAGAGAAATCCAGTGGGTCAAGGGCAGCCTTCCCTGAATTAATTTGCCAATTTTTGACCCAACCGAAATAGAAGAAAATGACGTTATGACAGACGAATGGACCTTAAAGTCTCTTTCAAATGTTCTCCCAGGCAAGTTATTCTCCCGTCATCACAATCTTAAAGTTTAGAAAAGACTTAGCCAGACGTATTTATTCCTACCTGCATCCTGAATCAGACCCCTCCAGGTCAAATGTTTGAAACTTGAGTCTCAGCGCCTTACCATCTGGAATCGAAACATTGTAACTGCAGTTCATGTTGCCAGCATAGAAGCCATCTGAGTATGCAGGACTTCTCAGTGTGTTATTCACTTTTGACCCACACGACACTGAAAAGTAAATAGATAATTTCAAGAAGTTGTGTTTTCCTAGCCTCCTAACTCAAAGCAAGTGACCAATATCCATACACTAAACGCTACTCGATGTATTATTTTGGTGTCAACGACTGTCGCTCCGCTCTCAAACCCCGTAGCAAAAAGGTCGAAAGGTCACGTTTCTCGTCGTACCTTCCAATCGAAAATCCATCCAAACAGCCCGGAGCTAGCCGTCGAAGAAAATTAAAATCCCACAGTATTCGAGCGGCAGGAATGCGTAGCAAGATTCATACGTGCCAGCCAGAAACCGTCCCACTGATTGCCTTTTTTTTATTGGATGTCGTTAACCAAATAGTTAAATAATAACTGATGAAGAAGACTTGGTAAGCGTTTGTTGTTTAACGACATCCAATCAAAAAGAGTTACTAGTTACTAGTTACGAGTTACTATTAGTTACTAGAATGGAGTTTATTTAAGAACCAAAAGAGTTAGGGTTTACTTTAGAACCACCTGTTGTTTTCTATAGAGTCAAGTAAACAAAGATTGACATTTTTGCTTGATAGGCAGTTTTTCGCTTCGCTGCGCTTCGACCTCATTTTCATGTTTTGGCCGAAAAGAATTTGTACGATTCCGCATTCGCCTAAAACCTCGTTTTTCCTTCTTTTGAGGTAAAGATTTTCAGTTTACCTCTGTGTCTTGGTTTTGTTTATAACCGATTTTTATTGAAACAATTTAATGATTAAAGATTTTTCAGTTAGTATAATCTGCAAAGATAGCAAATAGCTGATTATATCAAAAAATCACTTTTCTATTTATAGATTATGATCTCAACATTTTTTGATGACGTCAACCTCTACGCCAGCTAAAAATAAACTATGACATCATCCTATCTTAATGGCATGTATGACGTCATCTGCGTTAATTTATACCGCTCAAAAAGTTAATTAAATCAACAAAAAAAGGTTAATTGGGTGCCTTCCCCACTACTGTGACTGCTTTGTTAGCGTGGGTACGACCTCGTAAAAATACACGTTGGTAAATGTTTGTTTCAAAGCAGGACAGGGCTGTAAATCTTATTCTTATCGGTTGCAACATAAATCTGAGGAGTAGCAAAGCATAAACTTCAGTTATGGGGATATATAAAATCAAACCAAATGCTCGGAAATACTCTCGCGTATGAAATGAATTTGCGTGCGTGCGTGCATCTAACTCGCTTCCGATTGGTTTAAAAACAATGAGCTACTGTCAGAACTCACACATGCGCATTATCGTGAACCAGTCCCTTTAAAGTCAAAAATTAGAACCCTTTCCCCAAAGGACAATCTACCCTCTGGTCAAGTAGTCTGCTACACAGCCGCTTTTAAGGTCATTACGCAACGCTCCTCCCCGACGACACTAAAAACGGTTGTGTAGCGGACTTTTGGTCAAGCTAGTCCAGCTGATTGTATTGCATACAGTTTAGTACCTGAACAAATTAATTCTTACAGCAACTGAAATACAATTCAAATTTTAAAGGAAACAGGTGTCTCCAATTAAAGAGTATCAGAATTTTGTGATACTTGTTGTTCTGTCGGAAAACCGGTAAAAGTTTGGTTTGCAACAGCAAATTTTGACGGAAATATTATTTCCAAGGGGTGCCTAATCAAGATGGAAAATTACGAAAATGCCTGGGGGTGTGGCGTTCTGACAAGAAACCCCTGGAAGGCAAATTCCAAGGGGTGGAGGGGTCTAAAGCAAATGTGCCCTCCGTCGGAGGGGGGGGGGGGGGGGGAATCGATAATTTCTTGAACTACATAATGCACATTGTCCATAGTTGATGTGGCTTCATTTTAAGCTGCAATTCATTCTTCTATATATAAAATCTGGATCTGTAAATCACTATCCATGAGAATTTAACAATCTGCAAAGAACGTAAACGATCTGGGCCCAGAGGGACAAAACATTGTAGGAAATCATCGCATTCACGGAGAAAAGAAAATCTTTGAGTTAAAAAGCTTTATGTTTTAACAGAGCAAGCAGGATTTTGGCTTGATGTGGAAGCCGTGTGTTGACTACTGACTCCTTTTTTCACAAAGCATGATGGACGAATAAGCCGGGGGAGGAGGTCGATCAGTCGCCATCTCCCAATCCAACAAAGGCTTCTTTTGTCTCGACCAATGATCACTGAAGCGTAAATAAAAATTCAAAAGTTGAGTTGAAAATATACGACGGTGAGTTTGAAATTTGACGCGGTGACTGGCCAAATGCGGCGAGTGAGTATCGAGTGCAAAATTGGCATCTCAGTCAAATGTAGAGTACTGGTTCAGGCATCAAGGCCAAATATAAAAGTTGAATTCAAAAGCTAAAAGGCAAATGTAAAAACGTTTTCCAATGATGTGAATTTGAAAAGAAGAGTGTTAAGTATTGAATTCAGCTGTAAAATTCAAGTGTTGAAGTTGAAACTTTAAATGAGCAACTTAAAATTCAAAACATGAATTTTGACGGGGATCGTACGCCATACTATGACGCCCTGTGCAAAGGTGTATAGGTACCCTCTTTAAACTGCTAAATCACCAACTGGAGGTAACGAGGTAGCGTGCGTGCATAAAAATAAAAGTTCCACCGTGGAATACGAATATGGGTGTACGTCCAAGAGTTGAACACTAAAGAGAAAGCAGTGTCAAATTGAAGAGATTTTCTCTCGGGTCTAGTCTGTTTTGAGTTTGGTGATATTTACTTAGTAAATATTACCAAACTCAAAACAGACTAGACCCGAGAATGATTCATTTCATTTCGTAAAAGGATTGTGAGACAACTGTAAGTGCAATAAGGACAAGAAAGAATGTCAGTGCTGTGGAAATAATGAAACAACATTAAGATTTTAAACTGAAACCTTTTTAAACTTACAGGGAATTTCTGAAGCGAAGGATATTTCAAATCGTCCCTTTTTAACTAGCCGCCGATCCGAGTGGAATGTCAATACAACGTAATTGCCTGACACAAGAAGGTCTCTTCCAGTGAGCTGGTCACCGCAGAATCGATCTTCAGTAACACCATTCGATATTTTCAAATAAACATTCCTAAAAGAAAATCTCTATCAATATTAATTATACCTTGCTGCAAAATAACAAATGTCCCTACTGTCGCTTTGCTTGATGCATGGCAACAACCAGTAAGATTTGAATTTCGTAATGATTAAAATAGCCAGAACCCGAGGGTCAGATCTTGACCTAACGCCTGCATGAAAGTGAGATTCGGTACGATGGTCACAAGATTTTTCGTCTCTTACTAGGCGCTTCATGGACGTTCGTTTGAAAGAAATAACAAAAAGAAGACGTATGGGTCCAGGGTAGCCCTATAGTAATTTGCAGCTTTTTTGACCAAACCGATAGAAGAAAACGACTTTATGACAGCCGAATGGGCTTTGAAGGCTCTTTCAAACAGCTCTTTTTTTAAAGTTACTTTTCCGCTATCACAATATTGAAGCTCAGAAAAGACGAGCCAAACGTATTTACCCTTACCTGCATTTTGAATCCCACACCAGGGCAAATACTCGAAACTTGAGTCTCATCACCTTACCATCTGGGATCGTAACATGGTAGCTGCAGTTGATGCTGTCTTCATAGAAGCCATACACAGGACTTTTTAGTGTTCCGTTTACTACTGACCCACATGTAACTGAAAGTGAAAATTGAATGTACAATTTCAAGACGTTGTATTTCGCTAACTAACCCGAGATACATGACCAAATTGCGACAATCTTATCTATACGTTAATCGCTACTGGTCCCGTCGCGTGTTTGTTTCAAAATGAAGTGATGGTTTGCTGAAGATTATGCTCATGTTATGCTAATTTATGACGAACCTCTGTTGAGCGGCCAACCTCCATCAAGCGGCCACTTGCCAAAATAACAACAAAAACAGAATCACCAGGATTCCGTGTTACTTCACTTTACTAAACTAAAAACTCTACCGCCCCTCCTTCTCCCCCCACCTCCCCCTCCGCCCAGCACAGACATACACCACCACTAACCACTTTGATAGCGGTTCCCTTAGACAATCCTCTGATTTCGCGAAGCTGGTGTTCGGAATTGACCAATAAGATGACAGCATAATACATTCGCGTTCACTGTCCAAACGTAGCGATCGAAAACCCCGATTGCATGCCTGGAAGATCGTTAAGAAGGGAGAGTTACTGATTTAAAATTTCTCCGTCCAAAATCGCCGCACTGCAAGTGAAAGCAATGGAAAACCTATCAGAGTCATGGATTAATTTTTGGTACCTTCTTAACGATTCTCTGCGTTAAAGTCAAGCCAATAACGATGTACTTCGCCACTTAAAGTGATCGTGTCATGGCAGTTAAGTCAATTTTTTTTTTTAGTTCTATCAGTTGAGGAGGGACGGGTAGGGGGGCTTAGGGAAACAAAGTGTCCGCACTGACATATCTTTGAAACGGGTAGAGAGCCCACCACGTTTGAGATGTTCTCCAGATATTTTACAGGAAACAGTTTCCTATATATGTCATTCGCCTACGATAATTGACGTTTCCACCATAACTTCTTTTTCAACGTAAAAAACTATTTAACCTACCTGTTTTTGTTTTCAAAACGTTTATATACCCTCAACACATTGCCTTTGTCTACAGCAATAATGATAATTGTTATCTCGGACTTGATACTCAACTTAAACTCTTCATTGAAATTTCTGCTTTTGTTATTTCTTTGTTTCTTTTTTTTTTTCTATTTGTTGTCTTTTTAATTAAATTTTATTAGAATACTCAAGACTACGGAATGAAATTCTTCCAGCCAAAAAAAGGGAAAAAAAATGACACTTTTTTTTTTGCTGTCTGCTCGACCGCATCAGTATGTGACATCATCTTATCTGAAAAACTAGATATTTTTTTAGTCACTGAAACCTGGCTGGCGAGCAATGGAAATAATACTTCACTCGCTGAAAATTTAAATTCACTAACTGATTTCAAAGTTATTCAAGCCCCGAGAGAAAACGCAAAAGGCGGAGGTGTTGCATTGTTTTTTCGGAAAGTTTTCAACACCGTAAAGAATGGAAGTCCTAAGTTTACATCCTTTGAACACTTGGACGTTACTATCTCTTATGCGAAATTTAAAGCACGCCTGGTTATAATTTATCGTCCACCACCATCCAGGAAGATCAAGTTGACCGTATCGTATCTGATGGAAGACTATATTTATCCACTAGTCATTGCTGGAGACTTCAACTTCCATGTCGATGACTTGAAACATCGCGATGCTCTTAAATTTACTGATCTCTTGGAGTCTGTTAACCTAATACAACATTTTAAGAGCCCTACTCATCAACATACACACACCCTTGACTTGATCATAACTAGGAAGGAAGAAGACATGATCCCGCATGTCCAAGTACTTGCTGATGTTTACTCTGACCACAGAGTAATATGCTGCAAATTTAGGTGTCATCATGAATCATGAATTTCGGTGTCACCATGGATAGAACCTTGTCTTTCACTGAACATATCAACGAAATGTGCAAGAAAGCCAGTTATGCCATAAGATCAATTGGTCGTATTCGAAGTACCTTCCTTCCGATGGATTGAAAATGTTCAGGTGAATTCCCCTGTGATTTCCAGGCTCGACTATTGCAATAGTCTCTTATATGACATCCCAAAATACCAGAGAAATAAGTTACAAAGAATTTAGAATACCGCAGCTCGAATGATAACAGGAGCCCGCAGCTCTGACCACATTACACATAATTATTAAAGAGCCTGCACTGGCTACCTGTGGAAGCAAGGATTCACTTTAAGATTCTTCTTATCACATATAAGATCTTAAATTGACAATCTGTTGGATATCTGGAACCCCCTGATAAAGGATTATCATCCATCAAGAGCTCTATGATCGTCATCCCGTTCGCTATTATGCACCCCACCTATAAAATCCAAAACATATGACCCCAGAATATATCAAAAATGCGGACAGTGTTGCTACATTTAAAACAAAACTTAAAACATTTCTATTCAGGAAATGTTTCAATTGTTTCTCTTGCTTAACATTTTAGGATTTTTTAAAGTTTTACAATACTTGATGTCTAATGTCACAGTTGATTTTCATGCTTAACATTTTAGGATTTTTAAAGTTTTACAATTAGGATTTTTAAAGTTTTACAAAACTTGATGTATAATGTCGCAGAGGCTAGAGTCTTTAAATAACGAAATGTAATGATTTTTAATAGGCTTTCATAATGTAAAGCGCATTTGGGATAGAAGTGCGCTTAATAAAAATCTATATTAATATTATTTATTATTTAAATAAAGAGAGTTCTAGGTACCTTGGGTACCAGAGGTTTTTTCTCGCGTGCGACAAGGAGCTTCGTCGGCCACAGGCCGACACTTCCTCGGCCGAAGGCCGAAGATACGAGCGGCGCGGGTCACTTTTTAAGACTTGACCGAAACCGGAAACCGCGCATGAAAAGCCTCTGGAACCCAGGGTAAGTTCTAGGTAATGAAGATAATTATTTGAATGTTAATTATTTAATCGAATATTTTATGAAGTTAACCTGACATGTTGTATATACCTCTAGCTGTAATTTTAGTCTTTTTTTAAACAACAAAATCCCCTGTATTTGAATTTATGTGTAAGGTGTTTCTTTCTCTATGTTATTGCACTTCTTTTCTTTTCTTTTTTCTTATGTAATTTAATAACGTCTTTATTTAAAGTTTTGTCCTGCCTAGATTAGCATTATAGCCATTTGCAGGACATGAAGTATTGTAACTTTATATTTCTTTAAATAAATACATTGCTGTTGTTGTTGAGACAGCTTCCTTATCAACGATTGAGAATGGAAGACCAAAGTCCGCATCTCAAACACCAATCGGTAATGGCACTTCTTGACATTTTTCGAATCCATAATATTATTCTAACTTACCGAAAAATCTTGGCATTTTTTCGCTTGTTTTATATATTTATTCATTTATCAATTTAGGACCACATGATATGGATACAGCCTCATCATTCACAAGTAAGTATAGAAGACAATAATAAAAAAAAAAATGATAAATGAATAACAGAGCGTGTGGTGGCCTCTCAGATTCAGTGTCACATGATTAAAAATAATCCCTTCCCTCAATTGCAATCTGCTTATCGCTTCCATCACAGTACTGAGATTACATTGTCAAAGGTAACAAACGATCTACTCATTAATATGGACAAGGGCCATCTATTACTCTCACTACTGCCGGATTTGAGTGCCGCCTTCGACATCGTTTACCATGAGATTTTACTATAATCGCTTCAAACAAAACTAGGTGTCTGTGGTGCTGCTCTTTCCTGGTTTAAATCGTACATGGAAGGGAAATCTCAAAGAATCTGCGTAAAGGAGACGCTCTCGCAGCCGTTTGACTTAAAATGGGGTGTGCCTTAAGGTTCTTGTCTCGGACCGCTTTTGTTTACTATTTATACACAAGATTTGTTCCCTATTCTTGAGTCTCATTTTTCAACTTCACATGCATACGCGGACGACACTCAATATTGTATTTTTCATTTAGTCCTAACGTTAGCACCGGAGAGGCTGATGCGGCTATAGCCATTGAAAACTGTATTCTACACTTCCGCCAGTGGATGTGCGAGAAAAAATTATTGCTCAATGATGACAAGACTGAGTTCTTGCTTGTTGGGTGGTGCAAGCAGTAGCGAAAGTGTCAATTGATGGTGTTTGAGTCGGTGAACATAAGTCCTTCACCATCAGTCCGTAATTTGGGCACGTGGTTAGACCCTCATTTGAATATGGATGTAGACATTACCAAGACATGCAGCAGTGCATTTTACTATCTCTATAATATCAGACATATTAGGAAATACTGACACTCTAGTTCACGCCTTTGTTACTAGTAGAGTCGACCATTGTAATATCATATTGTGTGGTTTGCCAAAATATCAGCTATCTAAGTTGCAGCGTGTTCTAAATGCTAGTGCTCGCTTAATTTATTGAGCCCCAAAGTCATACCATATCACGCCTCTACTTCTCGAGCTACATTGGGTACCTGTTTGCTACCATATCGAGTACAAAATATTACTCCTTACCTTTAAAGTTTTGTACGATATTTAATAAACCGCAAGTTCATCACAAGACTCATTTGCATTCAATGAAAGTTTACAACACCCGGCCAGTTTATAGCCTTACCATCGAAATTTTCCCTGAAGAATTCACTTGTTCGAAAGTAATCAACGCTTTCAAGCGATAGAATTCGTGAAGGACCTGCACTTTTGGCCCTTCCAAAATGTAACCTAGGCAGTATTTCGAGCTTTTGGATATGTCTTCCAGCTGCTGAACATACTTTACAGCGAAATATGAAAGAAAATTCACGAAGAGGACTTAAAACAAACACGAAGGGATCGGCCTGTTTGCAAGAAAACGGCTTGGAAACTATAGCAAATGTGAGCTTTCTAATTTCTTCCTGTTTCAATGGCCCGAAATGATTATTAGTGCTTTGTTTACATGGATGATAGTAGACTGCAATTTGTTTGTCAGAGTTGTTCTGTCGCTTTAGTTGTGCGCTGTAAATCAATTCAAAAATGCCCGATGTTTTGCTCGTTTGCAGACATTAAGTTTAGGTCACATAAAATAAGACAATTTGAGTCTTGTCCGTGTCCACTTAACAAACCTTATGGTTTTAGACAGTAGTTCTGTGATGTGTTGTATCGCATAAAAAAGATAAACTTCGCTCGTTAAATTTCGAGGGTTCTGTGAGTTTCAGAAAATGGTGAAAATTTGCTTATAAAAATAGCGCCCGAGGGGGTCGAATAAAGTGATGCTCGTATCTCTAATACCAGAGCAGTGAAGAAGCTATGTTTTGTATCTTTGTCCATTACTCCACCTAACCTATCTATGATGTTAGTATGAACTTATTCTGTTGACCCCCTTCCGTTGACATTTTTAACATTCTGCCCGGTTTTCTCTGGCAACCACTCTTAAGGCTATTTATAAAATATAGATTTAGCCAGGGCTAAAAGCGAAGCTCCTATTAACTCGAATTTATAATTTTAATCAAACAATAAACTTGCAATTGTATTCCACAGTTAACTTTAGAGCACATTCATGTCACTTTCGAGGGAAAGGCTAAGTGATTTTAGAGAAAAATAATTTGCAAACAGTCCAAGCTAAGAGTGAACTTAATCTTACATCGAGTTGATAGCCTTATATGTACACCCAAAAAATAGCAATCATCTTCGATCACATTCAAGAGCCATAATGGCTCTTAATCACAGTAGATTAGGCCTGGAAAACAAATTCTTGGAAAACAAATCAGGCCGAATGTTTTGCGTTCGACAAGTTTACAATTTATTTTACAAAATCTTGCCAACAAGTCTGGGGACGTGTAAACCAACCTTTTATACTTTTTATACATCATCTGAGGTGAAACAGTACCATGAGGCACTGTTTTTATCATACAGGCCTCGGACAGATCACAATTTTGCAATACAAATTGCACTCAATCAATATTCAGGACGATCGAAGCACCCGTGGGCTTTTACCGAAACCGTTAAAAAAACTTCCAGAATCACCTTTACGGCTATCCGGTTCTCACTTTTGACAAGCGCCAAAGTCGACTGTTTAAATCAAGATTAATAGAGTTATACGCTTCAACATGATAAAAAAATAATTATGTTTTTTTTTTTATTTAATGGTTTTATAACGATGTGTAATTTTCAAAAGCGTTTGATACAGGCGGCATTTTGACTACTCCTGCAAGCGATGTTCGTGAGCGACTGAAAACAAACGGCACAGCGATTAAAATTGCAAAAGAGACTACTAACAATCAATAAAGGGATAATAATTCGGTGAAACATATACAGAGACAACAATTTTCATTCACGAAGACAAGTGAAAAGTGTCTCTGAAAATCCTTGTTTGTGTTTTAAGTCGGCTTCCCCGTGTTTGCTTTTTTCAAAGATGAACTCGAGGCAAGAAAATCGCTCAAAGCTTTCTTTTACAGCCAGAATTGTAACTAAATATTATTTGGAACGTTTTTTTCTATTTGCGGTGAGAAATTAAATGTCTAAAGGCTATTTAAAGTTCTATAAGCTTATAGTAAAACCTGATACTCGGTTAGATCATTGTATCAAATCTTACAAACGTGCATAAACTAAATAGCCGCATAAACTACGCCCGACTTCATTAAATTAGATATAAAAAACGAACATCAAATACAATAATTACTCAGGCTTACCATTCGAGATGCACTGAAAACTATCAAGTAAGGCCAGAATCACTTCAGGTTTTTCAATCCTCTTACGCATCAAGCAAAATCGGATTTCCGACTTTGACAAGCGACGTATTTCTCAACCAAAAACCCAATAAACAAACTAGCTATGAATAACAGAAGACTCTTAATAGCAACAGAATTTCATTTTGTACATTAAGTGGAAAAAGACAGTCAAAAACATCACAAGTTGAAACAAATGTTTTCATGGTTTACCTCCTTGTGATTTCTTTTGTTTTATTCCCTAAATAAGCGTTGGAGCCAAGTATGAATTTTAATATACAGAAATTGGTCTGTTTTTCAAGCGTGGCAATTTAAGGGGGCAGCAGTATTTAAAAGCATTGTTTTTTGTTGATTTCCGCCCTTTTTTCTTAAATAACTACAATGTAGCCAGGATTTCATTGGAAATCAAAAAACCACTCCATGTATTAAGTTGGAGTCCTATGGTGCAATATCTTTTTGAGAATTTTTAGGATGATTTTCCGAATGTCTTTAATGTATGAAAATGGGAGGAGGATGTTTAAAATTTTGGTAAAATTGGAAAATATTGGATTTGGGGGTTGTTAAAATTTAAAAAAAGAATAGAATAAGTAGTAGAAAAATATCAGATAGTCCACCATTACAACAGGCTGCCTCTGATCTATTAGCGAACTAACTGGTTTATGTTCATACTTTTCTATACCTTAGTTTATGTCCTTCCTAAGTCAACGTAATTGGCACTAAAAAACAACCAGAACGCCCCCTTTTACACAGTGCTAGTGCTGTAAATTGCTTCTTGTACTCTGCTAGAACCGGGACCATTCCTTGGTCCTGAGGTGCTAGAGGGATATTTTACTGGATGAACAGAAATCTTCCTAGCATGCGCGCTGTATGTTTCTAAGAGGATGATCTTTTGCAGCTCATTGATGTTAATAGCTCCAGAGATCTTTCCTAAGTTACATTCCATTTCCTTACTTATGAGCGCCAGCTCACCAACAATAACTGGCACAATCTCTGTTTCCACTCGCCGTATTTTCGTGATTTCGATCTTAAGTTCTTTGTATTTCGAGACCTTTTTAATGACCTTTATCGAGGTGTTTTGGTCGGATGGTACTGACACATCGATAGGCTTGCAACATCGGTTGCAGTGGTCCTTGATCAGCACCTTTATCAGGCATGTTCGCTGACAACTTTCTATCCGTAACAATTATTCACCGAAGTCGGGGTGGCTATTGGTGCTATTTACCGTGCCGCGAAGCGGCAAGGTAAATATTCACCACTAGCCACCGACACTGAGGTGAATAATTCATTTAGTATACTAAAACAGTGATATAATTGAGCAGAAAAATGATGATTTTTAACTTATTTTATGTTGCCAACGATTACAATTTTGGCGAGCAAGGACAGAACGGCAGCAGCCGTCACTTTTTCGAGGGTCTCAAGGGGTTAACCAAAATAGGCGTAAAACGGCCAAAAATTTAGTCGATAGCCGTAAAAATTGAAAAATTTTAACTGTTAGCCGTAAATACGGTAAAAAAAGAGTTAACCGTAAAGGAAAATCTTCCCTAGATTTTTTAATTTTAAGGAAGGTGCTACACTCACTTACGGAATGCGTTTTTTTATTTCCCGGGTACTTTGACTCCGTACGCAAGTTAGCCAAGCGCCTTTAAGTTGTGACCTAGACCTAGGCTCCATTTCCGCCGCTCTCTTGGGGAACTACATGTAATTTGTTCCATAGCGAAAGTGTGGCTTCTTACTGGGGATTAATATTTGCGATTTTCAGGAGGTCGTGCCCTCGAAACACTAGTGAAACAACACGCAGAGATGACACTGTTTGTAAAACACGTTGCTGATAAAGATGAGGAAACTCTCCATTGAAGGGATCAAAGCGGCTTCCGAAAAACATTTCTCATCTTCATTGGAACGCAAAGGATTGTCCTGTCAGTGATGTTTTGGCCGGTGAGCAGGGGCCATCTTGTCACTCAGTGAAGCACATTCCCGATTTAAAGGTGATCCACGTACGATTTATCAAGATATGGATTTCGAGTTGGATTTGCGAAAATAATCACCATGCATTAAGTTCGATCAGAGTACGAGGACTTTTCAGTTTCATGTTATATTCATATGACAGACGAACTACTGAACCACATGAAACTGAAAGTAAATGTATGATTTCATGATCAAAACCTTGTGTTTTAACTGAAATACCGATTTATAAGAATAGTGAGGCTGAAATTTGCAAAATTTTAAGAATATTTTAAGAATAAACCCGAGGCTGAGATTTCGAAAGGGATGATTATTTTGAGTGACGGACATCTAAAAACTTAACTTAACCGTATCAAGCTATAGACCTTGTCACGGCATCTTGACGAGTAGGCAAACGTGGAAGAAATTACAGTGTTTGTATATACCTCTTATTTGCCGAGTTTTCGGTCCGTACTGTAAATTAAGGACCGAGTTTTTTTCCATCGATTTATGGCCTAAGCGCGAAGCTCGTGGGCCATAAATCGATGGAAAAAAACGAGGATCCGTAATTTACAGTACGGACCCAAAAAACGAGGCTAATAAGATGTGTATTGTATGGCTTCTTCCTGTTGGGGGACCGGAAAGAAGTGCAGGACGCACGATCTGACAGTCATTTGACAGGCGTCAAAAAAGAAAGTTTTTATTGGCGCACGAAAACAATAGAACATAACAAAGGCTTTCCGAGAAAGTAGAAACGAATTCGCCATGTTTAAAAAGTTTATTCGGTCAAAACTAAGAGCACTGTAAGTTTTAGCTCTTTAATGTAACGCCGGAGTATTTTGGAAACCGGACACTGTGTCTGTCTAGAAGTCGTTTCCATCTTTCCTCCGTTTGTCCTCGTAAAAAAGGAACACTGCAAAAGGCAAAGAAGCTTTTCAAGGTAAGTTTGTTGTCATTGTCGAAGGATTCGCTCGTTAATTGTTTTTGGGAAAACCTCTCTTTCTGCCAGTTCATTCTCGTCTTCAATTGTGATCTGCGTTAAAATTTTTAAACACTGACTAAAATTTTCTTCCTTGGTAAGGTTACGATTCAGTTTCTACATCAGCTTCGTTCTCATTAAAACAAAGCTAGGTTAAAATTTGGAAAGGCAAAGGCATAATCTACCCACGAGAGAAAAAATTCATTGAAACAAGTAGCATTTTGGCACGAGGTAAAAGTCATGTGTTGCCCGTTTACACTTGAATGATTTTTTTGATTTAGTTTTTATTCATGTATTTATTTGAGAGGTAAAATTTCGCTTTTTATTACATCCATTTGGAAATCACAGGTGATCCTTGCAATCTGATTGGCTCAGAGTGATGTGATTTATTCACGAATCCCACTATTTTGTGCTCTAAATCGCATCTTTTTTTCAACCAATGAGAAAGTAGCACTTAAACAAAACAACCAATCAGATTTCAAGGATCATTCACAGTAACCAATCAAATTACAGGAAAACAAAAAACAAATAAAGGCAATATTGTGTGGCAAACTTTGTGCAAGTTTTTTGTTGCCAAAACTTTCTTTTTACAAAGGCAAAAATGGACGAATTTAATTACTTACAGTTTCTTAATGATGATAGTGAGCTCCTTGAGGCTGAAGAAGTACTTTTAGGGGAGTTTCCGACATTCAGTGTCCAGTTTGACGAATATTTTGATAATTTTTCCTCCACATCCGCTCCGGATGCGTGCGATCCCGAGTCCAGCAACAAAGAGACAAATCCAGAGCCAACTCAGAAAGTACAAAATGTAGATTCTACAAGGTTCCCTGAAATCTCAAGCGAAGAAATTGAAGAGCTCAAGGCTTTTGCCGTCAACAAAAATACCTCCCGCTCGACAAAACAGTGGATGAATGTATTCAAAAGTTGGTGCCAGTCTCGTCATCTAGAAAATGTAAACATAGAAACAATGGCGCCGGAAGAGCTTGACAACATCCTGAGCAAGTTCTACGCCGAAGTAAAAAAAAGGGACGGAGATGATTACGAGCCGGAATGCCTTAAAATCATGCAGAGTGCCATTGAAAGGTATTTAAAGGAGAATAATTATCCGCTGAGCATCGTACGATCGAGGGAGTTTCACAACTCACAAGAAATCCTCCACGCGAAGGCAATTTCTCTGCGACAACAAGGAAAGGGGAAAAGACCAAACAAATCTCAGCCTCTCACTTCGGAGGAAGAGTCTTCCCTCTGGCTAAAAGGTCAGCTTGGTGATTTTAACGGAAAAGTCTTGACCAATGTTAACTTCAAAAACTTGACTGAGCAACTTGGATTCAGAGGTCGCCAGGAGCACTATGACGCCTACGTAGAGGACTTCGTTATAAGACAACAAGAAGACGGCAGCGAAGTTGTAGAATTCCGTGAAGGTCCCACTAAAACACGAAGCGGTGGTCTAACAATATCGCGAAGAACAACACCACAAGCTATGTATTCCACCGATGGCGGAAAAACTGATCCAGTGCGCCTTTTCAAGCTTTGGTTATCCAAGCGACCCGACGGAATGAAAGATAAAGGGCCACTGTACCTGAGCGTTATAAATCGTCCCAAATCAAATGATATCTGGTACACCAAAATTAGAATGGGCGAAAATACCATCGGCAACATCATGAAATCCATGGCCTCCTGTCTTAAGACGAACAAAAAACTGACCAACCACAGCATGAGAAAAACGTTGGTGTCCAAATTGAAAAAGTCTAAATAGAATAAAATGAATAAAATAAAATAAAATAAACCAAATGAAACAACTAAAACCATTCATATAAAAGAAAAAAGCTGAAAATATAACAAAATCCCTATGGCAGCTCCAGGCCACCATACATATCGAAACCTAACTCGAAAATCTAATTCGAAAAACCATCTCAAAATCTTAGCTCAGCAATACGTATCCTCCTCTGCATGCTAATATAATGACAGACCCATGACAGTTCTTGAATCCATTGTGCTAATTACTTCCCATTTACTTCAACTCTTACTTTCATTACAATACCACCGTACCAGCATCCGAATAACGACTGCTCTTGTTTCTTTACAGTACTTTGTCCAAGAGGTTGGCTTTCAAGTTTTTATGGCGGATGTTTCAAAATCTATTCCAATCCCATGGACTGGAAATCAGCAAAATCCGCGTGTGAAGCACCGGGATCAAACCTCGCTGTGTTGAATTGGAAAACTGAATTACGAGAATTTCCTCAGTTGTTGAAGAGTACAGGTGCAAACAAACATTATTTGTGGATTGGTTTATACAGGGATCCCAAAAACAAGCGACGATGGCTATGGGTCGATGGGTCAACCGCTTATTTTACTTCCTGGGATACGGGACAACCAGACAATTTTGGTTCAAACGAGGATTGTGTGGAATTCAGAATGAAGTCAGAGAAATGGAATGATAAGGAATGTTTTTGCAGTCTTCCTTACATTTGTGAAATCAGTGGTAAGTACAACATTCTTCATGAACATATGTACATGATTTTAAGACAAGAAAGAAAGTAATGTAGGGCTTCAGGTCGCACATATTTATTCGGGCCTGGGATGTTATGATCTGGTGGCTGTGGTAGGTGATACTATCACCATGAAGGGTTGAGATACAGAGTGTAACTGTAATATAGCCTGGAACCCAGTTAAAGGGGATTAGCTCGGGGCGGCTATATACAGGAACACTCGGTTTTCTTCAGTTCTTCAGTTATTTAATGCTCTCCTTCTCTTCACGGTAACTATACAATTTCAGTTTCAAGAAAGGCAATGTAAGCTCTAGCGTCCTACTTTTATGGAGAAACAGCCGAGTACACACTTTAAGGTGCGAACTGTCATTCAGACTCAGTTCATGAATTTCGAGAACACAGCTGCGACCTGATGATGCGCCCTAGCAAGGTTGACGCATTTCGTAGATTTTCAAGACTAGAACTTAACTGCTTCTTATAAATACAACGCCAGATTAAAGGAAAAATTACAAGCATCAGTTTGGTAATAAAATTTCGATTACAAGTTTCGTAAAAATATATTAAAATTGAAACTAAATGTTTCGGCAGATTACAATATTTACTTCTAGTAATAAACAAATTAAATATGAAAAGGCGGGCTTATCGGAGAGCAAGACAGCTTAGAGAGCTAGTATTACATCTTTTATCGTGCAACTTTAATGAACTATTACGAGATAGCAATTATTTCTTACCGAAGCCAGGTGATAACAAGACTTTTTCATTAAAAACTTTAGCTCCATTTTAAGAGGTGTGAGCAGCTTAAGGCAAAGAGGAAGATTGATTGAAAAGATCCATGATAACAAAAATCAAAAAGAATTGCTAGAATCAAAAGTTAACGAAGATATCCATAAAAAAAAAAGACTTAGGTTATAAAATAAAAGTTTAGATCCGTAACCGTCCGAGTCCGTCCGGTCAAGGCAACATAAGAGTCTTGTAATAATTTCCTCTGTTAAGATAATCTTAGAAAAAGGTACAATTTCCATTATATTAACACTATTAAACATTACAATTAAACTTATTTGAACAGGGCTGTTCCTGTTTCGAATGCTGATTACTGACCTAATACCTTCAGTCTTGCAACTATTCCAATTTCGGTTATACAGAAAATTCATTTTATCCTTATTTTTCCAACTTCCTTTTTCACGTTCTAAATTGTGTTTTCGCGTTCTTTAACAGAATATAACATCAGGCATGAAGGAGCTTAGGGTGTATACCGTAGCAAATTTGTAATCATCGCACTTTGTAATACCCTTTACAAATACATTCCATGTTGCCATGCGTCTGTTCAGTAATAGATCACAGTGGTAAAAACAGCCAAGTGGCACACGAGCCGTAGACGAGAGAATCACTGATGTTTTTTAACACATTTTGCCGTCCTCTGTGATCTGTTACTGACGAACAGACCCACTGCAACATGGAATCGGTTTGTTTTATACAATGAACAGAAAAGACAAAAAAAAAACGACAAACTTGCCTCGTACCGCTAAATGTTCGAGGATTTGTGTCAGCTTAAGCATTTTCGTAGTCACAAACGGTTCTTTTAGTCTCTGCTCCCTATTTTCATCTTTACTGATCTCACGACTATACAGTTCATCCCAAAAGTCTATCAAGGCATCCACTTGCTCAAAGCAGAATACTCGCGAAAACATTTTGAAAACTGCGAGTCTATCGTAGCAATGACACACGATGGCAACGGTTGTGAAGATTTCTTCCAGTTTAGGCATTTTCAAGTCGTTAAGAACTCTTTGTGTCTAGTTATCACATTCTCTTGCTATGAGATTCGCTTTTAAGACTCTTTTATGACATGTCGCCTCGTTAGTATTATCATTTTCGTTCTTTTCAGAAAAATTATCCTCTCAGAAAAATTATCGTGTCTCGTCTGCATTGTTAGAAAAACCCAACAGCTAGTGGTGGTTTCTCTTCTTCTTCTTCTTCTTCTTCTTCTTCTTCTAAAAGTCGCGAGCTTGCTTGGTTACTTCATCATCTTTGATGGCACCATTCATGTTTTTTGAGAAGATAAATTATTAATATTAACTAAGTATTAAAGTTGAATAAATCGTTGAATAAATCTCAAAAGCTTTTTTTCAAAAGCCCCTTTTTTCTTGGCTTCCTCCCTTTAGCTCTTTTTCCATTACCAAGTATTAAGCATTGTTGATTAATTTCCCTCTATTTCTTTTGCCTCTCACCCTTTTCTCTCTCCTGCCTTCCGCACCCCTCTCGCCCCCATGTATTCTCACTCTAAAGCCAGGTTGAGTGGGCCTTAGCGGAAACTGTTCACGTTGCCTGACGTAACATAAGTTATTCAAGTTTGCACCTTTCCATGAATTATGCTTAAACTTTATAACTTCATTACGGCACCGAAGAGGAGAAATTTGTCGATGTTCATATCGTAGAGATAATCCTGCACGTATTCCTCGTGTTCGCAATATCTGACTGTTTTTCAGAAAGTAAAAAAGGTCAGCAGGAATAGAGTATTTCGTTCTCAAGTTTTAAAGCTGACTCCTTGAATAATTAACCGGTGGATTATGCAACGTTGAAATCCGTTGAGGAGTTTTATCATTTCTTAAGACCTTCGGACGGTCTAAAGAGAAATAAGTAGAATGAATACCTGTAAAATTAATCGAACTTGTTGTTGTTGCTTTTTTTTGTTGTTGTTGTTTAATTTGTTGCTTTTGTTTTCCTTTGGCGGTGGTGGATGTAAAATGTACAAAAAACAAACGTCATGAAAATTTTCTAATGAAGAAAACAGAAACTTTGTCGATGTAATTAATAGTGATAATTTTTACCATCATTTTCTTCGGAAATTAACTTTTAATTAATGTACTAACGTTTTGCTGTCCTGTTAATAAAAATAGAGCAGATATAAGCAGCCACCGAAAGTGATATAAAATAGATGACAAGTTTTACATGTAATACGTAGGATGATACGTTACCAGTTGGCTTGTCGGTCCAAATCCTCTTAACTAGGAGAACAATACAAGGAACAAATCATCAGCTTTTGGCACGGTAACGTCGATGGAAATTTCCAACAACATTTTGCGGTCTTGGAGGGAATGTCGACAAAAATTTATCCCAACCCTTTGTGATTCACAAAAAAATTAAGGCTGAAATTTCCACTGACATCAGGCTTCTACAGTAAAGTATTATTGACATTTTCTTTACTGGTTACTCTTAGGATCGACGGTAGCTGATGATGCTTTTTGATAAACGTTTTTCAGTAAATTTAAGACGTAAAAAGTTAAGGGAATTAAAAAAAATCAAGTTCTTTTCTGAGTTCTTACACATGAATTACGTTTTGTACAGGTCTTTGCATAAATAATATACTCAATAAAGAAAACCGCTATAAGTTCTCAGATATTTTTCCGGATTTTCAGCCAGAAGCTTCGTTGTATGGCCGCAAATGTAAAGTTTGGACAGATTTAACAAAGAACGTGTTTTGACTAGCTCTTTGGGTTTGGTTTTTTACGTAAAGTTGGATGGTTTTTGTCAAATTTATTGCTCATCGGTCGACAAAGATCCTAAAACCTTAGAATTTTAGTCAAAATTTCTCGTTTTAGAACATATATTTCCTTTTGCATTAGAACGTGTTAAAAATAGAAAGGAGAAGTCGTCACGTTGCCATGGTAGCAAAATTTCTGGATGACAACCAACCGAAAACGTGAACTCGCACTGTTTAAAAGTTTATCGATCTTATTCAATTTAATTTAATTTGTCAAATGTTGGCGAAATATTTTCTGGGGTTGAGTTCGAAAGGACCGTATCTAAGTTTTGAAAAAGAAAGAGACAATTTTTGTGTTGTGTTCACCTACTATATAAAGCAGGGGCATGAAACTAGGAAGGTTCATGTAGCAGTCGTGCAACGGCGATTAAAAAATGTAACAAAAAAAAAAACCGTGATGTACCTGCAAAGTTGTTGTTTTGCTAATCTAATCCTATTGTTTTTTCCCGATCTCGTTGGTTTCGCCGTCGTCGTTGCTTAAGATCCCTATTGTTTGCTACCGTGGTAAACTGACGTCAGACCTCTCCTCTCTATTATATATTTAACAATTATTCGCCAAAGGCGAAGTTAATATTGTTGAATAATCCCCGAGACGAAGTCGAAGGGAATATTCAACAATATTAACTGAGCCTGAGGTGAATAATTGTTTTAGTATATTCACCCGAAGTGATCTCAACAGAATCAGAAAGGAAACCATTAAAAGACGATTAGTTTGATTGAGGGATGAATTCATGCGTGAACACGACGCCGTAAACAGTGGATGCGCAAAAGTTAAATCTTTACAGTGTCTTCAAACATGGCAAATGATAGTTTTAAGAGCTTCTGCCTGAGAGACCGGGGCAGGCTTGGAAATAGGGGTCAGCCGATTTGGCTCAAATTTGGTACACTTAGTTACTATGAAGACTTATGCAATATGCCAAAGTTTCAGCTCCATTGCTCTTATTTGGGCTGAGTTCTAGATGTTACCCTTTTTGGGGTCCCCGAAGGCTTTTTTTTATAGCCCATTTTGGGCACTTTTCAATACTTTGATTACAATATCAGGGATATTTTAAGCCAAATATAAACTCACTTTTTATTATCTCTATCCCTAGGGGGTTTTATAGCAAAACATATGGATCAAAGAAATATTTCTGTTGTCTGTGAAATAATTGTTTAGTTAATGCTCTTAAAGACATTTTTAGTGAAACTGAAAATAACCCAAATTTAAGTCGGATTTACTTGAGTGCCCACTTTTGAAATAACACAATTCCGACATGAACAGAAAGTTTAGCCCTAGGTATGTAAAAAACAAGGAGAAAATACTAAGGTTACGGCTTTTTCACTGTGTGGCCTCGCTTTGAAGATGCTAATACAGCCACTTCCGGTCTAGTCTCTTTTCCCTTATAATTAAGCTTATATCGAGTATATTGGCCAAAACTTTCCGATAACTTAACCTAAATAATACTGTCTGTAGCACTTTTACTTTCTTATTCCACCTGAACGCTAAAATTGGCAAAATATGAATATGTACGGCTGGAGATGCTCACAAAGACACTTCCGGTCCAACAGTTCACATGAGAGGATGGTTAAGTGAGGCATTTTTATATTCAAAAAATCTGTTTGGAGCTCTTTCATTTGCACATATTTCTAATTGCACTTAAAACTAAAGTTGGTTAAATATAGATCTTCTCTCAGATTGCATCACTTCATCTAATTCTGGCTTCCTTTTGTGGATGGGTGAAAATTACAGAAAAACGTATTTCAAAACAAAAAACTCACCCTTCCAAGCCTAGTGAAAGCTGATCGAGCAAAGGAATTTTGAAAACTTATGACGGTAAAAAGGCGCTGTTATAGCTTAACACTGTTTTCATTGTTCATGAACACCAGTCAAATTCAACAAGAATTCTGAACATATTTTCCTTGCTTTTTATCCATTAAAACTCACTATGCGTAATAGGGTGACTGTTAACGTCTTTAAGTAATTGCATTAACAATGTTCAACAGCTATCATGACAGTATTTGCAGCTCTTAGATCGGTGGGTGCAGATGTACTTGTCTAGTGCAAGAGCAAAAGTGTCCTTCCTTGCTTTGGATCCAGTAACTTCTACGTCCAGCGACAAACATGCCTTTTTCAGTGTATCTAGTCGAAGGGTTCTGATCTTTCCCTCTGTAGCTAGATGACATAAATTATGCCCCTGGAACAAAATTGGGTGATCTGCCTGTACCTGACTTTCTATGACAAGCTGCAACAGTCGTAAGTTTTTGTCCTGAATGTTTGTCTCCTCATCCTCAGTTTCAATACCATGGTTTCCTTCATCAATGTTCTTTGCACGCTGAGACTTTGAGAGATTTGAGAAAAAACTTGCAATCTGCTTTGAGGTACGCCACTCAGAAGGTTGGAATAATAAGGCACCAGTCGTGTTTCTTACATGTTTCATTTCATGTTCAACCTGTTTTGGATCTGCTTTGTTGCCTGTCTTTGCTCCATCATTGAACCTTTGGATTAAGTAGTTTCTAACGTCTTCAGACATCCGGCTTGACTTTTGGACGGTCTTAAGTGCCCATCCCTCAACTGCTTCTTGGCAATCCAGAACGCCTTCATTACCAGCCTGCATTGGTGGAAAAGTGCGCTGTTTCTGTAAGCTTACCTTTGATAAGATGCTGGCCCACTTTTTCTTGATGACATCGTACGCAGTGTCTTGCTCCTCCACGAAGAGATGGCGTTCCGCATCTAAATGATACTGAAGTTCTTTGTAGGTAGAAAACATCTTAACACATCCTTCTTCCTCACAAGAGAACAGGCCGGGCGAAATGGAGGAATGTCCAGCCACTGAAGCCCCAGAGCAATTAGATGGTGACGAAAACGGATTAAGAACTTTTATTGCTGTAGCTCCTTGAGCATTGGTTGTAAGGGAAGAATACGGATAAAAATGACCTTCCCCAATCTGATATGCTTTCCATGCCCGAATACCATCATCAAAGAACATAAAATTGTTCAGGTAACTGATACCTGGGATCTTTTTCACCTGTGAATTTTGGGTCGATTTATCAATTACAACGACTGCAAAACGACATCCCCTAACGCCTTCATGAGATTCAAGGGAAAATTTTCATTTCTTCCGTAGTAGTGATGTCATGGCCCTCATTTACCCACCGTCGCATGTGGGTTTTCATCGAGGCAATTCTACGGTCGCAAACGTCTTTGCCCGATTGCGGATCAGAGAAATCCTAGCGCTTAAACTCCACTCCATGCCTTTCCCTCATGGCTTTGAGACTCAAGAGAAGCTCAGTGTTGTGATAACAACCGGCGTTATCAGAACGTAGGAAAAATTTGGTGATGGATGGGTCTTCCATCGTAATTACGCTAAGAACGTGTTCGACTATTGACTCAACGCTGAACCAATCCTGGGTGCAGGAGTCAAAGATGTGAACAAATGTGTCCACCTCAACTCTGTCCTCATCTTCGCTAGCTCTCTTAATCGAACAGGTCACATGCCAGCTTCTCCCACGCTTACCATAGAAGTCGTCCATCCTTTCGCGGAACTTCATTGGCAGAAATTTCATTGCCCAGTCCTTGATCAAAAGGGTGCTTTCTTTATTAAGGTTAGTTAGGACGTCTTGCTTAGCCTTTTCCTGGACTACTGTGCGAAGCAAATGCGCCTTCCATAAGAGGATGGAATTTGTGGCCTGTTTATGGTCATACTGAGATCTAGCCCTTTGTTCTCCTGTCAAGGAAACGTTCTTGTCATTTAACTTCTCATCGATTTTTTCAACTAAACAAGTAAGCCGTGCACATTCATGACAGGATAGTTCATGCTCATGGTTGCATGAACTAGAGTAGTCACTATTATTCGGATCACTGAGCGAAAACGTGGTACAGTGATCTTTACATCTCTCTTTGCTGCCCGTGTGAGTTTTGTAATCCGTCTTGAGGTATCTCTTACCAGCCTTTAGATCCTTTTTGATAGAATTTGCCCAGGTGACATCGACCCCGTTATCTTGCAGCACGTTTACAATGGATTTCAACTGATCGAAAGCCTCCGCACCTTCTGTGGCGATGTAATCAAGTCCTTGTAACGAGACCTGCTTTGAAGCAGAGCATGCCTCCAATATCCGGAAGAGTGTACGTTCACTGTATGGCTCAAAAGCTACGCTGTCGCAGTAACTTTGGTATTGCTTGATGATTCGGGATGGAATCAAATTTCGTATTGCCGCTGGTATAAGAAGTTTCTCTCCGCTATCCAACTTCAACAACTTTGTACCATATGATACATCTTACAAAAGGGAAGATGAAGAAATAAAATCTAGAAAGTGATCAGTTTTCGTTGCATCAAGGCGCACTCTAATAATTTCTGGAGCATTGCTTGGTTTTCCTGGTCCTCTCAAGTCGGCGTGTCTGCGGGCATCATCGATTTGTCGTTTAGAAATACCTGGAATAATCTCCATTAGTTGGCTTTTGCTAAATGCACTTACAAACAATGATAGTATTTGCATTCGGGTGTGTCTGTTATCAGCTAACTTGTAAGCCTCCACTAGCCTTTCTGCGATGTCGTCAGGCTTTGATTGAGAAAACGGCATGGATTTCACTGTAGCAAACCACAAATCGGCTTCACTTCCAGGAGCGAGACAGTTGAAAGCTGTTTCAATAACCTCTCTAGCCTTACGCACGTAATAACCCTGTTGCCGCTCACCAAGTTCAGGCCATGGTAACCTCGATGTACTTTGAATTGGACTTACCCTACCTTCAGAAGTTTGGACAATTGCATCACTTAGCAACCATCGTTTTCTTTTCAACTCTTCTGCTTCGTCAATGTAAAGGCTACATTCAAAGCTTGTTTCCAAAGTTGAATCCAGAGAAAAATCTAAGAGTGACGAACAGTGGGTACCTGACATAAGTGATTTGTCTTGATCAACGTATTTCAGTACTACTTCCACCTCCTGATCCTCTCCTCCACTACACAAACCTTGTCTGCCCTGAAAATAAAATATTGATTGTAAAGGTGAGAGCTGATGAGAGAGGATAAAAACGTTACAATGTTCGATTTGGAATTTTAATTCTAGGACCAAAAACAAAAGCACCTGGTTTTCTGTCAGTGGTTGTCTTTACACGAGGTTGTCATGTAAGACTTCGGAGATGTAGCCTGCATAGCATGAGCCGGCGTTTCTTTTCTGTTTTTTCTTGGACAGGCCGCGGGAACACGCGCGTCCACGAGATTTTCTTCCTTCGCTCTAAAATCACCGGCGCCTGCTACGCAGTCTATCTTAAGAGCTGCTAAGTTTTATTTAACCCAAAATGCGTGTGTGAAAGCCTAAGTAAAATCTCAAGTAATTTTACTTTGCATCTCATTAAGGACGGAAAGTTGAAACGATTCAACAAAAGTCTTAAGGGACTTGAGAGCTTTGAGAAAGGCAAAGCATGTCAATCAATCTTAATTACGTTGCGTGAGAAAATAACCTTAAGTTAACCTAAGGTAAAAAAGAATCGGTTGTGTGTCAAGCTTTATTTTACTTGAAGTATTTAAAATTCACTTGTCTCGAAAAATATTTCTAAGCTTACTTCGGCTTTACTGTGAAGACTACTAATGTCAGCAAATAGTCACGCAATAGCAATTGTTGACATTAGGTCATGAGTTGTATTGCGCTTCACACCCCTTTCATCGCTGGAATATTTTATTTGAGTAAAGAAAAGTCTCGGTTAATTTGACTCATCTGTATTTGAGGTTAAGGACAACAGCGCTGAGGATATTTTCACCCTGAAAGACAACTGCAGTATGTTTGAGATTGAACACGTGCGATTACAATATTTACATTACCTCTAGATCTTTGGAAGTTACACTTTCGGGTGTTAAATGAAGTTCTGGAATCTTTTCGTCAAAGCAGGTCTTGCAAATGGCTTTGGAAAGAAAAGAAAAACGAGCACTGTATCAGATTTTAGGTTTATTCCATGGTCCATGGTATTTGAATTCTTGAACAAAGAATATGACTTTGTTCATTACAAGGCTATCCCAAAATAACTCACGACAAACAAGAAATGTTCAGCATTACTTACGGACAGCGATTGGTATCACGATCCTCGTTTGTTGGTATATTCTCTCTGAAATGTCTGCTGTCACCTTCTTGGGTTTTTTTCAATTTGGAAATTTCACCTTTATGAAGAGGGTGTTGACATTGTCCAGTTAGTTCTCGTAAACGTGTGAATTTACGGCGGTGACGCGGACAAATCGTCATCTTCTTGATTTCCGCATTCACGACACCACACCTTCCAGCTTGATTCAGTATTAGTTTGTACTCAGGAAAATGTTGAAGTCTGTGCGAGGCTGAAGTTTTGGTGCCTCCAGCACCAACTTTAATCAAAAGGTGAGTTACATCGCGGTCTAGAGATGTTAAAGTCAGACTGACGGCTGGCTCACACAACTTTGAATTATCGCGAGCACCACAGAGGTCATCATTACTCCAGAAAGAACATCGAATTGATGACATTGTTTTTACTACCTCAGTAGTACAATTTTATACTTTTCCAAGGACTGCCAAGAGATACTGATCATGAGAATTCATCATTAACGCAATTAAATAAGATTTTGAATTTAATTATGAGCAGCAAGTTCACGTGAAGTTTCCCCGAATTTAATTTTCCCAACTTGCCACTTCTTGTAAAAGGGATTGAAGTGAAAAACTGCAGCGTAAAGTACGCTGTATCTCTTCAGATCATTGCTCTAAGCAAATTTGGGTGTATCGCGCAGTGACGTTTTGTTCTCACAAACAAGACTGCAGCAAAACCAAAACTAACGAGCAGCCGTGTAAAGCTCACCCTCCCCCGCCCCCCGCGCCCATCCTCTGTTTGTGCCTACTTATTCTCGAAGTTACAAAGACACCTAGAGCTGAAGGCAAGTGAAACTATTTAATTTATGGACATTTTCTAGCTTTCGCGGAACCTAGATGGAAATATACGATAAAAAAACAAACAAACAAACAAACAAACAAAAACAAATGCTATATCGCTCTCAGATCACGACCTTGGGCTGCCTGTGCCCAAAGCGGGTGAGATGAGCAACAAGTCATGTAATCAGGTGTGAGTCATGGGGAATATTGGCTCAATGGAAACAAAAACAAATGTCAAACTCTGTGAAATACAGACGTAAGTCATCGCTAGAGGCAAGGACAGTTTGTGTTGCGCGCGGAACGATGTGGTAGTGAAGTGGTTGGGGAGAGAGTTAACATGAAATGAATGTAAAGGCCCAGGTTTAATTATGGGTTTTGGGTTTCTTTCTTTTTACTACAAACACTTTTTACTCAATAACAGTTTAAAATGGCGTCACTCTTTCACCAAAGGGAAATATTTGCCTAGCATATATTCGCCAGTATAGATGTTTTAAAAAACATCCTCATAATATATTTTGTCAACAAACTGGGATTCAACATGCGATCGAGTTTTGATTGCTGTCGCTTCAAAAAAAATTGTTGTTTTCCTCAATAGACTATGAAAAATTGAAAAACATATAGGCATAAAGATACATAAACAGCTTTTTGAGATTTCATTGTGAACATAAAAATACCACTTTTAATGAAAATCCTCCAATGTGGACTGTTGGACGGGAAGTGACTTTCTCCTGAAGTAGATTTTCATATCTTGCCAATTTTAACGTTCAGGTGGAATTAGAAAGTAAAAGTGCTACATATAGTATTATTTAGGTAGGTTATTGGAAAGGTTTTGGCTAACATGCTCTATATAAGCCTTATTATAAGGGGGAAATGACTAGACCGGAAGTGGCTGTATCAGCATCTTCAAAGCGAGGCCGCACAGTGAAAAAGCCGTAACCTTAGTATTTTCTCCTTGTTTTTTACATACCTAGGGCTAAACTTTCTGCTCATGTCGGAATTGTGTTATTTCAAAAGTGGGCACTCAAGTAAATCCGACTTAAATTTGGGTTATTTTTAGTTTCACTAAAAATGTCTTTAAGAGCATTAACTTAACAATTATTTCACAGACAACAGAAATATTTCTTTGATCCATATGTTTTGCTATAAGACCCTTAGGGATAGAGATAATAAAAAGTGAGTTTATATTTGGCTTAAAATATCCCTGACATTGTAATCAAAGTATTGAAAAGTGCCCAAAATGGGCTATAAAAAAAGCCTTCGGGGACCCCAAAAAGGGTAACATCTAGAACTCAGCCTAAATAAGAGCAATGGAGCTGAAACTTTGGCATATTGCATAAGTCTCCATAGTAACTAAGTGTACCAAATTTGAGCCAAATCGGCCTACCCCTATTTCCAAGCCGGCCCCGGTCTCTCAGGCAGAAGCTCTTAATCTTTTTTTATGGAGTTTTGTAAGCTTTAGCATCAACGGTTTAAAACAAAACGCAGAAAATTTAAATTACTACCCAATTCTGAGAAGAAAAGTAGAGCTTTATTTGTTTCTGTCAACTCACCGTGAATTAGAAAGTTTTCTTTGTCGCTTCTTGCAAATGCTGTCAACAGAGGCTACGATCAAGGTGAGCGTTGTTTATCTCCTATGTTCTTTGCCTTGTTAACTTGCTGGCAAGTACAATTTTTGAAAATATTTGCCTTCCTGTTTTCTCCATAAATTAACTTCTATTTATAGGCAAAATTGGTCTTGCGAGAAAATCCCGAAATCACAAAACAGTGACAAAGCGACCTCTTTTTTCTCTGTAGTGGTGAACATAGCTTCGAGCGTACAAAACGTCAGCTACAGTAAACCACTTCACAATAAATCACGCTGTTAAACACCATAAAGTCTTTTCTTGCCTTCAAAGTCATCAGCACTTGGATATTGGTGTATTTTCAAAACGACTTTACTATGAAACTTTGGCAAAATACCCACTTCAAGACAGCGATTTTGTTCTGCTTTATATTCACCGCCTAGCGCGGTGAATATAACGTCATAGTCGGAGATAGCTAACCAACAGATTGCTTGAATTACCAAGATCACTGAGTGTGTATATACTATATATATATATATATATATATATATAAATATATACACCCGTTTTCAAAAAGGTTTTCATATAGAGAGATATATAGATAGATATATATACTTTTGTTTTCTTGCACGCGCGCCCGTGTGCATTTACACTTGTTATTGTCCAACTTGTGAAAAAACTTGGTTAAACGATAAATTTTCTTTTCGTCAGGTTCTTTGTTCCAATTTGTCAGTTAAAAAAATAATGCACGAGCACTGTCTGCAATTCTCTTGATTTGCATTCTCTTGAAAATTAAAGACTGAGGAATTCGGTCACTTGTAGATCATATAATTGTTGTCGTTACAGGATAAGGGGAAAAACATCAAAGATTTTCATTTTTAAAACAACGCAGATGAAATGAAAAAAAATGTGTTTTCGAAACCGCTGAGAAGGACGATGTGACGGTGGATGTCCACATTGGATATGTGGGAAGGAGCAACAATATTATAGCAGTTGATTAAAACGGACTAAGACGATGACGAGGTTCATAGAAGCAGACTTTATCATAACCATGATGAGCTGGTCATGTATCTTAATGTCTCACCTTTTTTCGTGAAAATCACGGCCTGTAAGGCAACGTGTCATTGAAGACAGAATGAACTCTCGGCCACAAATGCTTTCAAGTTAGTCTACAGTTTCTCTTAAGCACGCCCCTGGACAGCTCATTTTTTAATACACTCTATCAAGAAAAATGCTTCGTCACTTGCTACAGATGCCATGGCATTTGGGCTACCAATTCGGTGACGCCGTATAACTCGCGGATCGGCTGCTTCGCGGGATGTTTTCCTCATTCCCAAAATCAGCCATATAATTCGCCATTGCAAATTTGTATCGCAGGGCGCATGTATTTTTCTAAAAAAAAAAAACTCAAAACGACATGTCAAATTGGAACAAAAAACCCGACGACGAAAAAATTTATCGTTGAACCGAGTTTTTCACAAGTTGGACAATAACAAGTGAAAAATACACACGGGCGCACGTGCAAGAGAACAAAAGTATATATCTATCTATATATCTCTCTGTATGAAAACCTTTTTGAAAACGAGTGTATATATATATAAATAGAGAGAGAGAGAGAGAGAGAGAGAGAGAGAGATAGATAGATAGATAGATATAAATATAGATATAGATATATAGATATATATATATATATATATATATATCTTAATCACAAATGAAGACAGAAAACAGTTTCCTTTCAATCCACCTATATTTCGATCACATTCAGTGATCTTCTTCAGG
>OZ037994.1:21680523-21684523 GCA_964035705.1 Porites rus | reverse complement strand
GTTCAGGTTTGAAACCTGAACTTCTGTGAAGTTTTAGCTGATGCTCCTCAATCAAGTGAGTCGAGCGCTCTACGAAATACGTTTTACTCAAAAAACGCATACATATATATATATATACACTCGTTTTCAAAAAGGTTGAAATTTCAGAAATATATGTAAATATATATACCTTTTGTTTTTCCTTTTGTTTCGCCCAAAGAAACAAAAGATATATATATTTTTGAAATGTCAACCTTTTTGAAAACTAGTGTATATATATATATATATATATATATATAGCCGATTTCTTGAAAACCAACCAACGAAATTTGCGTCATTTGAGTGAAAAGGCGTCAAAAAGTAGATTTCTTCGAACCGATAGGCTCCGAAATCACACCAACGAAGAAAAAGGAAAGGAGAAATAGAAAGAGCGAAGAGGAAGAATGGAGGAGAAGAGAAGAAAAGTAATGGTTGCAGTCTAATAGATTTTATAATTATGGCTACTTTGGCCGCAAAAAAAAAAAAAACAATAATAAGAAGAAAGCCTCAAAATGTGGGGTTGGAAAGACAATAAGATTTATAGTTTTCTGCGTTAAACACAAAAACGCCAAACAAACAGTTCTCTAGTGTCTCTCTATCCTTACAATTTGAGGCTAGCTTGTGCCAAAACCAGGGGGTTAGGGAGGGGAGATTTTGTCACTTTGATTATAGTTTTAAGTCAGAAAGCAATGCAAAGTCAAGAAATTTTTTTGCGGGCTAGCTCAGCCAAATCAATGCTGTGACTCATAATCATAACACTACTAGCAGAGCTGGGGGGGAAGTGATTGACTAGCAATAGGCTTCATGGGTGGGGAGGATGAGTAGTTGCGCCTTAGACTTGGCTGTCTAGGGACTCAGTACAGGCACGTTGTATGAAATCCACAAAGATATACATATGGATATAGATATATAAAAGCCTTTATCTGACGTCGGGTAGTACGTAAGTGGTCCCAAGAAGCACTTCAACGAGTCCAAATTTAAAATGATGCAAATTTTAGAACATTTGTTCAGTAATCTCACTCCGTGAAGTTTCAAACCGGAGTTTTAGTTAATTGTATGTTCCTTTACAAGAACCATCGCACTCGCCATCACCATCATGTGATCTCCGTCATAATCTGTCATCATCTTAATTATTGTTAGCATAGATCCTGCCGTCCTTGCGTGTTATTTCTCAATCTTTCCTAACCTCAGGGTACGCTGTTCTCCATACTCACGCATAAGCTTTGTGTCACAGCAGAAACGCTTTGTCATGACACAAAGGGCAGCAACAAAGGATACTAAAACTTACCCTGAAACCACTCAAATTTATTACTGTATATAAGTGGGAGAGATAACACCTGTGTAAACAAGAACGAAGTCAATGCTTTTGAACTCGGCCTTTTTTGTTCAAATTATGCAGCTTGTATGCTTTAGCACTTTAAACGGTTTGAGAGGAACCATTTAAACTGTGAGGCTAATTCTAAGCAAAAATTAATAATAAACCAAACTTAAACAAAATTAATAAATAATAATTTAATTAAAAAAGATGGAGAGAACAAAGAAAGAAAAAAAAAAGGTAACGAAATTGTATCTATCGAATATTGTTCCGCATACCTTGGCAGAAATCCATCCCACAAGACCGAATGCAGAGTTGTCTAGTATCACATTTGTAATGGTCTAAAGAAAAGTAATGAGATTTAAATGTTGTGTTAGTTTCTTTTTTTGTATACCTACTTATCTAAAACACTAAAATTTCCCCGACCACCTCTCATAAGCGACCGTGACCACTTTTTTCTGGATGAACTGATCTTTGTGTTCGTTGTATGCACTACGCTATTCAGAGTATGAGAAGGACCTTTAGAAACAACACGAGTGTACCTATATTGCTACTTAAAAATTATATGCTGTATATAATTAGTACATTCTCTCCAAAAAGTAGATGTGTCCAGGTCCAGACTACAGTTTGACTCTCTTAGGCGACCGCCTCCCGTAAGCGAAACAGCTAACTCTACGCATTTTAGGGCTGTCGCTTACGGAAGGTTTGACTGTATTTACTTTTGGTCCAGTCTCATGTTGCCTAGCCATTGCAAAAAAAACCAAAACAAAACAAAAAAACATTTCTAATCTACCCAAAAACAGCATTGAGCAGTGGTAATTATAATCCAAAACGCAGTTAATACCGAGGACAGACTTTCTTAAGGTAGGTATTCAGTCTAAGAGTAAAAAGTTCAAGAAGACCTACCTTGTCCAGGTTTCGGCAACAGTAGTAGTCGTAGTCGTGCCCCGTAGCATAAGTCAACTTGTATCCAGTCCAATTCACTGATTCTAGTACAGGGTAACAAAACAGTTATTTTCCAGACACATAGTAATCATGCCCGGCTGTTTCACACGTTACTTGCATTGTGTACAATTGTAACCTTACGCTGCTGATCACCCCTACTGCCTATCTTTTCTTTCTCTTTTATCAATTAGAGCAACGTGCAACGGAAATGACAACCTCAATCTAGAGTTTATGCCTTTCATGTGCTTCGTTTCTATTTCTTTTTGTTTTTTGACAACGACAAAATGTACAGCTATATTTTGTGGTACTCTCTCCTGTAGCTTTTACAGCCAGTCCACTCCACAATGTTCTAAAGCTCACTAACAATTCAAAAAGAAAATTTAAAAATAAAGACTGAAGTACTAAATGGGAAAAGCAACTATGCGCGCTGTTTAACGTTTCGCAGGTTAATTATTTATTTGTTATTCCGTCGTAGCAGTTATCTGAAGGCACCTTCTTAATAAATAATTATCAAGTGGACAATAATATTTATCTTCTTAACCACTGCGCAGTGATTTATCCAGATTGGATAGACCTATTTATAACTGAGGCATAATAGATATGATTCACCAAGTGAATGACTGAGTTAGTAAAGTTAGCCACTGATTCAATAAGGAATCGAAACCTGTTTTCATCAGCGTAGCCAACTGCTTGGACTAGTTTGTAAAAACGTACTTCCGAGTAAGTTGTTGACGATACTGCGTTGACTTAACTTTGCTCTTTTGTACAAATGTTGAGATGCAATGTTGATTCAATTTGCCCCTCTTCGCAAAATAACCGGTGATCTAATACAATCAATTTCGGGGATAAATATAAAGGAAATTTCCGCAGATAGAGGAGACGGCCTGTAAAGCTAACCTAAGACTTTGAAGGGACGGCCTTTAAAACAATATTACATGTATCGTATTAACCTACCTGGTGGAGGAATCCACGATATATTCACATAAAACCTGCTAGTGTTGGGAAGCTTGTACGAAGTTATAGCTACGCTTTCTTCCGCTATAGCGAGGAAGTATCCTTCACTAATATTAAAACAGGGGCCTTTTTGGACGCGAAGTTCACACATGTCTAAAAAAGGTAAAATAAATCAATCAATACATAAAATAAATAGATATCAAAATGGCACAAAAAGCCTTCGATATCTGGAAATAGCCAATAGATATATCTTGAAATACGTTAAATTCAGACTACCTGCCTTTAAAACTGCCTTTAAAATGTTGAAAAATCGGTAAAGAACCAGGCCTTAATCTACTTGAGAAATTAACAATACCTTGTTTCGAGCGGTTATTTTCCATGGACGCTGTCAAATTATTCGAGGTATCTGACCAAAAACATATATAATAATTATAAAAGTGAATTACAATTATCATTAAAAAAATCTCCCAGAATCCTTTGAGGCATTTTTTTAGAAAGCTTTATAACTTTGACGGTTTTATACGTCCAGAAGACTGTCAGACCACAACAAGATAACATTTGCTATAAAATATCTTCCCATGTCACATCTAAGGTAATGACGTCATCAGTCACGTGACAAGATTTCATTCACGACTTAAAAACAAATAGCATATTTGAGGTTTTAGTTGTGTGGGGCATTCAAAAATAACCATTGGACGTCCGGCATTTAATGAACATGAGCGAAAAAGTCGGGAGACTAGGCCGAGGGCTGTAGAGAGTCAACCTTTT
>OZ037994.1:21605523-21675523 GCA_964035705.1 Porites rus | reverse complement strand
GGGTTTTTTATCACCTACCGGGCTCGCGTTGAAAACCAATTTAAAGTTACCGGTGTTTTGAATTTTAAAAGGCGATGACGCTGACCAGCAAAATACTGTATCGCGCCTTCAAAAACGTATTTCTGCGGTGCCTAAAATATCCCTTTATAGGCAAGGATCAGTAAATCAGAAGGAAAATAGCTCTCAGTCCTCCGCTTAATCGAGAAACTGCAAGCTTACCTTTCACTCGCGTCCTTCGGGTTTTATCGACTAAACGGCTATAAACACTTTCCCGAATATTTCTTTAATTTTGTAAGATGTTATGTAATTATTCACTAGAAGATAGATTTAAAGCGTTCAAGTACATACAGATGTCCCTTTTATTGAGAGTCTGAGGCTTTTATTTGTTAAACAAACAAGAAAAAAACTATCACAAGATTGCTTGGATTGCTGTCGCAGCTTTACAAATAGTTGCGGACCGCAAAGGAAACGCTTTCAACGTGGAAAAATTCGTAGAAAATTGTTATGCTTTTTACTATTATAATTGTTATTTAAGCATTTTGGCATTATAAGCATTGAAATTATTGACTCATTGGGGAGCTTGTCGTGTAGATAGTATTTCTTGGTTCAATTTCACGCCACACATAATCTGGACATTTAGACATAGCTGCCGTTTGGCTGTTTACAAACTAAAGATGGAAGGTAAAATAAAGTATTTCCATTCTAAGGCCCAGTTCAGACGTCGTGCTTCTGCCGTGCCGAACTTAATTGTAATTTGGTTCGACTGTAGCACGGCAGGAAAACAACTTTGATTCAGACGTCGTGCCAGAGCCGAACCAAATTCAGGATTTACTGATGCCTCGTAACAATTCTTGTCCCAACTCCCCGTGGGAACGCAATCTCGCCAAAATACATTAATATAATTTATGAATTTTGTTTAGCGCGGCAGAAGCACGACGTTTGAATCGCTGCCGTGCTAGAGCCGTGTAGCACGGCAGGGCTTGTCGAACTTAATTGCTTGCCGAACTTAATTCAAAAGTTTGATTCAGACGCCGTGCTTCTGCCGTGCTTTTGTCGAACTTAATTCCTGAATTTAGTTCGGCACGGCAGAAGCACGACGTCTGAACTGGGCCTAAGACTTTGTTAGGTTTAACAGAGACTGTTTAGTCTAAAATTAACATTCAGAAACGAAAAATAGTGAATGATCATGACACAGTAAAAACAAAATCAAGACGAAACATATAAAATGATCATTATAGCCCAGTGTATATATGAGAGTACATAAACGCATTCGGTACAACTACTTTCACACTATTCAGCTTTTTTAAAAGAGAGCTCATGTATGGAACTTGAGTCTATGCAAATCATTTATGTCATAATATATAGATTTAGCCAGGGCTAAAAGCGAGGCTCCCACATCTGAGGTGAAACAGTACTACGAGGCACTGTTTTTATCATACAGACCTCGGACAACAGAATGCAGTATTTCACAATATTGCTATAATATATAGATTTAGCCAGGGCTAAAAGCGAAGCTCCCGTTTATAAATTCATAATTTAAATCAAACAATAAACTTGTAATCCACAGATCAGGGGACATTCATTTGACGTTTGAGGTAAAGGCTAAGTGATTTTAGAGAAAAATAATTTGACAATCCTAGAGTGAAACAGCTTTTACATCGAGTTATTAAATAGTCTTATTTGTACACCCAAAAAATAGCAATCATGTTCGATCACAGTAGATTAGGCCTGGAAAACAAATATACCTACCTATTCGTGTATTGTATATGCATTAGCTGTTGCATCATAATGTGGCATTCACCACTCTCTCCAACATTGCTCCGTTTGAGAGACTATGGATAATTGGACAACCCCGAAATATAATTTTAAGAAACACACGCGCCACGATAGTCTTCGGTGGCAGCCAATTTACACGTTGCATTCCTCTGTCTAAAAGAGAGGCCAAAATAAAAAATCAGGCCGGATTTTTTGTGTTCGACAAGTTTAGTTTACTAGTAAATCTTGGCGACGAATCTGGTGGCGTGTAAACCAGCCTTTTAAACATACTTTTTCTCATCACGTCCCAGGTAAACAGTACTATTGAGGCCCTTGTTTTTATCATACAGACCTCGGACAGAATTTGTTCTTTTTTGCCCTATTTAAACCTATAATTCTGCAGTTTTTCACAATTTTGCAAGAGAATTTGCACTCATTCAATTGACTATTTTCCTATTGCCCATAATACACTCTGTTTTCCCCCCAAATTTTGCATAACTTATTGTCTTAAAATGCTCTTGGGAAAATGCAATACTCCCAGGAGCATTTAAAAACAATGGTTTATGCAGAATTTGGGGGGCAAACAGAGTGTATTATGGGCAATTGGAAAATAGAGAATATCCACGACGATCAAAGCACGCGCTTCCTTTGCACAACAAATTATGGCATTGAATTATAAAATGTTTTCATGAAGAAAATTCTATAATGCCAGGACTTTCAGTTAGAAAAATCTGGTCCTATGTGATATGCAGGGTAATATGGGTTTTTAATGAAAACGATAAAAAAATTCCCAAAATCACTTTTCGGCCAGCCGGACGGGGCTCACTTTTGACAGGCACCAAACTTGCAGTGCGATTAATAGAGTTACCATTTACGCTTCAACATGATAGATAAATTGTTATGTTTAGGTTTTATTTCCCTTTACTTATTAAACTGCGTATGGTTTTGTTATGTGTAATCTTTAAAAGCGAGTGATATTTACGCGCGGCGTTTTGAGTATTCCTGTATGAGATGTTTATGTTCGACTGGATACAACCGGTGCAGCGATAAAAATTGCGAGAGGGACTACTAACAATCAATAAAATAAATATAATTCGGTGAAACATGTACAGAGACAATAATTTTCATTCACGAAGAGAAGTATTGAGAGTAAAGTGTCTTTGAAAATCATGAGTCAGGTACGTAAGCATAAGCTTATTTATGTTTTAAGCCGGCTTCCCGGTGTTTGCTCTTTTTCAAGATGAACTCGAGGCAAGAAAATCGCTCAGAGCTTTCTGTTTGCAGCCAAAATCATAACTAAATAATCTTCGGAACATTTTCTTTGAATTTGCGGTCAAAAAATGTCTAAAGGCTTTTTAAACCTCATACTATTGTAGGTTAGATCATTGCTCGTGTATAAACTTAAGCCGCATAAACCATACGCTCGACTTCAGGAAACCGAAAAAAAAAAACACATCAAAGACAACAATTTCTCAGGCTTACCAGTCGAGATGCTGCTTCTGAAGGTCATCAAGTGTTCCAGAATTTTCAACCCTCTTACACCTCAAGCAAGGGCAAGTGAGTAAGCTCATTTTTGAAAACAATGCCATCCGAAATCGGATTTCCAATGACTTTGACAAGCGGTGCATTTGTCAACAAAAAGCGCAATAAACAAACCAGCCACGAATTACAGAACAATCTTGATAGCAGCTGTATTTCATTTTGTACACCAAGTAGAAAAAGCCAGTTTAAAACATCACAAGACGACACAAAACTCTGTAAGCTCCAGCTATCAGTAAGCAAGTTTCCAGACGCTGCATAAATTTTCCGCATGAACTCACCTGTCAAATTTTGACCAATCAGAACATAAAAATTGGACGTAGAGCGTGATCAACGCGTGACAGTAAGAAAAGTCAAAAGTGATTGCCTTCCCCGTATGTAAATGTAAAAGCCGGTTGAATTTCCGCGTCCGAAGTCAGTTCGAAATCAACATTTTAAAAGTGCGGCTCATGAACTCGACTTATTTCATATGCTTTTAAAAAAAATTGAACTTGAGCCTGCGATAATTGAAAAGTAGCAACCTGTCAGCGGATACGTTAAAAAAAAAACACTCGAACTCAGTGGGTCGATACCTGACCCTGCGATAGGGTCAGGCGATACTGGTCAGCAGAAACACTATTTTGACAGCTGTCAATTAATCAAAACATGGATGTACAATATCAGGTTGCAGGCTCCCAAACTAGCTAGAAAGTATGAGATTAAACATTGGTATACCTGTGGTGCGGACGGACGGAAGGTCGGGTGGCCGGTGTACGGTCACGTGATTGCCGAATTTTCTAAGATGGATCGATTTTCTAAGCTATGGGACTTCGAATTGAGCCCGTGGTCAAATAAAATATCAGCGCAAAACTTTAAACACTACGTGACCTCAATAGATAGACAAATGAGCCCGCGATACACTCAGGTGATGATGGTCAGCGTATACTCTAGTTTGACAGCTGTCAATTAACCTTCATTAGAATGGCGAATATTCGAATTAACAGACTACGAGTGTGAGTAAGACGTATCCGTCCGGCATGTAGTGGAAAATGCCATATCGTGTACCTGAGCGAACCTGAGCCCACGTTATTAGTTTTCTGATAGTGGTCTGCACATGTCCCATTTTGACAGCTGTCAATTGACCTTAATTTGGCTTGCCAATATATCTTGAATTGGTAAGTGTGACATATTATATCAGCTTATATGTAGGGGCAAAACGACTGGTCTTTCACCTGAGCCCGCGAGATAGTCATGTGATAATTGTCAGCGGATGCCTAATTTTGACAGCTGTCAATCTAATCGTACTCATACGGATAGCTCACATAACTAAGAGGCTATTCTAGTTGTGCAAGATCTATTGTGACAGTTGACATCGGCTTACATGATTACATGTACGGGCGGGCGGGCGGGCGGGCGCTACGTCATAACCAAATTAGGGACTTTAAGATACAAGAACGCGGACGTTATCAAAGACGCCGTAGCCGCGTGGGGCCTGTGTCGAGGACGCCGTGCTTGTGGCGAGAAAAATAAGTTAAGATGGCGGGATTTAGCGACGCGGCCACTTATTGATAGAAAAGAAAAGTAGCGAATTTGTTTTCCTCTCCGAAGTAGCAGATACTAATTATATTAGTGTTTTTAGTGCAAATGGCGACTTTTAAAGAAACCCGAGAAGTTTTGCTTGCTAGCTATGCCTGTGGTATCATTACGGATGCGGAATTTTCTTTACTTTTCGAAGAAAACAGTTCAAGCAACTTCAACTTAGATTGCTTCTGCTTTCAGCCTGTCTCCTTCCATCTTGTCCCTCTTTTCGCCGTCTTCCAGGTCGTGCTGCTCATCGGCAGACTCTTCCATGGCAATAATTTGTTCTATAGCTTCATCTAATTTAATTTTCGTAGGGCTTATACCACTTTCGTTCAGTTCCTTGGCCTCTTTTCTTTTAAATCTTTGCACCAAAACCCCGATATGGTCTCGAACTGAGCGTTTATCCACAAAAAAACCAGGATTTTTAATGCTGTTTAAGGTATCCGCCACTCTTTGCCACAAGGCACTTCGCTGAACGGATTTCTTCTTTGCACTGAATGGGTTTACAAAGATTATTTCTCGGCAAAAAACCACATCATGCTCCTCCGTCCAGTTCATAATCCTGCCAACAAAAATAAGCGACATATACATTTTTTTAATATACGTGCACAGCTACAAGAAAATTAAAGCAAACCTTGCATGTTGTACTATATACGGAAATCACTTCTAGAAAATAATTTGAATCTATCGTTTACAGCCGCAAAGTCTTGGACGTCGGCTGGCCAAGCCAAGTGTGTGTAAAGTTATAAACCCGCTACTCTGTAGGAACTGCTTAATAAAGCAAACATTTTTCCGTCAAAGGCACTTATTTGGCAAACATAGTCGTTTACATGTTTCTGTTAATTTGTTTTGTTGTCTTTTCTTTAAAATCTCACACAACTTCTGCGGGAAATAGTGCGTGAGTTAAATTCCCGCAAAATGAAGCGTAGTGCGAGTAACTAAGATCTGTGAATAAATTTAACCAGGATGGGAAAATCTTCGACAAGAAGGAAATAATTGGGAACAACATTGCTTTTATACAAAAAATCGTTTTGTTTCTTTAGCCGTAATTCACTGAACGAAGAATGCAAAAATCTACTCACTGCGGTTTGGAATTCGAGGCCATGGCAACTGATGTTTCTTGTGTTTACTGTTCGAGAGTCAACTGAGCCTGAAAGGAAACAACAACAAAAAACATGAGGAATATAGCCGGGATAATTAAGCTTTCAATATACAAACAAAAAGTGCCAATTCACTGTCTTAAATAAGTCAAAATAGGTTGAAATACTTACAGTTTGTCAACAACGTCAAAATGGTCTTCAGCGCGTTCGTCTTGAGCAAGGACGCGGCTTGTTTACGTCACCATCATGCGCAGTGGTAGTCATTTTGGGTATTTTTACTTCCGGTCGGCTTTCGTCACGTCCGCGTCGTTGTATCTTAAAGTCCCTATTTTCTCAGATGGATTGTTTACCAAATTTTCTTACCCATTCGAGGTCGAATATCTTTTTGAAGTTATCCGCTGACAAGTTACTAGTTTTCAAATGATCGCAGGCTCAAGTTTATTTTTTTAAATACATATGAAATATGTTGTGCTTTATATGTGCGGCACAATTAAAATGTTGATTTCAAACTGACCTCGGAAGCTAAAATTCAGCCAGTTTTTACAGGCAGGGATGACATGCCAGTTGCTTTTGACTTTTCTCACCAAGGTCACGCGTTGGCCACGCTCTACGTCCAATTTTTATACTCTGATTGGTCAAAATTTGACAGGTGAATTTATGCGGAAAATTTATGCAGCATCTTGAAACTTGTTTACTTTGCTGAAGACAGAGTTTTGTGTCAACTTGTGATGTTTTTAGCTGTCTTTTTCCACTGAATGTACAAAATGAAATTCAGCTGCTATCAAGAGTCTTCTGTTATTTATGGCTAGTTTGTTTACTGAGTTTTTGGTTGAGAAATACGTCGCTTGTCAAAGTCGGAAATCCGATTTCGGATGGCATCGTTTTCGTTTTCCACCTTGCTTGATGCGTAAGAGGGTTGAAAAAGTCTGAAGCGATTCTGGCCTTACTTGATAGTTTTCAGCGCATCTCGAATGGTAAGCCTGAGTAATTATTGCATTTGACGTTTGTCTTTTATATCTAATTTAATGAAGTCGAGCGTAGTTTATGCGGCTATTTAGTTTATGCACGTTTTTAATTGTAAGATTTGAGACAATGATCTGACAGAGTATCAGGTTTGATTATAAGCTTATAGAACTTTAAAAAGCCTTTACACATTTTCTCACCGCAAATAGAAAGAAAGTAAACGTTCCAAAGAATATTTAGTTATAATGCAACCGGTGTTTATAATGCTTACCCGGTGTTTGCTTTTTTCAAAGACGAACTCGAGGGAAGAAAATCGCTCAAACCTTTCTTTTACAGCCAGAATTATAACTAAATATTCTTTGAAACGTTTTCTTTCTACTTGCGGTGACAAAATGTCTAAAGGCTTTTTAAAGATCTGTAAGCTTATAACAAACCTGATACTCGGTCAGATCATTGTCTCAAATCTTACAAACGTGCGTAAACAAAATAGTCGCATCAACTACGCTCGACTTCATTAAATTAGGAATAAAAAAAAATCAAATACAATAATTACTTAGGCTTACCACTCGAGATGCAGCTCCTGAAAGGTATCAAGTAACGCCAGTATCGCTTCAGACTTTGCAACCCTCTTACGCATTAAGCAAGATGAAAACAAAAACGATGCCATCCGAAATCGGATTTCCGACTTTGACTCAACCAAAAACCCAATAAACAAACTAGCCATGAATAACAGAAGACTCGTGATAGCAGCTGAATTTCATTTTGTACATCCAGTGGAAAAAGAAAGTTTAAAACATCACAAGTTGACACAAAACTCTGTCAGCTTCAGCTGTCAAAGTAAACAAGATTCAAGATGCTGCATAAATTTTCCGCATGAACTCACCTGTCAAATTTTGACCAATCAGAGCATAAAAATTGGACATAGAGCATGACTAACGCGTGAACATGGCGAGAAAAGTCAAAAGCAACTGTCTTCCCTGCCTGTAGCAGCTGGCTGAATTTTCGCGTCCGAGGTCAGTTTGAAATCAAAATTTTAATTGTGCGGCACATAAAACATATTTCATATGAATTAAAAAAAAATTAAACTTGAGCCTACGATCATTTGAAAACCAGTACCTTGTCAGCGGATAACTTCAAAAAAACACTTGACCTCGATGGGTCGACACCTGAGCCCGCGATACAGTCAAGTGATACTGATCAGCGGATACCTTGTTTTGACAGCTCTCAATGGATCACAACATTGATGTGTATCAGTTTTCCTGTGCTCCGATCCCAAACTAGCTAGAAAGTATGAGACTGAACATTGATCGCGATCTAGTAAAATAATTAACTGGTCAGCGGACAGTTTCCAAATAAATCACGTCACCTCAATGAGTTGACACATGAGCCCGCGATATGGTCATGGGATACTGGTCAGTGGCTATCCTGTTTTGACAGCTGTCAATTGACCATATTGTGAATTTCCAATGTAAAAGATGTGGACTTGGCAAGACACGCCTGAGACACCCCTCCCTTCCTTTTGACAGTCTCCCCTACCCCACCCGTACAATCCGTAGACGCGTACGTACGCTCGGCCAAACACGTGACAACCAAAGGAAAAGAGGTTGACCATAACGCCACCTGGCGTGCAAGAAATTTGTGACGGAAACTATGCACGCTAGCTCGCTTTACCGCCTAATATCCAGCAGGGTCATCTCGTCGCAAACCTCGTATTCACTGAGGTCAGGACCATCATGCCATGTATTACCCGGCCGAACTGACCGGTTCTCAGAATTCGTGTCAGTTAAATACTCGCCGTATATCGATTGTGTGTAATAATGTGTATGCGATTTCTACCATATTACTACTTTATTATATTTATGTTTTTATATTTATATATTTATATGTATAATTGTATGTTTGTAAGTGCTTTGCCTGACCCTACCTGTAATTCAGAGAAATCTGCGAATGGTGGAAATAAACAATTATTATTATTATTATTATTATTATTATTATTATTATTATTATTATTATTATTATTATTATTATTATAATCTATGGGTATGGGGCTCTGTCCTACGCGCGCTTCGCGCGCGTGGGAGCCCCGCTATGACACTTGTGGCAAAGCCCGAAAGAGATAGCGCAAAGCACAGATATAAGCTCATTGAATGTATGCAAGTTTAATAACATATTCGATCGAGGTACTCGGTAAAATGATAAAAAACGATAGAAGGTTTACATCCATATTACATTTACAGTTCAAAAAATCTTGAGGACATGTACAGGTAAGCAAACGATTGAAGGAGAACCTGTCTAAGAGTCCCTGTCCACTATTTTCCACTACAGTACAGTAGTTTGTTTACAGCACCAGCCGTGGATCTTGAGCTCGCCATACTACTCTATGTGCGCTGCAAGTAATTTTTAATACCTTGGAGATTGCTTCTCTCCCAAAATTTTTGTTAAATGTTTGAGACGGAGAAGCTCCAGTTGAATGAAATAGTATAATTTGTTTTCCATGAAATGTCCTGTTTCTCTTTCTGTTTTTTCTCTCCTCCGCGTGTTGTTGTTCTCTCTGACTGTTAGCCTTTGTGGATATCCCAGAATACTCCGCGTTGAGTGAAGTAATAGTAAAACTGACGGGGGAGGGGATGGGGAAAATTGTGAATAACCCCCGAAGTGATTAAGTTAAGGTCGAAACCAACCAATTTAACTTCTAAAAACGTGGGGGTACTTTTTATCTTACCAAATGAAAGTAATAAGCCTACTCAGCAAACGATCAATTTTTGGTTCGGGGAAAATGTCGTTTACCGGGAGCCCATCGAATGGAGCCTCCATCTCCCATACAAGCCCTTGGAGTCAACCCTTTCCCGAGTAGATTTATAATTAGAACGGTTCCCAGGGGAGACTTCGCGTGCCGACGGTGGGAAAAGTCAATCACAACCACGAAATGACACTGCTATTATACTTCATCAAACAGCAGGAAATTCGATGTTGACAGGCCAAACACAATCATAAGCTAGTGAAACGTGACTTGAGCATTTTCATCCCTCAGAGATTTTCTTTTTTTCTTTCTAGCGGGTAGATTATACTGTGGAGAGTTTTAAACTCTATGTTAATCTTAATTTTGGTTGCTTGTCTCACATTAACAGGCCATTAAGGTGGTCTGTTACATGCATAATGATTAACTACTACCTGCATTCTGTAGTTCTGACAGGATTCGTTTTCTTTAGCCAATTTTTTGGAGCGTCAAGGTTCTTATTTCGGCTAAATGAATCAATATTAATCAAATTTCTAGTTTTTCAAGTTTTTTTTTCCGAAATGCGTTTATCTGAATAAATACTTGTAGTCCTTTTGGTTGTTTTGTCCGTCAGCTAGTGTGATGATTCCCTTCTATGTTTTGTAACGCCGGGCCCAGCCATTGTTTTCTCGCAAAAAAGTGATCTACAGATGCGAATTCGAAGGAAGGAATTGAGCCTAAACTTCTAGATTAACTGCTGAGAATTGTCCTGTTAGTCAGTCATAATAATTCTTTTGGCGCAGATACAATCCATTTTGTTTTTCTTGAGATAAGTGGGTCTTTGGACTGGAGCGCGATGTCACAAATTCCTCCGTTAGCAAATTACTTTTGAATTAGCTTCACAGTCCAGAAACTGTTGTCTTCTGTTCCAATTTTCAAATGCCAGTTTTATCAGGCAACTCTCATGGTGATACAAGTCAGTTGTAAAGGAAGACTGTAATTTCTCAAATTTCGGAACTGAAGCATTCCTCGTTAGTTGCCACTTAGGTCATCGCTTTTCCACACGGTGCTTAACGGGCGAAATCCACTCCACGGTGATGACAAAAATCATATGATCCTGGCACTTTTTCGTCGCTGATCATCGAAAAGTTCCAAATCGTCCACAGAACGTTTAATCGTCGACTCTTTTCAAGGTGCATGCTTAAATGTGGGATGTATGACGGCAAAAAAAAAAAAAAAGAAACACTCGCAAAGATAACCTTTCCGTGATCCTCAGTTCGCTGCCTTTGTCCCATCGCTTCATGCTCAGTCTCAGTCGGGTCATGCATTAACTTTTATTTCATGATACCCAGATCCCAGCGGCTGTAAAATTGTAAAAATGGACGCAAAGGAAAAAAGGAAAACGGTCGAAGGACGGGCTTCTGAGTTCGACTTCATCCAGTTTTATGTTTTCATGGTGCACACGAGACTCACGAAAATATGACACTTTTCGCGGGAAACTAGCCGGTCTACTTATAATTATTAAAAACTGGATCATTGGATAATGCAATTCTAGCATTTTTATTGGCTTAGCCGTTATGGTATATGAGCTATTATACCATGCTCTCCATATATGGTCGATGTACGCGTCAGTTTAAAATTGGAAGCTAGCTGAGATTTTTTTTCGCGAAGGATAGAACGGCACCCGAAGCAAATCATTTTAATTCATTTCTTAGACTACTAGAAATGCAATTTCATCAAAAGAAAAAAGACAAAAACAAACAAAAAAGCCACAAGAGCTTGTTTGAAAGTTTGTCGAAAAACAAATGAAAATACATGGAACTAAAGAACCATGACCAGCTACGAAAGAAGACAAGTGTTGTTTCTTCATGATCGCGAAGTCATTCGCCGATCGAGTCACTCGCCAATAGATAACTGCGGCTTGTTTATCCGACATCAAGAATATAAATCACAAGTAACCAGCTACAAATACAGGCTATGCAGCCATTCACTAGAGCAATCGAGGCGGCAGTATAGCTTCTTTCCTCGTTCAGCAAAACCAGCTTGTGGCTTCAAACAACTTCATAACAAGCGACCGAGGTAATAGTTTTTTTCCGTTGTTCTTACTTTTGTAACTGCACCGAAAATCCAAATTCACAGTAATTTCGACGGCTGTCACTTAAAAATTATTTTCCTTCACACTGTCTGCCAAGTTTTCTTCAGCTGTCCTGCTGTGTAAAATCCTAGAATCCCGATGAGTTTTTAAAAAATTAATGTTCATTGCTGCAATGTTTTGATTTTTCATTCATGCAGTCCAGGCATGTCCTTTCGCGCTTTGACAGTTTTGATAGACGTGTGACATGTGAATAGCGGAAGTCCCTTGTCTTCTTCGGTTTGTTCTAGTCACGGGGGAGATTCAACGAGTTTTTGTGGGCGTTTTTAATAAAACAATTATTCCACTCGCCCTTGTTGCATATGAGATGATTATAGTCAACTTGGCACTACGCGCCTCGTTGGCTCTCTACCATCTCATATCCAACGCGCCCTCGTGGAATAATTGTTAAATTTACTCGGGAAAGGGTTGACTCAAGAAATTAATGGAGATGGAGGCTCCATTTGATGGGCTCCTGCGTTTACACTATTTTGAGGCAAACGGGTGGAGAGGGTAACTGCTGATAACTTCCCAGTTGTGCTGATATTTAAAAAAAAAGACGTATAAAGAGCAGTTGTCATGTTATCATTTGTTGCTTATTTTGAAACCTTGTTGCAATTATCATTGCATTTGTGCCAGTTCACGTGTACACTCTGAAATTTGGGGAAAAATAACTTTTTTTCATTTTTCTAAAAAATGCCTATTCAGCGTTTTTCTCCATATTGAAGCGCAGTTATCTCTGAAAAATGCGTGGTTACTCCCAGGTTTCTTTTTGGATTTCAATAGCCCCTGATATGATCTACTTGTCTCACATAGTCATTATCTGGGAAAAAAATACTTCCCATTAGTGGGAACCGTCCTTAAGTCTGCGTACTTTGATTCGCAATACTTTCAAAGAAGGTCAATTAAATTTCCTGCTCAATAACTTTCTTGTTGTTGGAATGATTTACTCCCTTTTTAAAGTCATTATTCCTTCTGTACAATATTTTGGGTCAGCAGCTTCCAATTCACGGTCGCGTGCATCGAAAACTTCGCGTCTAAAGTTGAAGCGTGAGGTCCCTCGGACGGAAAAAAGGTTCAAGATTGCGCTTATGTTTTCGGGTCGTCGCCGACGTTCCAGAAAGGAATGGATTTATGAAAGCAGATGTCAAGTAAGAGATCGTTTACATGTATTCGCGGGATTTTTTTCCCCTTAAACCCTTCCGCGACTACAGGTTATGCTCGGTCTACATTTTGCATCCAGCCTGCGTTTTACTCTCAGTCTGCAGTCTGCATTTTACAGTCAGTCTGCATTTTACCCCTGGTTTTCAGTCTGCAGTCCGCAGTCCGCAGTCCGCAGTCCGCAGTCGACAGTCTACGTGTTACACTGACCGGATTTGAAATACTGGTTGCGGCAACGACTAACGGATTCATTTGCCAATTAAACCGATTCATTTAATGGAATCTATGCGGGTACGCTTGACCTGGCGTGTCTGTAGAATAATATAAGACAGCAAAAACTCCAGAGGGGTTGCAACGTTAACCACACCTCCTTGTACCACGGGTGTACGTCCGAGGGTTAAAGACTGAGGTGAATTTATTTCTTCTTTAAGAAATTAGCTAGTGAAACATTAGTACGTGTATACTGAGGACAGGAAAGAATGTTGATCAATAAAGGAGCGTAAGGTGTGGGAGAACAGAGATCTAGGTGTTCAGGAAGCACATGTGACCAGTCGTTATCATAGGACGGCAAGAGTATCGTCTACATAGGCAGGGTACTGTTTTGCTTCGTATTTCTTCACCATTGTTATATCCATCCTATATAGCAGCATGTCATAACATCGAACTTTAAACTGATGTTCAACCGAAAGAATGTAGAGCGAATACATATTTTTCAGGCTACTCTTAGCGAATTAGTTTTTAGTCATTTTGTTGAAAGTAGTCAAGTACTTCTTGGACGACCTCATTTAGAAAGCACATTTTTCTCACTTTCCCTCGGAGAAAGTCAATTTTAAAATATTATTGTGAAATCGTTAAGAAATACTGCACTACAGCAAAATCCCGAATGAAAGATTGTAGGTGTTCCTAGTCAGCCTAAGGCTAAAATCATGTCAAATTTTGACTTTTTAAATCAATATTAGTTATATTGTTTGTTTATATTACCAGCTTTCTTAAAAATGCGCACCTCACCTTGACTTCTATACATCAACTTTGATATCTAACCTGAAAGGTACTGAACTTACTTATATACTTTTTAATTATTATATTTTATTTTGATTGAATACTTATGAAAGACTCCCTTCGTATTTGAACATACCATTTTGATTTTCCGTAAATAACATCGTGAGCTGGAATCCCATGTATTGTTTGGAATCATCAGAGTGGAATGTTATTAATGCGTAGTTTCCAGTTACCAAAACTACCTTTCCACTAAGTTTGATCCCACAATATGTACCAAATGCTCTGTTGTCATCATCTACAATCGTCAAATAATCATACCTAGAAGGGAAAAAAATATGTTTTTTACTTTTCAAGGGCAGTTGAATTCTTAGAAATAACCCTAACCGCTAAAAGAACATAAAAGCCTTTTATGTTCTCGCTCCTGCCTCAACTAATTGAGAGTCGTGCATTATGGTGGAGTTGAGGGCTCACCAAACGTTTCTGTGGAATATCAAGCCGCCCGTCAAATTCTTTCTTGTTATGTTGCACTTGCGTCACTACCGAGCAATCGAATTGCCGCCGTCTACAAATGCCAATTAACGTCCAACAAGAGGCTTTTATGTCCTCTTGCTTTCGACCTACTTACAGATGCCAAAGGCCTGTAAAAGGGGTTTCAATCATCTCAGCTCACATAAAAGCCTTGAGACGTGAAATCTTAATTTGGATTTTAAAAAATCTATGGCATTTTCCAGATCGAAAACCATATCATTGGTCAGATCTCGGTTTAGCCACTGAGAAGTCTCTACACCTTTTGAGTCTATCTACAAGCACCAGCAAAGAACATTCGATTTTGTAAATAATAGTTTGAATTTTGTTTAGGCTGCGAAACAGCTAGCCTTCGAACCGCAGACGTATTTCCGGTCGTCGCTTCTCTGCCTCCGAAAAATACGACCGGAAATATGTCTGCTGTTCACAGGCTACGAAACAGCCGACTCCCATCGCTCTCTGCCGCTAGGAACATTTCGAGAGAGCGCCGTCTGTGCCGAAACAACAGAAATACCATAAAAGCTGTCACCTGGTCAATGACTACTGAATGCACCGTTTAGGCAGTATTTTAGGAGAAGAAAGAATCGAAGAAATCGTAGAAGTAATATTTTTTTTCGGAAGTATTCTTTCACAAGATATCATGGTTTCTATGTTGCTCTACTCCATTTTCTTTTATCCGAGAGCAAACGACACATTTGGAAACCCATTTGGGGGTGGTTTGGCTCCACTTGATCTATCAGTGCGGGAAGGGGATCGCTAAAATCTTGCTATGGGGTTAAATTGTGCTTAATGTTGGCAGAAAACGCTGTGTTATGTCAAAGGAATTATGATGGCTTTTTGTGTTATTTCTTTTATCTAATAATTACTATTTCTTGCGAAATCAACATTCAAAGTTTTGTTAACTTTCAGCCTTGAATTAAGCCGGGCAACGGGAGCGTTGGATGGGATGAACCAAAACTGTCTCAAAACTCGAGAGTTTTAAAAATACAATCTAGTGGATTGGGGCCGTTAAGCGCAGGTACATGAAAGTCTTTCAACGCACAAGAAATGAGCGAAATCTCTTTTTCACGCCATGTTGACCAGACCGCTAATTTACTGGCAGATACTCTTTAATTCGTAAAAGAATTTTGAAGTATCAGTGTGTTTTACCTTCTTCTTCGTCAGTTATCAGTTTCTAAAACCAGGTCTCTCTTTATTTTGAAATGAGAGGGCTATTCTCATTGGCCGGTGTTTTTCCCGGTGGGATATACTCAACTGCCAGCCTGGGTTTTTAGAAGCCTGATTTTGCCTTATTTCTGGCCCAGTTTTATCCATAAAAATTGCTTGAGCTGTTTTTTTACCTGCTATTTTTTTATTTTGAGATATTCTCAACTTTAATCTTACGCTTGCCGTTTGCCGTAAAGGTGACTCTAAATCTCTCTATTGCTAAATTCCTTACCTGCATATTTCATATTTATCACCTGACTCCAGGCTAAAAATTAGAAAATTGATGTTCAGCGCCTTTCCGCGTGGAATGGAAACATTGTACACACAGTGCATGTTATTTGGGTATTTTCTTGGAAATTCAGGACTTCTCAAGATGTTGTTTACCACAGAACCACATCCTACAAAATCATATTGTAATTTTACACGTCAACTTGTGTTCTCTTAATCAACAGAGAACTTGTGTGGCCCTCAATGTTCTTTTTTCTACGTTCTTTGCGTTTTCAAAAGTTTTAGATGACATAATAAACTAATTAAAACGAATTTCCTAAATCCCACTATTTTCCCACTGGTTTAAGAATGCAATGTCGTAAACTTACAGGGTATTACCTGAAATCAAATCTGACTTAGGGTGATTGAGTTTTTGATTACGATAGGCGGATCACGAAAATTGCCAAAAAAACAACTTAAACAAGAAAAGTTGCCAGATGTTTGGTAGTTAAACACTAGTTTCTGCTTTCTCCATGTCAGCTGATTGGGTGGACGGACAGGAGAAAATAGGGGCGTAGTCATGATATTCAGCGCGATAAAAATACATGCGAACCCCCATAAGAGAGCACAAAAAATGCCGCTTAAGGTGAAGATGTCCGAACACAACTTTTTTCATGGAAGATAAGTTATTGCAAGTGTGTAGTTCCATATTTTGCTAAAGTTCTCCGTATAATCCTATTACCATAGTACACACTGCCAAAATAGAGATCAGACTGTGCTTGAAGGACCATGAAGTGGTCGCTTGCAAGAGGTTAAAACCAATGGAAATCATTAAACCGTCAGACTCAAACAGTGTGGCCGCCGTCGCGCACAGGAGGTGGTCGTTTACTAGAGGTACCAAATGTAAGGCTCTCACTGGGAAAGTTTTTGCAGGTGGTCGCTTACGAAAGGTAGTCACGCACGGAGGTTCGACTGTACAATATACTCACTTGGATCATTAGCGTTTTGAGCTGAACTGTAACACAACATCAGCGATAGCACAGATAGAAACTTCATCCTCCTGTTTAAGTAAAACGTACTGTTAACGTGTTGTCCAGAAGTGCGGGGGGTGGGGGTGGGGGGGGGGGGGGGGGAACGGTGTAAGTAGAATCACCGAGTTTCCTTGTTGAGGAAAAAACAATTAACTCTTCTTTCCCTTCTTTTAAAAACTTCGAGGAAAACAATACTCTCCGATGGAGTGCCAAAGATATAAATAAGATAAAATTACCGCTTTCAACAACAGGAGGAAATATCGACCTGGTTATATTAATCACAACCTGTAAGCCCCAAATGGAGAGAAAACACAAGTGACAAAGTCAAAAGTCAAGGTTCGCTTTGTTACGTGCTACTTTTGCTTGGTTTGCGGGAAACTAGCGTGCGACTGATTTACTTCGATTTAACAAAGCGCAGTGGCAAAAGTGCCGAGCAGTGAGCACAGACGCATTGCAATTGCTTGTCGAAACTTATATGCAAATATCCGGCATAGCACACATTCCACCCGGATGAACCATTTCCATTTGGTATTCCCTTTCCCCCGCTTTTACAGAAACGAACGAAAATTTCTGAACCATTTGTGTGGATAACCGGTGCCAGGCTTCCCTCTAAGTAGAAAATGGAAAATTTAGTTAGTGACATTTTGTGGTTGGTACAACTCAATCCCGTTACTTTTTCTCGTACCAAAAAGACTACCATTTGAGTTTGACGGAAAAATTTTCACCGAGATCTCCGTATTTCCGTATGCGTTCTAGCCAACCGCTGTTTTCCTTTTGACTAAGTGGGTAAAAATAATGTTCGAACAATTTTTAAATTTTCGCGTTTTATAGACATCACTATTCATTCCCTCAAGTCATTAAACGTCTGAAAGGCGGACAGCAAATAGTTATGAATTTAGATAATTTTCTTTTCAAATGATCCCCTGGCTACATTTAATGATACCTCTAATTGGTGCGAAGATCACGGCACATGCCATCAGTTGCACTATACACGAAGTCACTTAATTCAGTTTAAAAGGAAACTATTGTAATAGAAATAGTCGCACAAAAAGGAATTGCTTCGGTCCATGATTATTAATTTTAAAGAAAACAAGAAAGAATAGGCGATGAATAAAATTACAACCTTTTTAATTTAGTAATGGTATCCCTGGCAACGTGTATTCCTAAAATGACATACAAAAAGTGGCAAAAAGACCAATTATGAAATAACAGTCAGTCCGCTAGAAATAAACATCTGCATCTGTTTCGGGTCACATGTATTGCCGCGTGTTCACTTCCGTTTTAATTGTGCTGGTTTTCGCTGCGTTTTCACCCGTTCTTTTCATCTCGGTCTTCAGCTTTTCCTTTTTGATAATGCTTGATGTGGTGCAATTTTACCCCTGGTTTGACTTTTTTTGTCCTTTTATTCGCAATTCATTGCCTTATAATTCTGAGCAAGATTCTGAGAGCTGATTGGCTAACTAAAGTGCATTAATGGCGTGGAACGCACCATTTTCAGTTTTTTTTTTCACGCATTGATGACATCTTTTCCCTTCAGCGATGTTCTATAAAAATAGTCAGAGTTTTTAAATTTTAAATTAATTTACAATGTGATTAAATTTTCATTTGAAATCTTAATATTCAGTTTTGCTTATGTTGCTATTTGAAAATGAAATATATTTCTAAACTTTTTGCAGCTGGGACCGTTGTTGTTCAAATAGAAATCGTCGCTTTTGCAATGCAGAGCACTCAGCTTAGTTTGAATATTCAAAGATTTAGACACACCTTGTTCTTGCTCTCTTCTCGGGATGCAAAAAAGACCAGACACGGGAGATCGGCGGAAATAAAGCCGAATGAATGAAGCCACAAGATGAGTGTACAAAGACGGAAATCTTTATGTTATACTGCGCCTAGCTATAGTTCGGTATTTGAACTTCTCTTTTTCTTTACAGCCAGCCTGTCCGTGTTTTGGCCGGTAAGGCACTGACTCGGATAAAGGCGGATTTCCACTATCGCATAATTTTTACGTGCGTACGCACTTAAATTTTACGCGCGTAAATAAAATAGAGACAATGTATGAAAGGACACGCGTAAACGTAAAAGTTGAACCTCGCTCAACTTTCACGTTTTACTCGTGGCTTTTCATACATTACCTCTATATAATTTACACGCGTAAATTTTACGTGAGTTTGCACGGAAAAATTTCGCAACAGTCTTAGAGTGGTTTTCGTTTGAGTGTCGTAAAACCAAAACCAAAGTAATTACTCTGGCCAATCACATAGGACACAGACAATACATTGAACCAATCAAAACTCGAAGTAATTACATGTGGCTGACGCAAAGCGCGGGAAAATGCATGCGAGCGCGTCACAATTGGCTTTGGTTTTACTTCTGATTGGATGAAAAGGTGGCGCGAATCTTTTAAGCCAATCGCATCGTGTAGAAAGTGCAAAACCAATTACTTTTCGACACTCAAATGAAAACCGCTCTAACCCTTAACTTAGTACAACATTCAAAAACAGAGAATAAATTAAATTGAAACCGAGGATATAGAATTGAACAACTACATGTGCATATTTCCACTTTCCGGAGAAGTCCGCGAGCGAGACTCTTCTGTATATTTGCTCGTAAAGGATATTTACCCGGGCCGGAGCGCAGTACTGAAGAACACGGCATTGACACTACAATCAGGCTGAGGTCTACTGTTTATAAGTAACATAACTCGGTATAACTTATTCCCCTTTGTGGTATTTTCTTTTTATATAAAGGCTATATGCCTATTGTACGTTGCTTTTAAAGTTTTGCATAAACCATTGGCATTAAACTGTACTACAATCATGAGCTTTGATCAATTTTTATCGGCAGCAACTCTTCCTTTCTTCTCAGTCTTATAATTAATGCCAGATGGACATTCATGAATTAAAAAAGAGAACAAAAAAAAAGAAAGAAAAAGTAAAGTAAGTTAAGGATATTCCTTTCGTTTCATGGAAAGTAGTTTTTAAGTCTCAAATACCTGAAAGATCATACAGCATTAGGAATGTTGATCCTGAGTTTTAGCCGTAGGGAAAGCTTGAAGCTGAAGGAAAAATTCTGTTTTATCAACAGGAACTTTAAAACGTTTCCAGCTGCTGTTTATAACAACTTTGAAAGCTAAAAGCGTTTGACTGAAACGATCGAGCATTAAGTAAAACGTCAAGTAAATTTGGAAATTGTAGGAAATTCACCATATTGAAATAGATCGATAATTCCTCAGCAGGTTTTTACAGCGTTATAGACTGAAGCTATTAATTATTTTTGTATCCCTTTTGAAAGGGCAAAAATATAAAATAACGTTTGAAAAAGAAGAAAATACCATTTTACCCTCTGTAGAAAAGCATGAAATTTTACCAAAAGATTTCATGCAGATAAATTTCGCATAATTTATGCATGCATTTTAAGAAAAATAAAAATTTATGTATATTTTTGCAATAATATTGTGTTTTTTGAAGGAAAAAACTAATAAAAGCGGTTTCCTCTGACATCGCAGAGACCGACAATATGCCTCAAATAATGAACGAAGAATAATTTATTATAAATTTATTTTTATAGCGCCACCAGCTTCGATTCAGATTAATTTAAAAACTTTATCGTCAATTTGTGGTTCAACTCCCAATATTTACTTAATTCTAACGCATTGATGGGCTCCTGATGAGAAGCAAGAATTGATGACGACCAGGATGTATTCAAACTTATTCAGGGGCAGCGGGTGAGGTGAGAGTAGTTTATCAAATTTTTACACTGGACCCATGTTCATAAAAAATGACGCCTCTTCCGGTACTACTAGGTGCTGATCTAAGGCCAGTTGCATAGATATAACAAATGCACAGTTACAGTCTCAACTTATGCAGTTGCGAAAAAAGAAGCCTGAAAAAATCGGGGGGTTGCCCGGATTAACCCTGACTGCGACACCGAGGCAGGGCTCTAAGCAATTTGCGTCGGCAAGCCATGCCACGTAACTGGAAGCTGATCATTAAATTTGTTCGTATTATACCCGGGAAAGATGAAGATGAAATGACAAATACATGAATTTCCTATATTGGAACCCCGGAATGAGGAAAAAAATGCAAGATTGTTCCTGTTAAAGACGCAACGTATGCCCGCGAAAAGCTCTGCACCAGTATCGTAGAGGTCATTGTTCGAATTGCAGCAAACGAAAGTATCTAAAACGTCTACCATCCTCGAAAAAGCTATTCCAGTAATACTTTTTCGAACAAAACAAAAGAATTACCACAATTAATCAAACCGCAATTACCAAATTGCCTATTTGTAGAGAGTGACATGCATGTTTATTTGTTGCTGCTGCCGGAAGAGTTCCTGAACTTTCTTGATTTACTGATACTCAACAATTTCATTCAATGTTAATTCAAGCACAAAGAAAAATAACAACAACAACAACAAATCCAAGACTTGAAGAGGTATTTCAGTTAAATATCAAGTGTAACGGTTTTGTTGGTGTCAGCAGTAAAAAGCGCTATTGTAAGACTGGAGGACACTGAGTGCAGAGGACGAGAATAAACTGCGTCGGGATTAGCTCAGTCGGTAGAAAAAAGCTTGACAGCAGAGCGGGAGGCCGTTTGGGTTAGATTCCTGGGGCCTGACCAATACTAAGGGTTTAAAAAAAGGTCAGTGCCTTTGTCCTAGCTGCAAACGGCTAGACCTTCTCTTGCCCTCGGATGAACACGTATAAAATGAAGCCTCGTTTCCAGTGAGTAGGAGACGCAAAATTAGTGTCCCCTGCCAAGTATACTTTCGTGCTAAATACATTGACACTGAAATAAAGTGACTGTATTTTTTTTTAATTCACCCCTCTCAGTCATTATTCTCTGGACATCATCTTGCTTTCACCTAATCTGGATATAACTCGAGAGTAGCCAATTTTGTCAGTTTCTGTATATTTGATTTCAATTGAAAGCTGTAACGTAAATTAAATTGCGTATCAGTCCTTTCTGAGTAATACATCCAGAATCGCATATCAAACAAGCTTTTAGATCCGCAAGAAATGACCCATCTCCTCCTGTCAAAAGTCAAATAAGAGGTCGCATTAGCGGCAGGACACGCAATACCTTCCGGGTTATCCATCCGTCCTTTTTTCCTTTTTTTCTCGACGGAGAAAGCTCACATGCTATGCACAGGCGAGAAAATCCCCGTGTATTAAAGACCCTTTACCCTTTACCCTCGCCTCATCAGTAAAGAGTCTTGATACGCGGAGATTTTTCCCGTTCATTCACCCGACGGCTATGCCATGCTGATGAGCCCCAATAAGGGCGAAACAGCTGTCCATGGCTGCCACTGCCCGGGTAATATGGCTGCGCGCATGCGTGAGTTACTGGCTAGGCGGTGGGTTGGTGTATGTGTGCCCCTTGCTTTAAGTTTGTCTTACAAAAGATATGCAAAAGTAAGGTTTACATGAGGCATTACCCAAACGTCATTTTAAGGAATATTACCGGTATGGTATTTTCCGCAATGGTTTACTTGGAGCCTCCATATGTGCTGTACCCTTGAGTCAACCCATACCCATAAAGAATTATTTTTAGAACAGGCTTTCCCGCGAAATTAATGTGTTTTCGAGGACGTCCGCATATTTCTGTAGTGAAAAAATGGCGACGAAAGAGGGAAATTGGCCGACAAGTTTACTCCTTGTTCCATCACCGTAGCTCCTGCCTCTCTTCCTTCCCTTACAACCGAGGAAAGCTGGTTTCGAGTTAATATAAATAATATGTAATCTGGCTTAAAAATATTGCTATACCGTAAACTGCCGCCCATAAGCCCTGGGCTTATACAAGTTCGTAAGGGGTTTTGGGTGGGATTATAAATAGGCTTTTGTACATTATGCTAGCATATTTTCGAGCATTTTAGTGAGGCAAAAGCATTCAGCATTATTCTCGAGAGCATTTTAGTGGCATTTTGCCCGGAAAATTAATTTTTCCGAGAAAATAAAATAGAAATTAACTTTTTTCAGGAGCCCATGCCCCATGAGCTCCTGCTTTTTTAAGCAAAATTAAGACTAAAACTCAAAATTCACAAAAAACCTAATACAGCTGGTTTTTTTGGCTGAATTTATGAACTTGTACACGTTGTCGTTGTTACTTGCAACACTTGCACGTTTTTGTAAGTGTAAACTTTGAAATTAATTTAAAAAACCGTTTGTATAATGAGCATTAACCGAGCATTTTAGTGACTTTTTTGGAGAGACCGAGCATTTTAGTAGGAAAAATGGAGCATTAAGGTGGAGCATTTTAGTAGGGAAGCAAAAGCATAATGTACAAAAGCCTACTTATAAAGGGGGGAGGTTATATCCGGATGGGCTTATAAGCGGACGAAAATAAAAAACGTTTCGCAATGAGCAACAGCCTTGTTGATCGACGTATGATTTAAATTGATTACTCTTACAATTGAAGCCTTAAAAAGGCAGCAATAAATCGAATTCAGTTAAATTTCAAAACAAAATCAAAACTGTAACTGGGGCTTATATCCGGATGGGCTTATAATCGGATGCATTTTTTTGTTTGCATATAAGATTCTTTAGATCAGTGGAGATTTGGAGATTGTTTTTGTTTGATTCACCATTCTAACATTGCCCATATGCACCTACCATCTTCTTTAGCCTCCCTCCCCCACCCCCCTCTCCTCCTCCCCCGGTGAAATTGGAAACAATGGTCGTGTTGAACAAGGTGTATTAAGGGCAATGTGACAATGGTGAATGTGTTTTCAAAAGGGATTTTTTTCCCTCTTTAAATCACGCAACCCCTTGACCAGAGGGTGAATGGAAGGCTCCTAAAGTTATAAAGTAGAGATTTAAGGATTTCTTTGTTTCAGTTGGTTGAAAAGTTTGTTGCTCCAGCCTTGTATTTGTAGCTTTGGTTACTAACGTCGTGGTCGATTCTGATTCGATTCGTGAGTAAGAAAATAAATGAACTTGTCCGTCTCATAAAAAGATGAAGTTTCTACCTGAAGAGTGTGACCGGCTTGCATTAAACGAGGTGGGTATCATAAATCACCTTGACCAAAATTCAATCCAGTGCACGTATATTCTAAATTAGTAGTATTTACTAACATCTGCACTAAAATTAAATTCACTGAATATATATTCGCAGTATACAGTTTATTTAAGATCCTCTGCAAAAAGGTATAAAGTTACATCCCTGGCAACCACGTTTTATTTTTATCACCTGAAAATCAGTCTTCACTTCTATTCAGCAATCTCATGTTATTTTGCCGCTAGTATGAGGGTCTGAGTTATATTCCATACGAATATCATCAATTATTAATGTCACTCATGCTGATAATATAACAGGAATAATTCTTCCTTTGTTTTAATACAGCGCGAAATATTCTCTTCACGCTGCCGTATGCCAGTGTTTCTAGGATCATACAGCAAACGAAAAAGCAAAATTTTACTAATACATTAGAATAATGATTATATAATATAAATTATTATCTAATTTTACGGTGGCTTTTTCTAGTTTCTATTTTAATTTATTTTATTTTTTCTTGTTTCAGTCTCATTTGGCAAGGTAAGGCGCTTAATGTCATTTGCGAACGGAAAAAAAAACAGTTAGTGAGAAACTGAATAGCAAAATTTTAAAAAAATAATAAATTAAAAAACCTGTACATTTGTATTTGTTCGAGTGACACAACATTTTAGATTTGTGTTGCCTGTTCTTGATAATTAGCCAAAAAGCTTCTCACTACACTTAACAGTCAATCGGCTTGTTCAGGGGGAAGCTCGTTTTACTTAAACTAAGCGACTATTTGTGAAAGACCGAGTATGTATAGTCGCGCGAGTAGAAATCGACGGAGGCATGTTTACCGTATCAACTGCTATTTGTTTTGAGGTACTTGAGAAGTTAACCTGTTCAGTTTTCCCGGCACTTCATCATCTTTCTGTAAAGATTAATCGGAATAAATAGAACTTGTGCTGAGCGCCGAACCATTAGAGTCCATTTGATCGGTGCTTGCTCTTCTCCCAAGGTGAAACTGATCTAGTAGCCATTCAAGCCGGAGTTTATCCCCACTCAGCTTTCTCTCGTACTGCCCTTTTAAAACCCTCTTAAGGTCCTTCTTCTCGTTTTTAAACCTGTTCTCAATTTCGAGCTTCTCGTGGTCGAATTTTAATTTCAATGCTCGCATTTCCAAGGAAAAGCACTTTTCCAGCTGTTCTTTTTGATATTTCAAAATAGAGATGTCGTGCTCGTAACCTTGTATTTCCGACTCGAATTTCAACCTCTGTTGTTGAAGCATTCTGCGAAATTCCACCTCGAACTTACGTCTGATGTCTTCCTTTTCTTTAATAAAGCCCTTTTCCATGTCCGACTTTTCTCTTCTAAAAATGTTCATTAAATCGTTCTTTTGCTGTTTGAACCTCTGTTCCATGTCAATGATTTCCAACGCGAACTGGTGCTCAACTAACTTGTGCTTATTGGCGTAGTGAAAATGCATTTTGGTCTTCTCTTGTTTGAGCTCCAGGCTCATTTCGGCATCTGATATACTTTTAAAGTGCATAAAATCCTCGAACAATTTCCGCCTTCTCCTCAAGGAACCTTCTTTCTATATCAGATCCATCGATCATAGCTAGATTTTCCTCCGAATTTCGTGAACAGTCGCTTCCCATGGTCTTGATTTTATTAACCTAAGAGCGCGTTGTTGGCGAGATCAAAGCACATCGCAGCTTACAATGCAATTTCCTGCCGAGCGCTGACCCTTGATCGAGTCATTTTATTTGGTGTGATGATAACCCAAGACCAATGCGTGCGCAGTTTGCTGACCGCGTTTTCAGTTAATGGGTGGGCACGTCAAGAGATTTTTTGGCTGAAATTAATGATCAAGTCTTGGAAAATTAACATTTCATTTCATGCTTCACGGGAAGCTGAGTTCAAGGAATTAATTAATGGAGTGTACTCAGCGATAAAAATACACTATCGCTTCACGGGGTTTTGGACTAAAACAAGATCTTGAAAACCGAATATCATGGAATATGCATATGCATGTGGATTAACAGCCTTGACGTTATCTAGCAAATCTCATTGGTTTTGATCATAAGAAGTCCTTGCTTCTGAAACAGCTGGCGATCAGAACCGAAACTAATCCATAATTTGCCCGATCGAAAAAACTTTTTTAGGCTAATTTGAGAAGCGGCGTTGATACGCGATGAGCCTTATAAAAACACTGATAGAAATTACCGTCGGTGAAGAATCGCACGATAACATACACCTTTGTTTTGAGAATGTTTGCAGCCTACTGTGACATCGAACCAGAAAGCGATAACCTTTTCTTAATCTGAAATCGGGTGTAATGGAGTTAGTCGAGTAGGCTGCGACGTTATTAATGACAGATGTCGTTGTCTTTTCATAAACCCGAATCTCCACTTTTCAAGGAAGGATATATTTCTTTGTTTTCAATGTGTTTTCCGACGCCCGTCAAATGCTTTTGACTGATAGAACTGGTGTAATCTGTTTTTTCCTTGCTGGTACCTGACAAAATTAAAAGATATTTCGCTCGCGCCATGTGAGAGTCAAAATCAATGTTTTGAAAGCAGAGAACGCCGCAATGATCCACTTTTATCAAGTGTGTAACGTCTGACTCTTTTGCTTTAACGTCATGACATCTGTTCCCTCAAAGATCTAAAGCCTAACTGCCGGCCGTCAGTGTCATAGTTTGGTACTGACTCGGCAAACAAAAGAGAAAAAGGACTGCCTGATCGCTGGTTCGGCAAAACAACAGTCTGAAAAGACCAAGTGTCAAAAAAGTTTCATAAAGCATTTTCCGCTCATCGAAAAGAAGTGTTGTCAGAAGCCTTCAATTAATTGAAGGGCTGAGAAAAACTGCATTATGGGTGGAATCAAGAGCTAGCTGCAGCACAGGGTATAAATCGAACCTCCATGTGCGACCAGTTCTCGTAAGCGACCGTCTCCCATAAGCGACCGCCAATCCACAACACCAAAATTTTCCCAGTCAAAGCCTTACAGTTGGAACCTCTTGTAAACTACCACCTCCTCGGTATATAAGCGACCGCAACCACTTTCTGAACCTGACGGTTAAAGATTTTCCATTGTTTTTAACCCCCTAAAAAAGCGACCACTTGACGCCGTTCTCTGATTTCTATTTTCGCTGTATGCCCTATCTTTAGAACATACCAAGAACTTTAGTGACAACGTGCAATTGCACATATTAAGTTTCACGCCATTCAAAATAGATCAAAATAAAACTCAAAACCATTCGACAGATTAAGTCCAGAATCTGGGAAATGAAAGGAGGTAAATATACAAAGATCCTCGCCAAGATTTGGGTCGAAGGAATAATTCGGTTACGAGATATCCGAGGAAATGTTTTACCCAAATTTATAGAGCTTTCATGGAGACGCCATGCTGGAGAATCCGCATGAGCTCCAACATGACGGACGGAAACCAACAGAAACATCTGTTACCGAGTTTTGCTACAAAAGCGTGAATTTACTCCTCGAGGAACTCATAAACATTAAAGTAATACTTTTTCTAAGACTTGAACAGTTTTGATAGCAAAATTCCTCGAAAAAAGTCACTTTCGTGACAGCTCCCTCGGCCGTCATGTAAATGCTACGTCACGCAAAAGCTTCGAAATTCAAGCGTACTCTATTAAGCGGTACGCAGCTCTTACAAGATGTGCTGTGATTGGTCGATGGATTTTTTATAATAATTCTTCTAGCATGAAAGAAATATAAAGTATATAAGGAATATGGGGAATACGTAAATAATAAAGTGTGATGAAGTTATGAATTTACGTAAGTACAGTCAGACAACGTTAGGAATAGTTATTGTGAATTCAGTAAGTAATCTGAGGAAGTATTAGTTATTTAATTACCACTATCTCAACGCCCTAAAGTAACTTAGTAACTAGTAGTAACTTACTGGTTCTCCCTCGTTGCCCTTGTTGCCCTCGTTGCCCTTGTTGCCCTGTTGCCCTTGGTGCCTTGTTGCCCTGGTTGCCCTGTTGCCCTTGTTGCCCTTGTTGCCTTGTTGCCCTGCTGCCTTGTTGCCCTTGTTGCCTTGTTGCCCTTGTTGCCTTTGTTGCCCTTGTTGCCTTGTTGTCCTTGTTGCCTTTGTTGCCCTTGTTGCCTTTGTTGCCCTTGTTGCCCTGTTGCCCTTGTTGCCTTGTTGCCCTGGTTGCCCTGTTGCCCTTGTTGCCTTGTTGCCCTGGTTGCCTTGTTGCCCTGTTGCCCTTGTTGCCTTGTTGCCTTGTTGCCCTTGTTGCCTTTGTTGCCCTTGTTGCCTTGTTGTCCTTGTTGCCTTTGTTGCCCTTGTTGCCTTTGTTGCCCTTGTTGCCCTGTTGCCCTTGTTGCCTTGTTGCCCTGGTTGCCCTGTTGCCCTTGTTGCCTTGTTGCCCTGGTTGCCTTGTTGCCCTGTTGCCCTTGTTGCCTTGTTGCCTTGTTGCCCTTGTTGCCTTATTGCCTTGTTGCCTTTGTTGCCTTGTTGCCTTTGTTGCCCTGGTTGCCTTTGTTGCCCTTGTTGCCTTGTTGCCTTGTTGCCTTGTTGCCTTGTTGCCTTGTTGCCTTGTTGCCTTGTTGCCCTGTTGCCCTGCTGCCTTGTTGCCTTGTTGCCCTGTTGCCTTTGTTGCCCTTGTTGCCTTGTTGCCTTGTTGCCTTGTTGCCTTGTTGCCTTGTTGCCCTGGTTGCCCTGTTGCCCTGCTGCCTTGTTGCCTTGTTGCCCTGTTGCCTTTGTTGCTCTTGTTGCCTTGTTGCCTTGTAGCCTTGTTGCCCTGGTTGCCCTGTTGCCCTGCTGCCTTGTTGCCTTGTTGCCCTGTTGCCTTGTTGGTCTGGTTGCCCTGTTGCCCTGGTTGCCCCGTTGCCCTGCTGCCTTGTTGCCCTGGTTGCCCTTGTTGCCCTGTTGCCTCGTCGCCCTGGTTGCCCTTGTCGCCTTGCTGCCGATATTGCCCTTGTTGTTCTATTTTTCAGATGTGCTAAAGGTGATTTCCACACTTGGCAGATGCTTTTGGGGGTATGGATATGCTTGGAATTGACTGAGCAATTATGATGACGATACCACCATCTCGTTTCATAACAATGACAACAGTAACAGCCTTCGAGCAAGCTCTTCTTTTCATGCATCAGTCAAATCCAACTGCCCCGAGATGCCTCGGGCCAATCCTCGGAGAGAATATGAAATTGGGTTCATTTAAAGAATGGGTCTGAAAAAATTGGCGAGGGTTAGGTAGTCTGATCGGAGAAGACTGAAACTGTTTTCACCAGCCCACCCCCCTCCCCCCGTCGCGCTTAGGGACTGAAATGGCCGATTTTGCTCTCACTTAGGGTATTTGAAACGGAAAGTCACCATATTTGCCTATAGAGGTATCGTTCAGGACTGTGTATAAAGACATTTACACAAAATGCAGTAACAAAGACCATACATTAATCTCCAGTCTTGTTTCTGTTACTTCAGGTCTTCTTAACATTAGCGATAAAGTTTTGGTATCATTGGACATCCTGTCAGAATGGAGGGAGCATTTCAAGCGCGGTAGCCCTATATCAAATGTAATTGATTCAAAGGTCTCGTTCTTGGCTTCCAAGTCTCAGGTAAGAAGTATAGGATCGTTAAGCTGTTTTTAAGTTCAACATTGCAATAAACAATTCTAATTCAACTTCAACTACCTCACTGTACTGTCCACTTCCTCTGTCCAAGCTAGCTAACTTGTGAAATCTATGCCGACCACCTTTCTCGTAATCCATTCACAGTCCCAGTTGTCAGAAGGAGAGCTCAGATGGATAAAGGACCTTCTGTACAATGGCTTTTATGCCTATCAGGCATTGACCCCAAGAGACCTTAATTCGGTAATCTGTGGCATTTGCGGGATCGCGGGAGAGATCTACCTGGGCGACGGCAACGAGAAAAACTGTTGCAGTAACAAACATGTGAGTAAATGAACAGTGAATTATGATAACTACTCTTGAGCCAATCGATCTAATCAACTGCTCCGTATTAATTAACGGGGGGACGTTGTCTTTTTTACGTTGACATTTTTTAACCGAATGCTCTATTTGACAATGTAGGTGAAATTCCCCGAACAGGAACAAGCGGGCGTAAGTACCCAAAAAGGACCAAAATCTCTAGAGAACATGCTTGACGATCTAAAGCTTTATTGGTTAGAGAAAATTACGTACACCAGAGTGCTCGCTGAGCCTGAGTTCAATGCTGCTACTCTCCCTCCAGTTATTGCGCCCTTACTTCGAGCACAACAAGTGTTAAATACTGAAGGAGAGAAGAAAAGCGTTTACCTCTCCGCGAACGCTGATGGTGAGTCAAGGTTATTTACGAGTGGAAGAACATATAGTAATGCCAATTCGGCTGCATCCCAGTTAAGGGCACCTGAAAGGAGTCCCAACACTGTACAGTTTTTCCCGCCTCTTAACCCGGGAGTATGACTTAGCTTCCCTTGAGCCGAATTGAAGGCAAATGAAAAAAATTAATATATTGTAATTGCTCATTTACATTCGATTCCGCTTTAGAGACTACAATACTTATATCTTGCTGCAACAATAATGGTAGCGACCTATCTATCGCGAAACAGCGACGGTACCTCACTTTACCTGTGTACTTTGTGGTTCAAAATTGTCCTTAGTTTAGTTGTTTTTCCAGTTTCCATGGTGTTTGGGTACTGTTATAATAATGCGTTGGAAGCAAAGAAAAATAGAAATTGGAACCAAGGATAAAATTGAACCCCAACAAATACAACAATGGTAAGGGATTCCAAAGAAATGTTAATTTCTAAGTTCATGTAGCAACAAGAGATTTAGATGTGTATGCTTCGCAGAAACCATTGAACAACAGTCATAACATAGTGAAACGTCCATTCTTACACCTTCCTTCGACAGGTGATCAAGCAGTACTCCATGATATAATCAAGACGGGGAAGATAGAAATGAACCGTCTAGAAGAATACAGTGCAGGGGAACTTAAGAACTTCTGCAAGGAATGCAAAATCCCTTATTCTGGGAAGTCAATGGTATCTATTTTCAAATCAAGAATAAATGTTCAAGTTTGAATCACGAATACTCCCTTTCCATGTTGTGTTCTTCGTCGGGAAAGGTGGCGGCGGGCAGAGGGAGGAGGAGGAGGGGGATGGTGTCTCGTTATGCGTGTTCGTAGTTTTCCACATTCGAAAAATTTCCCAGGAATAGATACGGATTTCAGCGCACAAAAAAAGACAATTGAAAAGTAGACTAATTAGGTGGTACGACAGAGCAGGGATGCATGTGGAACTAAAGCAAAACTGACTGTGCCTAAGTTTGGGCCGTTGTTGAGAAAGAAGGGTGAAATTTTTCAAACTCAAAAGAAATGGGGGAGGTCTTTGAAATACAGTAAAACTGAGGGAGAGGGAGGGTGTTTTATAATATAGTATGTTGTTTGTGTCCTTAGGTTGCCGTTTTTCAGAAGCTTTCCTTCGTTTCTACGTTTATTTTGCTCCCAAATCCGGTCTTCATTTGTGAGCCGACGTTAAGTTTACCGCCCCGGGGTATACCTTGTTGAATGTTTCCATTTTATTACCAAGGATACCGAGCATAACGGTTACCGTTGAAAGAGATTATGGTTTATGAGCTCGCTAATTGCAACAGGCTTTTTGTTTTTGGGAGGGGGGGTGGGGAACTTGTGGCCCGTTTTGGATCTATCCTATCCACTCGCGGGGATTTCGCTAAAGAAAGTACCCCCCTTCCCCCTTTAGTCAAAAACACCTGTCTCCCCCACCTTTTAAACAACAAAAACTTATGTAAAAATATCAATTTTCTTTTAGGCAAAGATGAAAGCAGACTTGATGACTCTTTATAAAGGAATCCTTTATGGCTTTTGTCCTTGCCATGGCTACAATAAAAAATCTGGCAAAACTGGCGGGTTTTACCACATGGTGTGCAGGCATGGGGTAAGCTATGTAAAAGAGGCAAATATTATGCAATATTATGACAATTGTTTATATTTATTTAAATCGTTAATCCTTGGCAAATACCATGAGTTCTGAGAAGAAGTTTTAAATTTGAGCATTTCAATAATGGCATTATCATCGGCCAATGTGCATCATAACTCACACTGTAATGGCCCTTAAGTATGATTACGCCAGACTAGCAAATGTCACCAACACGCTTCGTTTGTAAACAAGTATTTTTAATTTTCCACAGTGCACTGTGGCATCCAAAATACTGGTGCTGTCTGAGTCTGTCCGTGATGCGGCAGATCTCTACCTATCAGTCAAGTACCAGCCAATAATCCTCATCAACGAATCACCATGTGGTTTTGTGCGGCATTTAGAGTGCAGGGATGCAGAAAGGGCAAAGCAACTGTGGGGAGAATTTTCCGGTTGTTTTCAGCGTCCAAAGTATGCCACAACTATCGGCCGGGTAAGGAAGTAATGATCAGTCTTGTTTTACTATACATTAAAATACACTGTAAAAACATGATTTACAAGGATTTTTGGGAGAATAATTATTAATTCATTGTTGATTTTTTCTTTTTGATGTGACTTTGTATCCATCATGTAACATGGAAAATTTGTGTATTCTTTATTGAAAAAGGACCACAATTTTCCAGAAATTGTTCCAGCAGAATACAGAACTGCAGGAGAAACTACCAGCACTGAATCACCACACACACATCCCTACACAGGAACTACCAGGAGGTTTGTCCTTCAAGATCGCTTTCATGCATCAAAAAACCCCCACAAGTCTCCTTTGTGCCTCTTCCATGATGTCAACCTCTGTCAGCAGGCAAATTGCATCACTACCAGCACACAAGAGTCTGAAAACTCAAGAAAAAATCAACGCAGATTAAGAAGTACCTGTGCCCAGAACTTTGGTCTGCACTTCCTCTACAATTACCTCATGGACTATTACCAAAACAAGGCCATTGTGAAAGCACAGTATGATTCCCTTAAACCTTATTTAAAGTCTGGGCAATCAATTTCAAGAGACAAATTCCATAGATTTATAATAATAAGTAACAATTAAAGTCAGTTGCACATGACATTAGCTGTGGTCACACTACAGACCTAGGTGAACTCTACTTGTTGACAGTCTACCAAAGGAAACTTGATTTTTTAAGTGTGACCGATTGTTCCCTTGGTAACTTACCTCGAGAAAATTTTTATTGTCTGGGGCTTGGATGTGTCTCGAGAAAAATAGAGTGTCCCTTGACAGCTACCCTAAAGTGATAGCTGGCTACGTTTTTGTCTTCACCTTGCATGTTGAATTAGCTTAACAAATCACAGCAAGATAAAAAGAAAAATGTCTCTTCAGTTTTATCAGCTAGATCCTCCCTTAGAATCTTGCCTTCTTGAATTTACATGCCAAAAATTTCAACTGTGCGTGAAAACCTTAGGAGCCGATACCAGTATTGTGATCTTCACAGACAAAAGTGTGACCACAGCTATTATGAGAAGGAAAAATGTCGAGCCTAGGGGGTGGTGGGGGGGGGGGGGGGGTACTCAGGATTTCAAATGACAAGGATGATTGAGTGGGGCCAAAAATCAAACTCCCCCAAAATCCCTTGTGTTTCAAAATCTCCACAAAGTATCATATGCTACAACACAAAAAGAAACATGACTATGGAATAACCAGAAAAATCCATACTTAATCAAGCTGCCCAAAAAAATACTTGCCAAAATTTTCCTATGCCACAAAAAATCCCAAAATCGAAAATTTCAAACCCCCAAATATTCTTCTATCATTCCTGTCACTTGAAATCCGGAGGACTCCCTGAAGTCTAGAATTGCGTATTTTCAACGGAGGATAATGGAACGGAGAGGTGCACCCCCAGTGTACCCTTTGGAATACAGTGTAGGTGAATTTCAGTAAAGTTGTTTTAGTGACAGAAGTTTGTTTCCTGATACAATTTTTTCAAGCTAGGTTACCTCTTAGCTTCCTTAATCCTCTAGCCCAAATTATTCATACCAAGATTCAAATTTGAGAGCTTCTGGAATGCTTTTGCCCATTTCGTCTAAGTGAAACCCTGTATCCCTTGACCGATGCTCCAAGATAACCGCTGAATTCAAATGACCTATCCCATAACTTTCTGAGTCTTCAATAGTTTACCTCAGTAGCCCCCAAGCAAAAGTTTGAAATGGAAAAAAAAAACACACATCCAAATAAACTCTAAATAAATCCATCATGCATTATATATAAATTGAAAACCTAAATGCCCAGGGGGTACCCAGATTTTAAGTGAAAGGGATGCTTGAAATCCAGAGTACCCCCTTAGCCTAAACCCAATGTAATGCACTTATCAGGGGGCCATCCCAGGGGGAGGTGTTTCCCCAGGGAACCCACAGGCTTTTGCAAAATAATGTTGCAATATTTCTTCACAGAAAATTAACACTTATATACTTGCTATAATAGAGGCAATATCTTTAACTAACACGGGTCGCTAAAACTTAAGTGAATAAAAAAAGTTTACCAGTCTACTATATGTGGTAAGGTTTAATTAGCTTACTTAGGTCATCAAGTGAGAAAGGCAATGTTATTGTGTCTCAGTTAAAATAAATGACAAGTATTCATATTTTCCAATATTTTTAGTCACGTAATACGAATAAACTGCTGCATCTTGCTATAAATTACATCTATTGTAGATTAAAGTAAATGCAGCTTGTATGATCAGAAATGAAATCATATTATAGATGTTAGCAGCCGTATATTCTAAGAAAAGGAAGAGAGTTGAGTTGTTTTCGTTTATTTATATCTGGCGCGAAGGATAAATAAAATACCGAAAAGGTCGGGCACGAACTCCCACGAGACATACCTTTCTTATCCGGTTACAAGAAGATCGTCTGCAGCTCTAAGGCTCTGATCTGCCTTCTTTGTAATCTCTGAATCTTTCTTCGTCGGCGGTTCTGAAGGTTCTGATCTGCCTTCTTTTTATTCTCTGAATCTTTGTTCTGTGGTTCTTATCTCGGCCATATTTAATACTAATTGTTTTCAACAGCCAATCAGAGAACTCCTTGTAAAAAGCTGCGTGTTATCCGTCTATTACAAAACCAAGAACCCTTTTGAAGCGAAAATTTGTTCGAAATTAGTTTTCAGATGCTCTAATACACCATGAAAGTAAAACAACAATGTGCCTGGACCTTTTCTAGGAAGAAACCCCCTGTAGTTCGATTCTTGTAAACTACACCTCTCATAAGCGACCACTCAGTCTTTGCATTTTGGTTGGTCGCTTACGGGAGGTTCGAGTGTAGATCTTAAATGATGTCTACAATAGGCATGTTTCAGGGCGCTGAAAAAGTCCAAAAGAGAACCAACTTTCGATTTTGGGTGTGGTCATTTAGGGTAGTACCCGGGTCAACCTATTTTTTCGTGGGAAATCTAGTGCCGCAAAGATTCTGGGAACGAGAATCCATTGTTGTGTGCAATGGCAGGCGTGATCATCGAAAATAAGGAGAAAATGGTAAAGTTTGTGGGCAAAACTTCCTGCAAATGGACTGTTCTATTACTACTATCAGTGGAAATATTACGTTCCTCGTTCTGTGGCATTTGTGGGCAAATGAATTCGCCGGTGTAGCTGCAAATCACTGGAATGTTGACCACGTTTTGCGCTGTGTCCATGAAACCTCATCGTGGCTTTAGAATTTAATTAAAGGATTCGGCTTATGCTCACAGGTAAGCTTTTATTTATTTTCCCTTTATATATAAAGAACATCTTTAGTTATATTCTTTTAAGAAGAGTTTTCCTTGTCTGAAAGTTTAGTTTCAGTAAACATGGAATGTTTGTTTTCTTAATTAATTCAGTAAATTAACGGTCAGTATAAAACACAGACTGCGGACTCTTGTTTTCACCATGCAAATGAGCAGGTGACAACAATAGTCCCATTGTTTTTAAATCCTAAAAACAATAGTCCGCAGTCAGTCCGCAGTCTGCATTTTACACTGTGCTGTAAATTAATGCTTGAAGCGGGAAATTTAAAGTGAAAGTGTTTTTCGCTTTAAACTCTACCCTGCTAGCAGAGTCGCTTCGATCTTTCCTAGATAAGTCGGGAAAGAGGAAGCGACTCTGCCGACATCTTCAAGTTCCTTTGATCTGCCGATCATCCAGCTTTTTGGATGAGTCAGACAAGTTTTATACTGGATAAACCAGTTGTATCTGTGCACGCAAGCATATTCTGGAATTTTGCTGACTCTTTCTGCGCCCACGTTCCATAGGAAAACAAATAGCTGCCGCTTCAATTTCATGCGGGAATTTTGAGAAAATTATAGATTGAACGTTCAGTTTTAGAAAATTGGAAAATGTACCCAGATTCAAGATGGATTTTGTTTTGGATTTAACCATGTACTTAGTCGATTTTACTTGCGTGAACGGATCCACAATCCAGTAAGTGTTACGCGAAGTTTTTGGAAGGATAAACAAATGGGTTTTGAATAAAAATATAGAAACGATATCTATGCTTATTCTTCTGTGTTTGCTATAACATTAATTCAAAATAAGATCATGAGGCTACAGAATCCATGTTGCATTTAAATGATTGATGCTTTTACAGCTGTTTGTGGATAACACTCGACTTGCGATGCCAAAAACGTCTTTGGATTTTGTATTTCATTACGACGTCAATCAAAATCTGAAGAAGCGGCGCTTTCTTCGCTTTCTCGCGTTTTATACATCGTAGCGAACCTCTTAGGAAACAAAAGGTCGTCGCTCGTGATTTGTGATTGGTGGATTTCGATCCGTTTTGTGTGTTTCTGTGTTTCAAGGTTAGATGCTTTGTTTTTGAAAAGCACCGTAAGTTTTAGCTTAGCTCTAAGATTTTTTTATCTTCTTTACACTAAAACATGGCAAGTTTAGATTCCAAAGGTGAAATTGTTCCTATAGAGCTTCCAAATCCAGAGGAAACACAGCTACAGAAGGGTGAAAACGAACCGGTACGTTCCCGCTAACATTTACATTTGCTGACAAACACAGTGGATGCTACGGTAACGGTTTGATTGACGTCGCAGAAAAATTTGAATTTGGAGCATGCTCAATATGAATTGTCGAGGATGTCGGCAGAGGTTCCTTCCTCTTCCCGACTTATCTAGGAAGATCGAAGGAGACTCTGTTCGCAGGGTATTTAAACTCCTGAACTTTCATCAATCTTAAATTTGATATTGTTTGCAATTTTTCTATTTGTATGGAATTTCTGGGAATACACATTCATAAAATGAATATTACAGTCAAACCTCCATCTCAGACCACTTCGCTTGTATATGATCATCTCCATCATTTAACAACTAGTTCATGCATTAGTGTTGAGATATTGAATGCACGGGAAGTTAAGAGAGCACAAAAGAGAGTGTGAGAGTTGCTTGAGGCACAGCCGAGAGCATCTCTAGCCTCTTGAAATATGCACGGCTGACGCATGAACTAATTGTTTTATAACATGTAGCAGTTAATGTAAAATTTTATTATTGTAGCGCATGCTCAAGGAAGTGTGTGTCAATGTAATGTGTTACTTATAATAATTTGCAAATGGGGGGAGTCGCTTCATTGACAGGGAGGAGATATTAAGGCAAGGAAGGGGGAAGTAAAAGTTGAAGGTACAGAGGAGGTGCAAGGAGCAGCAAATATAATATTATTATGTTTTCATAATTATTCCTTTGGCCCATTTTTTGTCCAAGAACTACCATAGAAATTCATGCAGGAAATGAATGAAATTGAACCTGATCTGCTTCCTGAGGGTGGGAAAGGGGGTACTCTGGATTTCAAGTGATCAAGTGACAGGGATGATCAAATGGGAGCAAAAATCAAAACCCAAAAAAATCCCTTGGGATTCAAACAAAACCACCAAAAAATCCCTGCACCAAAATTTAACCCCCCAAAAATCCCATGCCGAATTTCCGAACCATAAAAATTTTCCAGAAAGCATTATATGATATAACACAAAAATAGAACCATTTAGTTTTGAATACCCAAAAAGTCCCATCTTAAATCAAGCTACCCGAAAAGATTCATGCCAAAATGTTCCCACCTAAAAGCATCCCGAAATTGAAAATTTCAAACCCAGAAAAATCCTTCCATTGTTGCTGTCATTTGAATCTGGAGTAACCCCCCCCCCCGATCTGCTTGCAAGATAAAAAGAATTAAAAAAACCCAAAATTTGCAGTGATCAACAATAACTCTAGGTATTAAAGTGGGCCTTACCTAAGATGATTTCTGTAACTGCCTTTAACAGTGTCATGCACGCTTGCAACGTAAGCATGAAAGTGAAGCCTTCTTAGGGCCACCAGATCTACTGCAAACTTCAAAGAAAGGGTGGTGAATACAAGAACAATTTGTGATTTAGTTAGAGATTAAAAATTAACCCCAAAAGATTTTCCTTGAGCAGTTATAGTAAATGAAAGTGTGTTGGAAAGTGGACAGTGGAGAAACTAACCATAGGCAAGGCTCCTTCAGAAATACATGAAACATCAAGTCTTTATAATAATACTTTATTCAAGACATTTACAACATGGTCAGCGATCAGCAAAGATGGCAGATGTGTTTTGCTTACTGCATGTGATATGTCTTCCGTTCACTGCTTAATGCAGATTCTTACAGCCTTTTTTTTCTTTATTTTTTGGTGTCTCCGTGTGTCCGTTTATGTAACAAGCAAAATGCCATCAAATTAATGACAAGCCTTCTTTGAAGGATCTTTAGTGGCTGCTCGGTAGCAAACTCAAGTCGATTCATTCCAGGCTAGACGACCTATTCAAAAAAGTTGAACAAGGCTCTACAAGCAAGACTTGATTCACTTGAGGCAAGGAATGCGAGTTTAGAAGCCGAAAATGCTAAACTGGCCAGTAAACTGCAATTCTACGAAGCTTCGTTGAATAATTTAGAACAGTATTCTCGCTGTGAGTGTGTAAAAATTTCTGGCATTCTTGAGGCAGAAGATGAAAACACAAGGGAAATTGCAATAAACGCTATTTATCATTGAGGATATTTCTCAGAACAAATCTGTGCCTTTCTTTTCTACAGTTCATTCCAACATAAGAAGTCTTTCTGCTAACCATGATGCTGTTATCAGATTTACAACATTCATTCGATGCTATTGGCCTTTCGGAAACAAAGATAAAAAGTAACCGTGATCTAACTAGCAACATTGCTATTGAAGGATATGATTTTGTATAGTTTGGGGCAACACTTATGAGCGTAACATTAAACCACTTCAAATAATACAACGGAAAGCAGTCTGTTTAATTACTTTCTCCAATTTCGATGCACATACAAGTCCTCTGTTTGCTAAGCTTAACCTTCTTAAACTTCAGGATCATATAAATTTTTTTTTTCAATTTTATTATTCACACTTTATAAAATATTTACATTATAATATAGTAAGGTAGGAATACACTAATAAATTAGAAGAAGCAGGAAAAAAAAAATTAATGTCTTGGGTAGAAGTGTACGGTGGTCAGAGGAGCTTAGCTTTCAAGCTAACTACCACCATATTATGATTGGAAATACATAATAAACATGCGCTTGGTGCCATGGCAACTATGGACGATTATGCCAGCAGGCAGGTTATGTGAGACGGTCATACTACAATTATTACCTTTGAGAGTTAACTATAATTCGCTTATATTCTTTTCTGAACTTATGGTAGCTAAGTGTTTTTATCTTAGTAGGAATCTCTTCCCAAGTTTTGGTTATGGCAAACTTAAAATTAATGTGTGTTTGTCGTAATTTGACCTTACACGTGGTACATGAAAGTTAAGATTTGAGGCATATCTGGTATTGTGTGAGTGGATATCAGACACCTTTACGAGGTAGTTTTGAAACACTTCAGGGATACCAGCTTCATTTTGTGAGATTTTGTGAGCTAGCAAGGACATTTTGAGTTTAAAAATGCTATCTACGTTAAGTATATCTAGAAGTTTGAGGCAGGGTGCACTACTTTCTCCATTATGGCTAAAAAATATGCAGCGTATACATTTATTTTGTTTTGTTTGAACTTTAGTTAATCTACTTGGGTGTGTGTTTCCCCAACTCATAAATTATTCCATAATGAAGGTAGTGGTAGATAAGTGAGTAATATATTTGCTTGAGGGTGTTTAAAGTTAAGAAATGGTGTAATCTGAAAAGGATTCCCAAGTTTTTAGATATTTTGCTGTTAATGTGCTGAATGTTGGGAGCCCAATTTAGATTTTTGTCAATGTAGATACCTAGGTATTTGATGTAGTTCTTTTCTTCAATATTGTGTAAATTAAGCTTAAGTTTATTTGTTTTTTGGGGGTTGGAGACTGTCATATGGTGGGTTTTCTTAAAGTTTACAGAAAGTTTATTAGCTGAGCAGTTAAGCTAAGAAGATGGTTGAATTCCTCATTTACAGTTTTTTCAAGGTCCTTGCTCAGTAGAATAATTTTTCCTGAAACCAAATTGGTGTTTAAAAAGAATGTTTTCCTTTTCTAGGAAATGTCTTAGCTGATTGTAGACTAGTCTTTCAAGGATTTTAGAAAACGGAGAGAGGACAGCAATGGGAGGGTAATTGCCAGGGTCTGTCACTGCACCAGTCTTAAAGACTGGGGTAACCTTTGAGATCTTGAAGATATCTGGGACAATACCTGATTCAATTGATTCATGAAATAACCTTGTGAGGGGAGTTGAAAGCAGATTGCTGGCAATCTTGATTAGATAGTTAGGAATATCTATAGTGGCTTTGTGCCTATCGATGTCAGATAGTGCTAGCTCAACTTGCGCTGAATCCACCAGGGAAAGAAAAACACTAGAACTATGAGTTGCTTGGAGGAAAGCATCAGGTTTTATACTTGAGTGAGTTGTAGATGCCAAATTTGGACCAATATTTATAAAGTACTCATTGAACTGATTGACAATGTCATGTTTTTCAGTGTAGGTTTTTCCATTGTAGTGTAACTTTGCTGGTACAGTGTGCCCTTTAGGTTTCCTGTTTATAATGGTGCCAATTAACTTCCATATATTTTTTAGGTTGTTCGTATTTAATTCAAATTGCTGCGTATAGCAGGATGACTTACAGGTCCATTTCAGCTTATTCAGAGTATTTGAGTATTTTTTATAGTAAGCTACCTTGTCTAGATCTTTAGAAAGAAAGTGCATGCGATACATTTTCTGCTTGTTTCTCATAGAATTTAATAAGGTATCTGTTATCCATTGTTTGTGAATCTTTTGTTTTAGACGGCTGCGGGGTATGCGTTTAATTGGCGCATGTTTATTGACAAAGTTGCTGGCTTTAGTGTGGATGTCGGTTGGGTCATTTAGGATGCTACTCCAGTCAACTGACTTTATGTCATTCAGATAGGTCTTAGAGTCAAAACTGAATAGTCCCTGAAGAATCTCTTTGGTTTTAGCCTTGTTATCTGTCTTCTAATGAAACAGAAAGTGGGCAGGTGGTCTGATATGTCCGTGGTTACAATACCAGGTATGATTTGGTCAGTAGAGGCATTTGTGCAAGTATGATCAATAAGAGTTGCGGTATGGCTTGTGATCCTAGTAGGTTTGGTTATGACTGGGAGGAGGTTACTACTGTATAGCATATCAAGGTCGTCTTCAGTTTTGGAATGTGTACGTACCTACTCTTAGAAAGTCAATATTCATGTCCCCTAGGATAAAGACCTGATGCTTGGATTGGTTCCAAGGACTGACGAGGTTTTCCAGTTGAGATATAAAATTATCAAGATTAGACGAGGGGTGCCTGTATACATCCCACAATAATGCTAGGTTTGTGTTCCTGTAAGATTTCAATCCAGCAGGATTCTGCCTCAACAGATTTAAAGCTTAAATCTGACCTATGAATTGTATTTGGGGAGGATGAGATGTAAATACCAATACACCAGCCACTGTTTTAGAATCAGAACTGCAAAATTTGTAGTTAGGAAGATCTATGTTTGCTGATGAGTTACAATTAATTCTAGTTTCAGTTACAGCAATTACGTCAGGTATATTTTCAAAGCAATATAAAAGGTTGTGTAAGAGCTCGAAGTTTTTTGCTAGACTTCTAATATAACAATGAAAGAGAAAAATGGAATCGTTATCTACATCAGCTAAAAGGTTATTAGCATCAGTTATGGAATAGTGCTCAGAGCTAGAGGTTGACAACATTAAATCAGGGTCAGATTCATCGAACTTGTCAGGATTTGGAAGGATTTTGTACAAATCAACACCAGAGTTGATGAAGTCACTGACATTACCAGAACCGAGTACAAATCTAAATTCTCTTTCATCCCACCTGAATCCCGCCTGCCTTTTTACCTGGGAAATCATTAAATGGGGGAATCCAAACGTTTGAAGAAGCCATTATTAAATAACTACTAAGTTACTACAAGGAGTATTAACCAGATATTAAAGTTTCATTGTGATGGAGAAATGAAGTCTTCGAATTCTTCAAATGTTGTAAATGTAAATTAATGTCTGTGAGGTTTCATGTTTACGTAGATAGATCTTACCATTATTCATCCATAGGAATTTGTACTTGTTTTCCTTCTTGAATTTGTTTACCCTTCCAAAGAGTTCACTGCCATACTGGGTTAGGGATTCATTAATGCACATAGCAGAGTCTTGGTGAATGCTTTTCCCCATCTCACAAGCCACGAATGGAAGCATGCTTGCTTTTTTCCTGCCAAGGTGCTTGCGTGACTTGTAGAATTTGTCTCGAATTTGACAATGAATCTGTCCTTCTTACCCTTAGTATCGGGCAATCGGTGTGCTATCGAAAAGTCCTGCTTGGATGGAGTCTATGGCTGCTTCGGCATTGTAGACTGAGCCATTAAGATGGTTGATTTTGTTGTCTTGAGCTTCGCACCAGTTGTTAAGATTGTTTATCTGTTTCTTGGTTGACTGCACTGACTTTAAAATGGAATCATATTTATAGCTGATCAATTGCTGTGACGACTCAATCGAGTCGAAACGCTTTGACAGATTAGTTATCAGGCAGTTTACCTTTTCAATTTCAGTCTTCAGTTTATTTCTGATTTCTTTCTTGATGTTGGGAAGGAATTCTGTCTTCCAGATCTTTCGAATGTTGTTGGCAGTGAGCGGTTCTGAGGAGGAAGCCATTTTTGTTGCGGAGCTCAGAAGTCGCGTCCGGTCGCCATGACACCCAGGCTCAGCAAGCTCAGCGAGGTACAAGTATTCATTGGACATGTACCTTGTTGAAATGATGTTTGTTGAAATGATGTTTACCAGTTGGTTATATTTTTGTTTCTTTTTCTGGCATTTGTAATTCATAAATTATGTTTTAAAATGTGCCTAGCACTAGCTAACTTGTTTACATGTTCATGTAATAGTTAGTAGCAGCTTCTTGCTGTGTTTACTTCAGTTCGTCTTAACTTAACTCGAGTACTCTTCAGAGCTCTTTCTATCTTAGTTGTTTTTGTTGTTTTTGAGACTTGTAATGAATTTTGTTATACATGTTAAATAACCTCAAATTTCTGTTCAAATATTACCACCTTCAGTAGTTTCAATGATTACTGTAGTTCATTCTCAAAAACTTTCTGTTAATTTACAATTTTCTGTTCTCAAGTACTGTACCGCAGTGGAGGTTTGCTAGCCAAGTAGTTGACACCTGTAACTTCAGATCTGTTGATCTGGGTTCAAGCTCTGCCATCTTCTTGTTTTCATAGACGAGAACCTTTTATCTTCTATGTCTCTCTCAAGTGTATGCATATAAATATGTGGGTCAGATGACTCGCTGCTAGGGGTAACCCTCATGGGTGCGACTTGAAAATTATTGAAATTATTATTTTAATTGTATGGTAGACAGTTAAAGTAAAACTCAACAAATTTTGCCTGTGAAGGTTGCTTTGTTAATCTTGTCTATACTGTGTTGGATTTGCATTTTAATTTAGAGTTATTTGCTAGTCCTGGTTAATTCCATGGATATTGGCTCAAAACCTTTATTTCTTGAGTAAGACAATATTTTTATTAAAATAATTAACCAATTTATTCATTATTCAAGGCATTTTATGATATCTTTTGAGTGATTTTGACATGTACCTGTGTCCTTTGCTAGTGAATTTTACTGGTGAATAAGGAACATGAATTGTAAAATAATTATTTGGCAAAACTCTGATACATGTGGTGTAGATTAAAAGACCAAAAAAGCCTAATTACTGCAATCAACTACAATCACTAATAAAGATCGCTGAAATTAAAGTGTATGAAAATATCCTATCCACTGCATCTTATAGACGGCATCTTATAGCCGTCACAGTGGTTATTGCAACAACAATCACTGATCACATTCTTATGTAGAGGGGGTTTCGATAATAAATTATGCAGGGCTTATGATTATTTTGCGTGGTCGCTGAACCGTGAAATTCAGGTAAATCCACAAAATCCCTCGAAATTCACAAAAACACACAAGATACGGCAACATATTTGGAACTTATCTCAGCTATTGGTGCTGTTCAATTGCCGCAAACTTGCGAATTTATCTTGAAACGAGCGAACAACATCCCAAACCACCAGGCGTAAATTATGTTGCAAAAAACTGGGCACTAGCCATGATATAAAAAGCTTTGCCGTAGGCTCATTTCTCGATGTTATAGTTGTTGAAAGAGCAAATGATTATCTCTTTTTAAAAAAAATGTAAAACATTCTGGTCAGATAATCCCAAAACCGATCAATTTTTAGCGAATTCTCTCAAATCGGCCATTTTTATTGATTGTTGCTCAGTGAAGTTTACCTTGAAAATTCCCACAAAAATCCTGCAAAATCAGCTGATTTTCCGCAAAATTTGACCTTTTTCTCCGCAACCTATCAGAAGCCCTGATTAAAATGACTACAATATTATTTCTTATGATTGTTCAGCTTGTTTAACTTTTTATAGCAGTGGGTGCAATCATTGGGAGCCATGCTTAACACAAACTGCAAGACATCATCTAGTTTTGGTCATGTAGATTTGTAGACAAACAAAGAAAAAGGTCACTATTTCAGGGCTCGAAAAAAGTCCTGTCTGGTATTCAAGGATGACTAGATTTTGTTGCTTGGCAAGTAACTTGTAAAGCTAACTTGCCTGATGGGCATAGATCCAGGCAAGTTGAACCAAATTCCAACTAAATCATTGAGAGCTGCTTGCCCAAAGGACAACTTCTTGTTCCTCTTGTACCCAGATACTGGGGCAGAAGTATTAAATACATGTATATACCTCATTGGTTCTAAATTTCACTGATCCTAGATTTTGCCGAATGTGTTTTTTGCAATTCTAAAATTTAATAACCCTAAAGAAAATTCAGATTACAGAAAAAGCGCTTGCATGTATACTAGAACTCTTTATAGTGTTTAAGTTGCGGCTCTTTGAGAAAATCCTACATTGTACATATATGTACGTTGTGATAAGTCAAGTCTTTTTTCACACATGTTGGCCTTTCAAAAAGTGAGTCTTGCAGTGTATAGCCACCCTTGTATTAAGTTTAATACTAGAGGATGGGAAACAATAACCCTGCAAAGTTTTTTATGGGGGATTTGATTTATTTTTGGATGATGAGGGATTTGCCACCAATTTGTAAAGGGACTCAGGGAGTAAAGAAAGTCAGTTTGACAGTTTGCCATTCGGGCAAGCTGTATCTAGCATGTACTAGCCTAAGAGTCTCTTTAACTGCCCTGAAAAAAATATTTGATGATGTATATCTATAATTTGAACTTCCCAAAAAACTTAACCTGCCCAGCGGGCAATTAGTTAAGAACAGAATTCACTAGCCCAATAGCACAATCCACTAGCCGCAGGCTATTGGACACGAATTTCTTTGCACACTGGGACTTGAAATAAGAGATAATTTTGGTTACAAGGAGTGACTTATAACTCATAATTTTGGGCCTCAAATGAGTTATTCGTATGAACAAATACAGTGTCTTCACTCTTGGGTTTTGCACTGAAATTTTTTGTGCAACATGTTCCTCTTCAGCTTGTAATATGGGCAACAATACTTTTAACTTCTAATGGATTGTGACAACTTGAACAAAAAATGTTGCCTGTTTTACTTGACCTTTCAGCCCTTGAAACACCTTGCAATCAGTCGCTCGGTCTGGTTTTATAATGTATGTGCTTTGTTGATAAAGTACATGTAAATTGTATACTGTAAATACAGTAGTTTTGAATACCCTCCTCTCCAAAGCACAGCCACAGACTCTTTAAAACTGCACGGCCTAGAAGATGGAAGACAACCAATGCTGTTGTCAATGACGGCTCGTACAACCAATTGATTAATAAAAGCTTGACTTATCAATTAACACGTTTTAGTAAATTAACTCATTAACATGATAAATTGCCCTGACATGTTCAACTGGCTGCTACATTACCATCTACTGGCTACAGAAATGTAGCTGCCTTAAAATTCAAAAGTGACATTGTCTATTAAAGTACATGCACTGAGTATTTCATTCCACACTTAAGCCCTGTTGTAGGGAAATGAACTTCAGATAGATGAGTGTTGTGATTCACAACTCTCTCGTCTTGTAGAAATTTATTGGTTAGAATTTCTCTCCTCCTCCACAGGGAGGGAGGGGGCCTTGGCAGAGTGACTTTACATAAGTGGCATAATTAAGGACTCTTTAAAATTTATTTCACTCTTTCGTTTGTTACAGAAAGAATCTCAAGAATTGCCTTTATCAGAAGACTCATCGACCACATCACAAGAAGCCTCCTCAAGTGTCTTCCTGTCCAAATCAGAACTAGAAGAACTTGTTACACCAACAGTGGCTCCAGCTACCCCAAGCTGTGATGCTGATTTGTCCATTACTGTCGTAAACCACGCAAGTAGCAGTGACTCATACTCACAACCAAGAGAATACATGCTTTCATCAGTAATCCTTATACCTCCCAGTAATCCAGCCAGATTCAGTCATCCCAGGGAAGTCAAAATGTTAGAGCTGGCACTTTCTCTGAGGGAGTGGTAGCAACAAAAGAGCCAGAGGTGTTCTCTTCAGTTTTAGACTCCATGTAAGTAAACTTTACAGTGCAATGAATTAAAAACTACCACAAGGTGAAAAACAGATGAAAGGGTAAATTTAAAGAATGAAAATAAGACACCATTAGTTTCCTCTATTTACCTTATATTATATTATTTACGGATAATTTTTAATTTTTATCTGTTTACTATTGCAGCCCTCCAAATCCAATCAGCAGAGAGCCCACGCCTACTGCACCTTCAGCAACAAGTCCAAAGGAGGAAGAAGACAGCATAACGGCAGCTTTAAACCAAGCAGCAGAAGAGGAAACCAAACTGAAGGAAGAAGAAATGCCTTCATTTGATGAATTTAAAAGAAGAGTTTTACAGGAGGAAGAAGAGAAAAGTAAACAGCAGAGTGCTGAGAACTCAAGTGGAGCTGCACCCAAACCCAAGAAATTAAAGGAACGAAAACAAAGCAATTATGTTTCAGTAGACTGTGGTGCAAAGATCTTAGATCACAATAGTGAAGCATCTAATGTTGACAGTATTTTGGTCGAAAATAGAGACTTGTATATGTTAAATCCGTGTAGTGCACAAGTGTGGTTTATTGTGGAGTTATGTGATCTGGCTCAAGTCAAAAGCATACAAATTGCAAACTTTGAACTATTCTCTTCCACTCCTGAAAGCTTTCGGGTGTATGTCAGTAAAAGATATCCCACGAGAGAGTGGACTATGTTAGGAACATTTCAAGCTCGCGAGGAAAGGACAATACAAACTTTTCCACTAGATGAGCCAATCTATGCCAAGTACTTTAAGGTATGAATCTGTGAACAGTTTGCTGTCAAGTTGCCCGAAGCCAAAGTTAGTCATCAGGCCCCAGTTGTTTAAAAAATGGATAACATTATCCACCCGATATGTCACTATCTACTGGATAACATAACTTGTTTCCTTAATACTTATCTACTGGATAGTGATTTATATGGTGGATAGTGCTATCCAAGTTTTACACAGCTGTGGCCAGAAGGTTTATTGTGCTCAGCAACTTTCTGACATCCTGTTACACGTTAATCGCACTTGTTTTTTTTCATCAAGGCTTAAAGAACAAGATATATTACTCATATTTCGCGCCTTTTTCGCCTTCTTGTGGCTTAATGAGCGACATATTTAGTGTACAACACATTTATCTTGCTCGTTTTGTCTAAGGCTTTAAAGAACAAAACATTGCACGTATGACGCTTATGGTTGTCTTATTAACAAATCCCTTATTTTAAGTACCTTGTAGGTAGAAATTTCTTTCTTTTTTTGGAATTCAGTCGATGCGAAGACAATTTTTAGCTTTTTTAAACAGACACATTGTTGCAAATAGTGTGACATAAACCCTGTAAGTACCTTATGTGTTGTCCTTAATTCAATTAGGTTGAGATGTTGAGTCACTTTGGCTCAGAGCATTACTGCCCACTGAGCCTTCTGCGTGTGCACGGCAGCAGCATGATGGAAGAGCTGGAAGACCATGAAACAGATGGACAGGAAGAGAACGATAACAGTGACAGTGACAGTGATGTGCGAGTGTTACCTCCTAATCCTAGTGCCAAGGTTGAAGATCAACCCAAGGAGCAAAATCTGCTGGAAAGAGCGGCTGATACTGTTTTTAATCTGGTCAAGAAATTCACTGGAAATGGGCATGATAACAAGCAAGATAAGGAAGGAGACGATAGTAAACTCGGCGCCCAAGACAATAAAATGACTGCTTCTGAGAAGGAATCCCAAGGTGAAAGCAAGGGCAAAATTGTCACTCTTGTTGGTCATGAAGAGCTCAATGAAAATTCACAAATGAGTGGTGACAATGCCTGTATAGTAAAGCAAGGTCACAGTCGTGATAGAAATGCTTCACAAGGAAAATGTGTGTGTGGTAATATAAGCCATGAAGATAGTCCACCTTGCAGCAAAGCAGATAAGGAGGGAGAGACTCGTACATGCAGCCCTGCTCTGTCAGCATGCCAGTTGTTTGCTCAGGTATTGGGGCACTACAGTCTGGGGTGTTTTGTGGGACGAATACTGTTTTCAAAGAATGAAAACTTTACAGTATCAATGAATTTAGCCACGAGTGGTGATTACAAGCGAAAGTTAATTGTAGCTCATGAAAAAGATAAAGGTGAATCTTATGAAAAGAAAGAAAGTCAAGACCAAGAGAAAGTTCCTGCAGAAGAGGCTGGAGAGCCATTTACTGCTGACAACTCAGAAGAGAAGAGTGCGGAATTAAATATCGTAGACTAAGAATTCCCTGTTATCATTCCTGAAATGTCTTCCAGCGTTCTGAAAATGTCAAATGAAGTTACTAGCTCAGGCGCATGGGGAGTTTCAGAATATGTTGACCCTTCGCCCGGAGTTTTGCAGCCTAGCGAGTCACTAAACATTTTCGTGTCAGAGGATGAGAAGAAGAGGGAAACTGATGACAAAACCCCCTCATTAGCAGAAGTGTCAGTTGTTACGTCCTTACCTTTAAATGCCACTCTGCTGGCTTCTTCGTCTGTGGTACTTAAAAGTTCCCAAGTGCCAGTAATTAAGGATTCTTTTGATGATGTTCCACAAGGTGAATCCAAGTTACACGATCAGCAGGAGTTAAATAAACAACCTGTACAAAGCATTCCTGACAGACCGTCAACTGTGTTAGGAAGTGAACAGGCACACTTTGTGACAAAAGGCACTTCTCAGCAGCCATTACCTATGAATGCGAAGGATATAAGTTCCAAAGATGAAGAGAAAATAGAAGACAATGTAACTGTTACTGATGAATTAAACGGTAGCAAGGGTAAAGATAAAACCGAAGCTACACGATCGGAATGCAAAGGGCCAAATTCAATTCACATTATGTCTCAATCTTCTCCAGATATTGACGTCTTGGAGACAAAAACTCACTGACAAAGATGGACGAGAGGGTACTGCTCAATTACCTGAAGAGGTACATTTAGAAAAAGCGCCTATACATAGTGCCATTGAAGTGTCAGAATCAACCAAAGCAACTGATTTTTCAAGCATAAATTTAGAGCCAGTTAGAACAGAAGGTGAAGGATTGAAACCAGATTTGGACAACCAGGAGCCGGGTATTGAAAGCACAAAATCGACATCCAAAATGTTGGAATCTGAAAATGTGAATCCAGTTATTCAGCCTACCATTCCTCCTAGTATTGACATTACTGACACTTCAGACCCTGTTCTTCCATTGCCAGCTCCTCCTATTATTGGAGACACAAGCTTGCCTAACCATGAGTTTTCAACTGCAGCATCGTCAGCAGAAGCTTTTCAAGATACTTCAATCCTCAGCAAAGCTCAACAAGCCGCTGTTTCTTCTTCAGCTGGAGTATCGTCAGGGGTCGGGTCAGGAGGGCAGAAGGAATCCATATTTGTTCGTCTTAGTAACAAGATCAAGGTTCTGGAACAGAATTTGAACATGAGTACCCTGTATATGGAACAGCTGCATCAGAGGTAACTTTTACAAATCTCTTCAATCTCTCGTTGATACAAGTGGTTACAGCACCATGTTCTCTTTAAAGCTTTATTTGTGTGGGCCCAGGCTCCAGCTGCAAAAGGGAAAAGGCGAAAAAAAAAAAAATCAGCAGATGAAGTGGCGGAAATGACAAGGGGACGGGAATTCTATTTTTCTGCTGCCCTTTCCCACACCCCAGTCCATGTTTTTTGTTGTAGTTGTAGTTGTTGTTGTCTTTTTCTGTTTTTGGCTGTTTTGCCCTGTTTTTTGCCTTTTCCTCCACTACAGAGCCTGGTCCCAGACTAAAGCTACATGCACATTTACAACCTGATGGACAGAACTCTTTAGATGGTTCCATCTATTAATTTTTTTTTAATTTTCCGCTATATTACCATCTCCTCTAAACATCTAATAAAATTACCCCAACACCCCCCCCCCCCCCCCATTCAATAGTGGTTTGGCCTTTAAACCAGTGCATATAATTCTGGGCCCAGTTGTTCAAAGGCCGATTAGCACTAAACCCAGGGTTAAATTTAACCCGAGTTTCCTTTTCTTTTTTTCAAAAGCATTTTCTCGGATAATTTGCTCTGTTGTTTTTAAGACCATCCAAATATCAACTTGTTGACAAAAAGAATTAAACTGAATTTACCTTTTAGGCTTTCACATCTGAATTCATATTTTGCACTAACCCTAGGTTATCTTAACCGAGCTTTGAACAACCCGGCCCTGGGCCCAGTTCCTGAAAGGTCGATTAGCGCTAATCTAGGATTATAATTTTGTCCCATTTTTTAATTTACCTTCCTACATATTGCTTAGAGTAACCTCTTGTGTTATCATTACTGTATCTCGGGGTAAAGGCTCAACAGTATCTTTTTTAGCTCAAGTTGCATGTCCTTAGACAAGAAAACCTTCCTTAAAACTAAGCTTAATCCTGGGTTAAACTTAACCATCTTTTAAGGAACCGGGCCCTGGTATTACTCGAAAAATCGTCGGAAAAGAGGAAGGGGGAGTAAGGCAATTCATTTAAGCGAGGGGTTTCATTTGAGGCGGAATAACAGTAAAAATAGGTCTTTTTCAATTTTTATCAACCGGTTTAGACCACAGTTGTTGCTGCGCTCTAAAAGCGTTGTACTGTATTACACGACCAGAGTTAAATAATTATCAATTAATGAATGAGGCTGAGTACGTTATGAAGAATTATGGAGATTGAGGAGGGTGTTATCCGTCGAGGCCGAGGCGGAAAACACCCTCCGAGATCTCCATAATTCTTCATGTGATACGAAAGTCGAATTCAATAATTGTTTTATTATTCATCAAAATAATTCCTAGTTAAACAACATGCTTATCTCTATCGATGTTAACTTCATCTTCGATAGTGCACGTTTAGGGTTGTTCAGCTCCACAAATATTCTCCGAATAGCAGACGTCGCCGCTCAAGTTGTCTTCTTGCTGTTCTTGCCATGTTTTTAGCTATTATTTTGCCTAGTTCTTACTCTTGAAACGAGTGAAATGTCCGCCATTTTTGTTTTCATAACCAAAACAACTCAACCTCTTCCCCAGGTCTTCACGGTTAACGGTGCATTAACCTGCAAGGAAGCTGCACTTTTGATGTCATCAGTTCATTAATAGCAAAATTCTTCCAAATTTGGTCGTCAGTAGCTGGTTAAAGTGAATTATGTGTGTGCTTTTAGCCAGTTAGAATCGGGGAAATGTTTTGAACGAATAATGAAAGTAGTTTAGGGTCCTCGGAGAAAGTGCTAGGGACAATCCCATAACTTCGTGTCTTTTAATTCCTTCTTCAAGGAAGGTATGTTTACGTAGCCTGAAATTCAGACGTTACTGAGGGAGTGAACACGACTCAAAGTAGTTGTCTGAAATTCAGGCCTATGTTTAAGGTCATTGCGAAGATTCTCTCCCCCCCCCCCCCCCTCCTTTTTTTTCTGGGGGGATAAGTTGAACAGGTTCAAACCTTCAGAACTACAGCTAGTGCCTTGTGTCTCCTTTTCTTGTTAGAATGCACGTTGTTTTTATCTGGTTTTGATCTTATCAAGAGAAATAAAGTTGATGCTTTATGATGCTAACAGGAGTTGCCTTATTTTCGGTCACAGATACCGCAAGTCAGTGGAAGAATTACAGAAGAACTCAGATAAGAAAGTTGCCCTGTTGACCAATGCTACCAAGAAGGCAGAAACTATTGTATGTATGATCTTTATAATTCTTAGTGTTGGGAAAAAGTGGTGAGAGTTTCGAAGCAATCAGTAACTCTATCCTTTGTCGAAGCGAGTGTTCATGTTCTTAGCTTAACATTAATCTGAGGAAGTTGAACCTTCACAAAATAGAATAAACACCCGCTAATAAGAACCTGTGGATTAAGGACCTGCTGGCAGAAATTTGGCATTTTAATACCCAAAAATGTAAGAACCTGTTTAGCCAAGAAAAATCAAGCAGGTTCTTGTATCTGACTTACAGGTAAATACTGTAAAGATAAAAATTTTGACCAAGGAGTGTGACTTCGAGATTGCCAAGTGATATTACAAGAAGGTACTCACACCAAACTGTAATTACAGATAGAAGTATTACTGTAATTCATACAACGAAAAAAAAGTTTATAAAAAATACAGATTGTAATTGTCTTCATGAACTTTGCATGAAGGTTTGCAATGTACAGTTGTGAATAAACACTGTATATTTAACGACCAAACTCTCAAGTTTCTTCATATTTCTGGTAGTCAACAACTATATCTCCTTCATAGAAATGAAGAACCTAAATGTAATAAAGAACGTTCTGAGCCTAAATTACTAATAACTACCCCAAAATAAAAGAGCCTTGTTTGCCAGGCCTAAAATAATGTAGGTTCTTATTAGCTGGTGTTTACTCTTCCGTACATTTAATACCCCTCAATTCGCAAAAATGAACGTTCACAGGCATTTTGTTTATCATCCTCTTAAAAATTATCCGTTTGAGATTGGACAAGATTAGTACAATAACAATAACTTGGCGTGGATGCCCTACTTTGCAACACACGGATTTCGACTGAGCGTGCTCCTTGTCAACGATCTCAATTGTCAACGAATTAAAGCTATGGAACAAGCTCGAGTTGGATGAGTTAACTGCTGTGAAAGACAGTTTCAAACTTACTTCCACCCAGATGCTCTCTATTGGCCCATCACTTGAAGATAACGTCAACATTGGTCTAACGATGGTAGAACCTTTAGCGCAACCATTTACGTTTGATGGCGTTCGGTATACGTTCTACAGTGTAGACGATTTTCTGTGCAAATTTCTTTTGTACATGTACATATTAATCGAGCCAATGTTACTTCTTTTTAAATGTAAACTTTACTCATCCCTTCTACAGATCAACAACCAAAAGGAACAGATCACTAAACTGCAATCAAAGCTGGATAACCTGACCAACGCAGTTGCCGACATGAAAGCCTGTATGGATCCACTCAATAAGGAAGTGATGGAGCGCCATGTTATCGGTCTTTGCATTGAAATAGTCTTAATTCTTCTTCTGTTTATACTGTTTGCAAAGAGAAACAATAATCAGGAGACTTCTAACTCACCCGGGAGGTCAGTGCACCTTATGAACGGTCATGGCCCCCCTCGACTTGTAATTGAAGATAGCAAGCGCAGCAAATCCACTGTCTTGTCGGAAGGTGAGTACTACGTTCGCGCACTAGGAATATTCATCTGGCATTTTATCAACGTGATATCAAACATGAAATGTCTCCCCACATACCTCCTTACGTTTCGCTTAGTAGTTAAAAATCTCAACTTGAATTACTTTTTAGTTTGCCACTTCAGAGTTCCAAAAACTCTCATTTTCAAAACGAGGCAGTGTTTGCTCGTGAAAGTGAGTTTAATCTGCATGATAATTAACAATTATTTTCATATCAATTATACTTCAGAACGCATTTATGCAACAAGAGGTTTTCAGAACCCTTTATTTGTGATATCGGAGCAATATATTTTGTTCATTCATTTATTCATTTTTACCACCACATTACAAGTTATTGAAACGTCTATTGTCGGTCCAATGTGTACAGTGTGCAAACGTATTTATTTTTTTAGTTATTTATTTGTTTTTATTTTAGTTCCTAGGTTAAGTGGAAAAGAACAGCTTCTTTTCAGTTTTGTCAAGATGTCGGAACCGGAGAGTATCGGAGGCGGCACTGATACAGATCACCATGACAACAAATTAGTAAAGGTAGGTTTTCACACAATGCTGTTGTGTATTTATAGCTAATCCTTAATGTTTGAGTTTTAATGTTAAATGTTAGTCCACTTGAAGGTTTCTAGAGTAAGCTCTAATTATCGTTCGCCAGCTTTGTTTATTTCCAGAAGGGGAAAGAATAGGGTGTATACTGTTCCATTGCAAATACAGCCGCCTCTCGTCGCTCTCCGTCGCTAGGAAATAGGGACCTTAAGATCCGAGGACGGCGACGGCAGCGAAAACGTCGCTGAAAAAGTAAATTCGCGTTCTTTCAATCTTCATCGCGATTACTTTAAGTCACTAACTTTGTCAAATGCAGGTGGATCCTTCTAAAGTTGAATTCCTAAGAACCATATCCAAGTTCAGATAGAGAGAGGAAATTTCGTCGTCGCTTGTGTACCTCCTCTGTACAACGTGAAATTGGGCATTTTCACGTCGTAGCCGTGCAGTGACGGCAAAGAAATGTACAAAAAAGCGTGATGCACGTGCAAATGTGTTGTTTTGGTTACTAAACCTATTGCTTTTTTGACGTTCTTCGCCGCCGTCGCCGTCGTCGGATCTTAAGGTCCCTAATGGCCCGACCCTACGGCGTGGAGCGATGTGAGTGGGCTGTATTTACAGGATAGTAGGATTTCTTGTCTCTGATTTCATGCTGCTTCCTCACACGACAAATATTTCACCGCTTTGATCAGGCTGGAATTTCTTTCGCAGGGAGCAATTCTAAAATAGAGACCTTTAGATTCGTGAGCATGGACGACTCAGAGGTTTTTTTGCCTCTTCTCAGAAAATAGTAAGCCTGGAAAGTTTTATTGCAAGTTAGAACGGTTATTTTTACTGAAGGAGTTTGAGCCCTCTCCCGATCGCAGAATGATAAAACTTCTAACATTTGATAACTTATTTCCGCCTCCATGACATTCTCGCTAAAACGCGTAGTAGAATGACCACGGCTGTCACGTTTTCCCGCCAAAATGATGTTGGCTCACGCAACGCACTTCTTGCCATTGAGAAAATCTCTTCCTTGTAGTCGTCCTCGTCTTAGAATCTAACGGTCACTATTGAGAAACACTCTTAATCTAGAAATGATTACCAACTGTAGTACTCTATTTCCTGTAGGGTAATACCTTCAGTACCAGTGAGAGTAAGAAGAAACGTCATCGCAAGCGTAAAGGGTCCAGTACACCTGAACTTCTGCCTGACAGTCCTAGCTATGAAACGTCCAACGGACCCGAGCCTTCCCCTGAAAGTCATTCTAGTGCTGACGCGCCGAGGTCAGCGGGTGTTGTCAGTCGTACAGCTGGGCTGCTTTTCTCGAGTGCTCGTGGGTTCTTTGGTGGCCTTCACAATCCATGGAAACAATCAAAACCTTCGACTGTCCATAGTGATCCCAATATATCCGCAAGAAGCCATCTCAGCCAAGCGAGCAAAAGCTCGCCGAGACCAAATAATCCGGGTTTATCCCGAGCAAAGAGTCTTGAGTTAGTTCCAGAGAATACATCAATTCAAAAACCTGCCCCACCACCACCAGCACCGACCCTTTCGTCCGAGTTTGGCGTGATTTTGAAGCGCCTACCAGATTTTTATTACCCTAAGAAAGGCCCCGCGAAGAACATTTTTCCTGGTCCCGTGAAATATGGGAAATATGGCGTGTTAGATTCTCAGTTGGCATAACTAAGGCCCCTCGAGAACCTCACGCATTCCTCACTCCATGCTATTGAAAGTCCGTTTTTAAGGATGACTGGAGTATGAATTCGTTTGGTTTTCGGGGGTGCTGGTAGAAACATACTTTGTGGAGAACCGTCAAAGTTATTGAACCTTTCTTGGTTTACAACGAATGGCTCGTAATTGGTATACAAGTACAAAAATATCTTTGTTAAATGTTGTGGAAATACTTGACGAGAACTCCCAAATCCAGTCGCAGCTTTATTCTTCTTGGCAAATCCTTGGTTGCTTTTACAGAACTACTGTAAATGCTTGTATTTTAAGGCGCATAGTTCTGTCGTTTACTTAAAAAACGTAATTTGCCCTATAAAGACTGCTGCGGTCTTGCCAAAAATATGGTGGTCAAGTTGTTCCACTTACGGTTATGGTGAAGTAGAATATTACTAAGATTAGAATATTGTTATCCTAAGGCAGATATAAAAAGGAAGAATAAATAGAACGGGTCGTGTTGCTTGTTTTAGGAGTCATGGTCAGAGAGGCTGTCTTCTTTCAAGAATTTTGCCAAGCGTTCGACGTTTCACATCTTCCACAAGCATTTTTATTGTCGCACCAACTTCCAATATATTTTCCGAAATCTGTCATGCCCTTTCTTAGAGAGCCCAAGTAGCCGGCTCTTTTACAACCCTCGTTTTTGACTTGTGCCGGTCCATTCAAAATAGCCCTCCTGAGGAAAAATCCTAAGGGGTTGCTGTATACACAGACTAGACAATTGGTTATTTATCAGTTAGCTGGTACGAGAAAAAGATCTTGCACTACCTGTTTTGCCTTTTGCGACATGTCAGGCATGTGATCAAGCACATGTGTAATTCGGATTAACTTTTAGCACACAAAGATATAACATAATGGTCTCCCTTTTCCTCTAATTTGAATCATTAGGCTGAATAGCCTGTCCTGTGGGGAACAGGGAGATTGCTTTTCTCGAGATTCTCAGCGTATCACTCAGAAATGACCACAAACTCAGATAAAGTTTAAAAGCCTTTAATTTATTTTAAAGAATGACATCAAATATATAGAAACTGACAAAAGCTGGACATTCGTTTATGAAATAGGCCACTGTCGATATATCCATTGACGTCATGTCCTGAGAACACGAGGAAGAAGAGTGATGACTTTCGTTTCTTCTGGTTGTCTTGGCCTGGCTATGAGTTGGAAGAATAGCACGATATATCAAAGTGACCCCATTCATACCGAAGCCCCTACAATATTTTATCTTACTCCCGCCATTCAATAATTTATTATTATCATTATAAAATGAAGCAATATTATTATGTGAATACGCAATATGTATTAAATGAATAAATGTATAGTTGTATAAATTGACCACTGAAACGTTCTTGCTGGTGCTGACTTAGTTCCTGGCGTATGAGCCATTAAGTAAAAGAATTATATAAATTATGCAGATCGAGGAGGGGTATCGGATGAACGCCGAGGTGGATAACTTCTTTCCCGTCTCTGACCCTGATTGTGTGCCTTTAGAGAATAGTGTGTTATATATACTGACTTCCAAACTAGACCTTAGCTGAAGAAATTGTAACAAAGGTTCCTGCATTGCTTATTGTATTGGCAGCATTGGTCGGAAATGGAAAGTTATTTTTTCCGAACTGCCCTGATAATCCGAATCTTCACTTTTCATACCCAGACGTGGGTTTCCCAAGTGATCTGCTTATAACACTTTTTGAAAGAACACAAAAATCTAAACTATGATCACTATAATAATTATTATTCAACACCAGCAAAAGTCTCTACAATACTTTGGCTTTTTTTCTTCTACTGCTGCAATATTGTTATGGTGAACCGAAGTGCCTTTTATCACCTTACCCCTGATCACACCTTTTTGAGTCAATAGTTCGTCTCTCTAACATGACATGATATGTTTGGTAGCGAGTGGCAATGTTGTAATCTAACCTAGCCAATTGAAACGTTCGTAACATTGAATTGTAGCCACGGAATTATGTGATAGGTTAATATCTGGCATCTTAGGAACTCTGAAGGCTATGGTCAGCCACACTATACCGGATAGTCCTTGTACCGACACGAAAATGATACCGGATTTTGCTTTTGTCAGTTCACATAGAAGAACAGTGATTCTCCGGCTATTTCTGTTGAGAAAGGAAACTGCGCCGCCGCCGATCTTGAAAAGTGGATCATCACATATCGTATAGATTTCTGCCACTTGTCTTAGCAGTGTGAACATGTTTTGAAGTGAAATGAGTAGGAGCGAGCGTAGGCTGGGACCCACCTGATAAGAAAGTTTATTTTTAGGAGAGAGCACTGTGATTTAGTACACGAAACTGGTCTCTCGGCCAACCGGCCGCTCTGGTACGATGTTCGATGTGTGTGGACGACTTGTTCCAGTTCTATACGGTTTTCGCTCATACTGCCAGATACATTTTCATGTCGACACGAGAATCTATTTCCAGTATAGTGTGGACAGACTAAAAAGTAAAAGAAACAATCTGATCTGCTAACGACTTAATAGTCATTTGTTGAGAATGAACCGATTTTAGTCCCTACAATTGTTATATTACTAGTGCTATTCAGTATTTTCTCGATGTCTTTCAAATGAAATTAAATATTATTAGGTATTTTTATTGCAATAACCCATTAAACAGTTGCGCTCGTCATGTAAGTCCTGTTCCTTGGTGGACAAGGGAACTCCCATATGAAAATGACGGGGTTGCTCGTCTCTCTTAGACGTAGACATTGCAGTTTTTCGTCTCACTTTGACTGTGCAAGACAAAAAGCCAATATTTTTAACCTTAAATGTATCACTTAACCCCCTGCAAACGGACGTAACTTTGTTGGCCAACAACTCACAACATTGTTCAATATTGTTGGAAGTTGTTGCGTCCGTTTGCGTGTAGCTTTAGGGTTGTGCGTAAAGAAATATCTATATAGAAAAAGACGTTGTCATAATAAATCAGACAGTGTTCTACTTTGGCTGCCATTTGTGATCATAACTGAGGAGACTGGTTATGAATATTGGAAAACAGTGAAGATGAAAACAACGGTATTCAGTTTATGGGTATAGTTTCTTGGTGTTGCAGACGGTTCACCTGCCATTATTAATCTACTTATCCGTCGAGCATTCCCCTATGCTTTTATATTGGAGCTTCCTCCCCCCTCCCCCCCGCTTCAAGACCCCTATAACAATCTAAAGAAAAAAGGGTGCTTTGACAAATATTAAACTATAGAGCCCCTACAGAAATTACAGCTTGGTATCAAGAGTACTAGTTTTACTGGTGTTGGTAGCGGATGCCTCACGGTAACATGGCTGGTTCTGATCCAGTAGTCTGAAATAATAGTAAGGGGTATCTTCTGTCATCATCTCTTCCAGTATCGGTATTAGTTGAACGAATGAGGGTCGTTCATTTGGATCCTCCTTCCAGCAGTCCATCGTCAATTTGTATCTGTTCAAAAAGGAAGCCATAGTTTAAAATACCGCTACACAAAGATATGTCTCCATTTACTTTGAATATTGAAGACACTTATGTTCTATAGGCTCTTTTTAGAATGAGGTAACGTAAAGGAAAGAGGCGCGCTGCAATTTCCACTCCTTTGAAAAGGCTGACAATTTTAGAAAAAAAACTGTTTGAAGGACTATGTAAGCATTTCTTCATCGTGCCCTCTATTTAGATGTCTGTTATTATTTCTATTTTGACTTACATTTCATCGCTGCACGTGTTGGGTTTCTCCATCCGATACCCAGATTTAAGTAAACTGCATAGCCTCATAGGGCTTATCCCAGGGTATGGAGTACCCCCTAAAATAACAAAATAAAGATCAATGTTGTCTTATCAAAGATTTTTAAGCTTTTCTTATTTTTTCATTTTGAAATCGCTGGTGATCCCTGCAATCTGATTGGCTCTCAGCAGTGTGATTTATTTACGAGTCACACAATCATATCTGTTCTAAATCGCGTTATTTATGTTCTAAACCACGTCGCACCGTCGCACCTTGCTTTTTATGGTATCATTTCTGTTTCGAATACAAAATGAGATGTAAAAGCCCTTTTGTTTCCGCTTTTTAACAGGCTATTTGATCTGCCCACAGGCAAGTCCTTCCTTATGTTTCTAGATCTAAGGCAAGCATCTTGACCGCTACGTAAGAGCTGCCATCCTTCACTTTATCCAGCATTTCCGCTCGAGGTCTTCCAGCTGGTCTCTTTCATGGTATTCTTCCCTCAATGACTAATGGGACATGATCACCATGTCGTAGGGTTTGACCAAGCCAGACTCTCTGTCTTCTGTTGATAACAGATATGATGGCCCTCTCCTCACCGACACGCCTCAATACTTCTTCGTTACAGACTTTGTCAGACCAAGTCATGTTTAAAACCTTTCTCCAAAGCCACATCCCACAGCTCTCCAGCCTTCACACGTCCTCTTTCTTTAAGGTCTATCATTCGGCTCCATTCATACCCCAGATGACAGTCCTTATAATTCTCTTCTTCAGACAAAGGCTAGCGCGCTGAAGGCTTTTGTCAGCAGTTCTTTTTTCTTAGTAAACGCGTTTTCGGGCTATTCTCGATCTAATTTATTTTTCACAGGATCCATCCTGTGTAATGAGGCTCCCAAGGTAGTTAAAGTGCGACGATTCTTGGCTTAATTGTTTACCCTCAAAAAATATCGTGAATTCCTCACCAGGCCTCTTACTGATTTTCTTCAGCTTAGTCTTCTTAACATTGATCTTCATATCATATTCCCCCGCGCTTTACTGCATTTTACCCATCATAAGTTGCAGACCTTTAACTGAATTGGCTAAGGTTGCTTGATCATCCGCAAAGCTCCCTGTCTTAATGAGATGACCTGCCACTCGAATACTTTTATCCACATCACTTAAAGCATCTCTTAGCATGGCTTCAGAATATATGTTAGAGTAGAGTATGGGGGATAACGAACTAACTTATCTGGTGCCACAGCCAATCACTGCTGGTACGGATTGAATTCTGCGATTTCAAAATGGCTGTAATAAAGTGATAATTTCACTTCGTGACGTGCCCTTTTAGTCTGAAATCATACTTCTGATCTCCATTCGAACTCGCGCTCGAAATCACGCGTATGATTTCAGACCAAATTGCTCTCCACTCAGTTCAATGACCATCATGTATTATCAATTTACCAACCTCCAGGAGGGATTAAAATAACGTAATGTACAAGTTTACCATTACTGAGTATTCATTTCGCCAAGTGACACGTGATATCAGGTCAAGTTGTTGTTAAGGGTATGACTTATAGGCTGGATTATTATGAGCCTGCGCTCCTCCCCGGTAAAGACGGCTGGGAGAGCGGCGGAAGTTAGCCTATTATTTTTTCTAGTTGTTTAGCAATCACGACATTATGCGAGAATGGCTTCTTTTATATAGCGGTTCGATTCTCCCGTGACTGCTATCCTAAAACTGAACAGTCAGCTTTTCCCTAACTACTGTCATTGGGGATTCCCTTTCAATTCCCTCGGGTATAGGAAAATGACTAGAGTATTATTCTACCAGCATCAGTATACAAAGATTTATAAAACTAGCTTACCCATGGTGGCTAGTTCCCACAAAACAACTCCAAAAGACCATCTGCAATAAAAGGAAGCAGATAAAGAAATAGCAAGAATTAACTTCATAGAAATATCAATTTTATTTATCTCACCCCATGGATGGTAACCCAGGAAATTTTTGCTTGGAGTAATGGACTTTAGAATCCGAAATCCAGCTATTAAACTATGGAATTCTGGAATCTAGGCCTTTTGAAATCTGGAATACACTGAGTTGGAATCCGGAATCTAGTATCTGGAAGCCGGATGTGGAGCGTGGAATCTAGGATCCAAGATGGTCACTGATTAACTTCATCATCTCAAAGTTTCTGTTTATATATCTTATTTTCAAGTTTCACGCCTGGAACAGGCTAATGTTTTCCAAACACTTGAGTATTTATTTAGAGATAGAGTGATAACCGCTACTGTAGACAGTGTCATGATCAAAATTGTGCTCTTTTTTTTCCAGACAGTTCTAAACAGTACACTGCAGGGTCTATGTTATCTAAAACCTCAACTTCACACTGCATCACAGGAAGCCCAAGCTTGGCCTAACTGTGGCCTCGTTAACATATACTCACACGTCAGTCTTGAAAGTAAAAATGCCGCTCTCCAACGCTTCAGGTGCCATCCATTTCATTGGTAGCTTGTGTACGCTTGTAACTTCGTATATCTCACTCTCATTTACGTGGCGTAACAAACCAAAATCGGCAATCTTCACCGCTCTGTCCTCACCAAGTAGGATATTACGGGCTGCCAGGTCACGATGAATGAATCCTTTGCTGGCCAAGTATTCCTGGCAGAGAAATAACGAAATTATTTCTCAAAGAATTTTTAGTTACCAGGTTCCAATATGAAATTAAAATGGAAGCTCGATTTTACGATATGGCAGGGGGATAGCAGTTTAATCGGGATATTGTTGTTAAACGAACTCCCGATTTAACGATTTGACGGAAAAGCAACCAAGTGCAATGAAACATCTGTTCCAGGCTCAAAAATAGCTCGTCACCGCCCCTTTTTCCTAGATCATGCTGTTATATTTTTGCCGGTGCTTTACACTTGTTTGCCTGTGCCTTACGGTTTTTTGCCTTATTTTTGCCGGTGCCACCCCTACTATCGAGAGCCTGGAACAGGCTACTGCAAGCTGTGCCTGGCAAACGGTCCGGAAATAGGGAGGAAGTGATCGTCGGCCTATTCATGAAGAATGGGGGGAGGATTTCCGTCACAGCTGTTGGAAAACGAAGGAACAAATTAAAAAAAAAAATTATTGGTTCTTACTATACTGCTAATTTCTATTTCGAAGGCACCCAAAACAGCATACCTGGTGAACATTATTCGTTTAGAGCCAAAAATACAGCTGAGCCACCAGGTATATCAATTGAGCTTATAATAGTTAGCAAATACCATCATAGTTGCCGTTTACGAAAAGCAATCCTTTCAGCCATCAGTTCCACTTGCAGACCGTTTATTGTGCTTTCCAAGATCCCGATTACGGGAGTCAAGATTTATCTAGTCCTTGCTGCTCAGTCATCCAGTCCCGAAAACAAATTTAACCATTGCTTTTTCTTTTCTCTACTTCCCTTCTTTTCTTTTCCTCTCTTTTTGCTTTCTATTTCCTGTTCTACCGTGAATGTCAGGGGCGTAGCCAGCCCATAGTCCTGTAGGCCCGGGCCTTCAAATTGTTGATTGGATCACTCTACCGCTTGTAATAAATTATGCGTTGTTGGGGTGAGCTTAAAAAACATAAGACCTCAAAGTGTTGGTGAAGTCAGTGCGTACTGGTCATACGTGCAATTTTCAGGATATGTGGAAATGAAAGTCAGCCAGGCCTACAACTAGTCGAAAAGCTGGCTACGTCCCTGAATGTCAGGCTTGTACGATTCAAATGAAATAACTGATAGTTTAGCCTTATTCCGATCATATGGCTGTATTCGTTAGGCACCTTTTCGAAAATACGAACAGACCTGATTTTTCAATAGGTGCCTTCACAACGGCTCCATGTGATTTTTAGGCTTCTCGGGCTATAGAAAATTTTAAAAAACTCGTTTTTGACCTATTTTAAGATCAAACAGCTCAATTTTATATGTGTCGTGTTTCACGAAAAATTCAGCAAGATAGTAGTTCGCGCTACTATGGTCTGTTATAAATAACGCAGAAATTTGAATGCTTGAAAAATCTGCCGTCCCATGACCGAACAGTATTAATACGGGGAAGAGGCAGATTCTTGTGATTTGCAAACGATGACTAAATTGCTCAAAGCATTCTTCAGTCGAAAAAGTTCTTACCATCCCTTTAGCAATCTGCCACGCATAACATAAGACTTCTTTCCCAGAAATGTCTTCTTCATCATCTTCCTTGCCCTCACAGCTGCCTTCTTCTTTCTCGATGGTGATCTTTTCTTCGACGTTTCTTAAAGCCTCAGCAGGAGTGAGCTCTTTTTCTTTGGAGAAGTGGGCAATATTGATCGAAGGTAACACCATCACCGACGTAGCCGACCCCTTTTGTCCTTCATTTTGTGGAAATGGCGTGTTGACATCGTCACTTTCTTCTTCTTCCTTGTGATCTTTGTCTTCCATGTTTAAGCAAGGAGGTTCCATCTCAGATTGAGGCGCATCGTTGATTAGAACTCCTCTTTCATCGTCTTCCAGGTCGATTTTAATTTCCTTCGTCTCGCTGCGATGATAACCACGGTCTTTTTCACTTTCTTCATTATTTCTTTCCCTGTTCTCCTCTTTCAGGTTTTCATCCAGGACATCTTTTGTTTGCAGGTTCCTGGACACCAGTTTCGGCCTCTCAGGAACAGGAGGCTTAAGCCTTTCAACGACATCACTTTGACGACTATTTTTCATTGTAAGCTGCAAAAAAATATTGAAATGAATTCCGTCTTATCATGAAACGGTTTTGTTAGCAGAAACAATTTCAACACTATCAGTTGGTTCGCCGAAATATTTTTACACATTTAAAAGGAGTCGATGTGAATTGAAAGATTACTTAACCGACGTTACACTGAAAATCTAGCCGGGAATACCTTATGGGGCCAACTTTCTTTAAATCGTCCACGGAAAATTCATATGGATTAAACTGCAATATATAAAAAAAAACTTTTCTTCTGCTTTGTTACAATTTTTTATGACATTTTAAGATACACAGTCCCAAAAACGCGACGTGTGCTTTTGAATATTTGGTTTGACCTAATGCCACTTGTGACGTCATATCTCGTACAGGGCTTTCAGGACGGACAATCAATCCTAATGAAGACCGAAACATGGAAAATGAAGCCCAGTTCAAAGGAAACAAGACCTAAGGATCAGTGGAAACAGAAAAAAAAAACTTCCTTAAATCGCGCTCCTAATCAGCTCTGGGGTAAAGTTCAGTTTTAACAGATCTATGATTTGTTTCTCGTGTGTTAGGCATTGATACCCTATCTAAGGATCACGTCAGCAACACTGCGCTAATAAGGGCAACAAGGATGCCATATTTAAGGATGGAGAGCCTCATCCTATCGGGTGGGAGTACCCCCTGGGGGAAACGCTCAAAACGTCAAGTATTTTTTTTCTCTTCTGACCACCTACTCCTCCCCTAAGACAACATCAACACTAACTTTTCTCTTAAGCAAAATGTGGCTTAGGGGAGGGATAGGGCGGCAGTTTCCCAGAAACCTTAACTAATCCTGCCGGGGCAAGCTTGACTTTATTGACTTTATGAACACATATTTTTGTGTATTTACCGATCTTTGTTTTCCGATTACATGAATAGCATTTAAACAGTCTGTCTGTGTAAACCGCGTTTAGAAAAATACGATTATCCGGTTGCATTGATATCTACATTTTTAGTGCACCTCTCTGTCTTTGAGAACTTAAATTATAGGTAACATATACAAATTCTCACATCAAGTTGTTTCACATCTTATTATTTTTACTGAGGGTGTGTGGTGAGATAGAGGATTTTCCTTCTGCCTTAAGAGACCACACAATGTAAGAAAAAAACACACACACGCAGCAGGATGATCATTAGAAAATTAAAATGCAGCACAGAATACTAATGACGTTAGAGTAACTAATTTGCAATGTTTGTCTGAAATCTGCCATTTTTGTTATTTTCACGACAAAAGTCAGACAAACTTGACATTTTAATAACAAAAAGTCAAACAAAATTGAGGAATTTGTTTGTCTGAGTTTGAGTTCTATAAATAATACCTGTGCGCAGCCCTATTGCGAATGGAGAGAAGATATTTTTTAAAGAAAAGGCAAAAAAAGAGGGCAGTAAATTTTGGTTGATACAGCTGATAAAGTAATGATACCTGTTGCCTTTTGTTTCTGAGCCACTGAAGAAGGTCTCCGTTTGGAACATATTCCATGATTAACATGATGGGATGTGATTGGATCCAGTACCCGAGCATGCTCACAATATTACGGTGTGTTCCGACTTCCTTCATCAGCTCAATTTCCCGAACTAACTGCCGTTTTTCCTGCTCCGTGGCATTTTCTGAACAAAAAGAAAGACATTGAAAAAAAAAATCCAGTGACCGTGACCTACGTAAATGCTACACGATATCAGTTAGTACTAAACAATTAAAACCAGATGTAAAGATAAAAAGAACTAATTAAAATGAAAGTATATTTAACCTATGAAAATAAAACACAGTCAATAGCTCAGGTCCTAATTTCTGCTTGAGAAAAAATCTATTTGTTAAGTAATTGGTTCCCTAAGTTAAGTGACGTAGATAAAACAAAGTCTCAAATAAAAACCGTTAGTTCTCTTGATCTGGCGATCACCTAGTCTCCTTCGCAGCCGTTATTAGGGTCGTCACTCGTCACGCGTGGGGAGGAGCGTTGCGTGACGAGTGACGACCCTAATAACGGCTACGAAGGAGACTAGTAAAGCAATAACGTGGTCATGTTTACAACCACATACGATCAGATAAAGTTCTCAAGTGATGACTGAAACATGTAAATAGCGTATTTCGAAAGATTACATAGAACCAGGGGCACCCAAGGAGGATAGTAGTTCAAAACCACTTACACATAGCATTGTTAAGCGTTTTTAGTATTTAAGCAGTAGATATAGGCATATTTTTATCCCTTAAAAATCTTTCATCTGTCCGGATTTCCTAGCTGAGAGCCTTGACTAGTGATCCGAAAATTATAGGAATCAAAACTTACCTTTTCGAAAATTTAAACCAGGAAAAGGGCTCCCGAAAATTCTAGGTGACCTTTTTGGGGAAAAATGCGTTAAAAATGGGCAATTATACCATTCTTTAAAAGATGGAAAATCCTAGGAGAGGCAGGCAAGCAAGAAATTTTACAAGAAATGTTCCGAAAATTCTAGATCTCAAATCATCTTCCGAACAGATAATTTCCGAAAATTGACGTTGGGTGCCCCTGAGAGAACGACCAATCTACATATTACGAAGGAATGCACTAACATTTTGAATTGGTTTAAAGAGATAATCTGTCATCATGTCACAGCCCTAAAAAGAGATCATGCAGCCTAATCTGTTTTGCATTTTTTATATCGGTGTGGTTTTGTTAAAAGGTGCCCGCTCGGTTTTCGCTTGAACATGTGCATCGATTTAAGCGCTATATACTTTTTAGTACATTGTGACATAATCTCGAGCCTGTCTAAGACCACTTATAACACGACTAACCTAGAAGTACACCTTATCAATGTTCTGATCTCACTGAAGGTTTTTATGTCTACAGTAATTTATTCATTGCAAATCGTGTGGTAAATTGCAAACATTCAGGGAGGTCATAAATTAATATAAGTAGAAAACAAAATTTAAGGATCTAAAATGGGCCTCTGAGGTACATCACACTGTTACCGACTGATGATTGACATGCTGTTTTCCACGATATAATGTTTGCTATTTATTGGATTAAATAATTCAAACCTGTTACTAGAGAGGCTCTCTTGCCTGGTATTAATAAGAATCACTCCCGCTAATAGCGTTTGCTGAAAGAGTAAGTTATCTTTTTGCCATATTCTGCATTCACGCACCTGGTAGAACTTTTGTAGCAACAATACGTCCCTCATGCGAATCCAAACTGTGATCTTTGGGTTTCGAGGATGTATTCTTTTCAGGTAGCCCCCTCATCACGCTCTTATAAACTCTTCCAAAAGCGCCTCGTCCCAGTTCCTCCATGATAGTAACCCGCTCGTGTGGGACTTCCAGCAACATAAACTCAGCAATGTCAGACTCACTGGATCAAAATGCAAATTAAATGTCGATCAAATTTCTCGTAATTAATCATGGATGGGCTTGTGGTAACGCTTAAATCAGGGACGGCTTCCTAGTTGATACTATTTAGTCAAAAGTTACACTGCCTTGGCCTGTAAGAAAGGTCACTTGTGGCTTGGGAGTGAGTACGACACCAGATAGACATGCCCATTTCCGCATGTATATTTTTATCATGGAACAATTCAGCAACAAAGAATAATATTCTAAATTTGAGTGATATTAACATTTGAATGAAATACCGTTTATCATTCCTCTTTGCTCTCTTACGGCAGACAATTATCCCCACCACCAAAGCAGAAAGAGCCACGGAAACTCCCAGCATTATCCAGGCAATCTTTGCAGTATCATTTTTAGTGATAGGGGACCCTTCTGTAGGACCATTTTTGCTAATAAAACCGCCTGATGTAGGATCACTTTTATCGGTAAGAGGCTGTCTGGTCACTGAGGGATACAAGCAATCGTTGATGCTAAGAACTGTAACAGTTATACACATCATTGAAAAAGTAGCTTTAATGTTTACGTAGCACCCGGGGAGGCTTATTTAAGAGATGGGAGCTCTTCTTTGAAAGGGATCACTTCGTTCTTCAGAATTTGAAAGCCTGGAAAATTACATGGTATATGACGATGACCCTGTTGAAGAATGGTTAAAAAAGTAAGAAGAAGAAGTGAAAGAAAATGATAAGCTAGACCGTGAACTACGGGTTTAAGACTTGACGGGTCAGTTCAGTTGGTTAGTGCCGGCAGATCATTTCGTACGATCGTGTGAGGAAGTAAGCTTATGTAAATAATCGACTAGCTGCTTTTTTGGCGGCATCATTGCTATGATGTATGAGGAGAGTTGTTCGCATTCGCTATAAAAAAGCGGTATTTTTGGATGATTCTAGTTACCCTGAATGTAACGTACGTATATTCAGGATTAGGGCATCTGTTTAGGATTCGTTCGATTAACCTTGTTCTGGAATACAAATATATACGAATGGTTTATAATCTTATTTTTTTTTTTATTGTTCTTATCATTCTTATTATATTTCGGAGAGCGTGAATCAGAATAATTACAATAACAAGAGTAATGGCAGACGTTTTCGGTAAAGTGAAAAGGCAACGAGAAGGGCAAAAATTAAAGGCATTTGGTTTGTCAGCGGTATTAGCAGAACAACAACTTTGCACGTGCAATACGCTTGTTTACACACTTCTCGGGAATGTTACTAAAACTGTGAACAACCACGGGGAACAGGAAAATGAAAAATGGGAACAAAACCTAACTTCAACCCTAGCTCTCTCAGTAAATTCATTTCCAATTCTCTGTTTGTTCCCCACTTTTTATTTTCCCGTTCCCCTTGCTCTCGTTCTCTGCTCCCCATTCCCCGTTTTAGTAACGTTCCAGTTCGCCGTCATTATACGACCACGGCGTGAGACTGCCAAAGTTTACGTTTATGGAGGATTTGAACACATGACAGCGATTTTCTTTTCCAAACTGATATACAATTCTTTAGAATTTAACATGTATGAATATCGGCCAACATTTCGCAACTTAAACGAGATGGACCCGAAGTAAGAGCGAAAAGTTTGAAAAAGCGTGAGTTCGGTTTTTAAGTGACGTTTTCGCCGCTGTCGCCGTCGTAGCTGCTGAAGCTCCCGGGGCTCTCGTCATGAAAAGGTTTACTGGAGCAGATGAAAGACTTATTTCCTTACACGAGGAAATTAAATCGAAGAAGCTTTTTCTCAGTCACCATATCCTCTAATTTGGAGCAGCTTCCGGCACTTTTTTCCAGGAAAAAGGCAAATGATAATCAAATGACAATTTTCGTCCATCAAATCTTTCTTTAGGATTTCTTTTACAAAGGAAAAAATAAACAAACAAAACAAAACGAAACAAAACGTAACAAAATAAACCAAAAAACAATAATTTATCTCCTGCTAACAATGTGGATTATTGCATTGACGTCATCTCTGTAACATCTTTGAAAACAGAACGATCGTTCTGAAAGGTTTATTACGGAGTAATCCAGAATGTTTTCCTGTTTTAGAATAAGCTCTATGAAATGCACCGTTAGTACTTAAGCCTGAGAGGGCGAGGGGAAGAGAAG
>OZ037994.1:21598023-21600523 GCA_964035705.1 Porites rus | reverse complement strand
TCACAGGTTGTTATGTTAATGTTAGGGACAGTTGCATAGGAACCATTCTGACTGAAAGTGGCCGCTTTGCTTCCGGGACACCAGCCTTTAGTATGGTTAACGGTACCAAAATACCTGTAAGATAACAAAAACCAATGAATAGAATCTAGCTGTGAATGAAAGAATTACCTGTCATAGGAGTTCAAGCCACCATTTTACCCTCGAATCCTAAGTTATGAGACAAAAATTAACCAGTCAACGCTATGAGTGTAATGCCACCTGCAGCAGTAATTTGAGGCGATGCTGAAACCTGGATGTCATCATAAAAGAGAGAATGGTCAATCTGAAAGTTTATTTAAGAGTTAGAGAGAGCTAAGAAGGGAAGTCGTTGTCGTATAAAATCTTTTGAAATCCATAAGTAGGGGTAAGCCATAAAAAGCCAAACCTCCGCCCCCCCCCCGTCTCGCCCCCAACATTGAACAAACTAGATACATATAATCGCACTAACCTCACATTTGGATCACTGCCATCTAGAAACCAGCGGTGGTATACGGGTTTTCCTAACAAAACGTACAAGTTCATTCCAACAGTAAAAATATATGGCGATATCAAACAAACCTGTAATAATAAGCTACTCTGATTTCATTATACTTCGGTCTTCCGTTTCCGTTTATAATGTTTAGAACCATAAGCACTTTAGGTAAATCTAGGACTCTTTAACTGGGACCGAAAAAAGGTATGTATACCATCAATAACAAAGTTTTGAGATGAAATATTTCTTAGTTCGTCTGAAATTTGTTTTTGCTTGTTTGTTATCTATTGTTTTCCCAAAGGATTCCCACAATGCATAGGAACGACGTGTGTCATTAATTCCTTATTTTCTATCCCGGCTTGGGCCAGTTCTATGAAGTCACGCCGAAGCCAAAGTATCAAGCTTAAAGGTGTCTTCAACAGGAAATATAATGAATCGGATCTAAAGAATTCACGTTGTTATATTCATACTACTTGTGTTGGCGATTTTAAGGGGGAGATTTTATGGGCTGGGCCGCCAGCTCGGAATATTGTTAACAGGAACAGCTTCACCCAAGGCCTGAACAAGCAATTTTCTTGGCCGACTTATCAAGAAGGTACGCAATTCTTTACACACACGAAACCAGTCTTTAAGGCCCAGCGGTCACGAAAAGGCACGGTAAATGTAAATTCAACATGTTTAACATCCTACGAATGACGTTTTCATTGAAGATGCAAGTACTGTATACTGTGTATATACTGTATATTGAGTAAGGAGTGGTGTGGTTAGGGCACCTGTTTAGGATTCTTCGATTAACCTTATTCTGGGATACGAATACGTAGAATCGCGTGTAATTTTTCATTATTACTATTTTATGATTATTTCTTTTTCATTATTCCTCTTAATGCTTCGGAGAGCATAAAACGAAATAATTACAACAACAAGAATAAAGGCGGACGTGCAAGCCGTTTTTTTTCTTCGTATTCAGGACACAAAAGGGAGATCATGTTCCCAGGCGTTCCTAACGGAGACCGTGGAAACTGGGAATAAGAACCGTTGTGTAACCGAAGCCATGCGAAGAAAGCTTAAGAAAGCTTAGGAAAGATTAATACGGCTTAGAGCTTTTCCGGAACGTGTTGGTCCACGAATTCTATTGCTTGAAAGCGTTGATTACTTTAGACCAAGTGAACACTTCAAAGGTCCAAAAACAAAGAGAGAGAGGGCCCTGGAACCCTTAAAAGATTCGCAAATAAAAAGCTGGTGGAGTTCCTATCGCCAGAAACGCAAAAGGGAAATGGAGAGGATGGCTCAGCATTTACAGACCGCATGTGAAGGAACTACAGCATCGTCCAATCAGCCAGCATCAACCACCCAACAAACTAGGTCAGTACCTGTATTATCAGCTTCACTTCCCACCCAAACAACTGCCACTGGTTTGGGAACATCAACAAGGGTACCCAGCCAAATACCTTCCCCAGTTATTACACAGTCAGTGGTGACAACACCTAGCCACCATACCTCCTCGGTTTCTTCAGCTTCGGCAAGAATCCCTACTCAACCAACTCCCTCAAATTCAGTGATGTCAACAGCTGGACCATGTCACACAACTGCCCCAGCATCTGTTGCCTCAGTTTCCTTTACATCCACAAGAATTCAAAACCAGCCAACTTACTGAGTTTCCACAACAACAGCAGTACCTTTCACCTGCCAGCCAACTGTCTGTGTCCCTGCAGTATCACCAAGAAACCACGAAGTAGGAACTGATGCTGGTCACGGGATCACAGAGTGGCTTTTCGCAAGAGATATCAGTCAGTCTACATTGGACGGCCGAAATGGCAGCAATGCTTGTGTCTTTATAGCTTTGAGCTTTGCATCACTATACAGAGATTATACTTTACCAAACATCAAAGATAATTACCTCAATATAGAATGGCAGGAGGTATTGAAGGAGGCCATAAGAATGGGGAACAGCATACACGATGAGCTATTTGACAGGCAAGGTGTAAATGT
>OZ037994.1:21593023-21595523 GCA_964035705.1 Porites rus | reverse complement strand
AAAAGGGTTTAGGAGCGCATAAGAGCCACTAACCGCTGTAAAGGCCTTTTTTTAAAATACATCATCTTAAACGTCATTTTATAAACGAACGCACGTCTTTGTGTATATTAGCATCTTTTGTAGAAGCAACGATACTGTATTCAATCACCGATTCGCAAGTTTGCGTTCCCTGCGCGCTTTTTTTTAGGTGTATTAGACCTCCCCACCAATATAGTAATATTTTACTTTTCTACCATGAGGGATTTAACAGGGACCCACAATCACAGGACTCAGTACCCGGGCTAACTCTTGGGATAATGTCCTCATTTCTCGTGGGCGATTGTCATGTTGCTCGCATGTTTCGTGATAAGAGACCACTCGCATTCTCCCAATGATTAGACAACATCGGTGGATAACAATTGACAGTGGAGTATGTTTGAAAAGTATACAACGAGATAAGAACAAGTACAAACAGACTCATGAAACCAACTTCTTTTATTCAGTTCAAAAATTAACACTAATTCTACTCAATATATCCAGAGAAAGTGTGAAAGAAAAGGTTATCATACTCGCACGACTTACATAACTGCGACCTAACGGAACGTCTGTTTCCAAAATATACGAAAATGTGGCATCTAAAATGTTTCTATTACGCTATAACTCAAGTTCTTGGATTAGACATGCTAAAACAAATCTAATTTGATTGTATGAGAAATCCTGCAATTCGTCCCGAATGGAGCGAAGACTGTTGTTGCGGTTTGACATGATTCCAACTTTCACACGTTCAAAAGACTCGGGAGCGATCTGCAGATACTTGGCCATGAGCTTGTGATCAACCTCCTCACCCGCTGCAAGGCAGTCGATTCCATACACCTCCGCCGTGGCTTTTGCAACCGCTAACTTGCGCCCAAGCAACTTAAAGCTTTTTCCAACTTTTAGGCCGTCGGCAACTACACGTTTCTTCGGGGAAGAATTGCTCTTTCCGTTCAGTTGGCATAGATCCCTCTTCTAATAAAAAATGGAAGAAAGAAATAAGGAATGTTACGTTAATGAAAGTTTCAGCGTTTTTTATTTTATCGGTAAATTATGTGTGTACTTACGCTTTTTTCGTGCCTGGAATATTTTAATGATGTCGATGGTTCCTCGTCCATTGCCCTCTTTCTGAAAAATGAGAAAAAGTTGCAGTATTAGCTTGGCGGACAGATCGCAACAGTTGGTAAATTAATGCACCTACACTTCTTTGTATGAAGAGTATCAATATGATGTAAACCTTACCTTTCAGCCATTCTGCGAAGTTGAACCAGATCACAGGAATTCCAATAATGATCTCTGAGAGTGTTTGCGCTAAGTGAAAGACTGAAAACTGACTGCAGTCGAAAGTAAACAAATGAAGCGGAAATTATGACAAGAATACTCCAATCATAAGGTGATAAAGTTTCTCAGCTTAGCCGAACACAAGGCATGAAAGGCTCAGGACAATGCGTCCTTTCAATTCAGACTTGGGCGAGAAGTCTAAAAAAAAATCACATGAAGTTCACAATCCACGCGCGTTCGTAAATATACACTGTCATTACAGTTTATGTCTATCTCTCAGAATGTCTCCTTCCGTGGATTGTTTCATTTGGCAATTGGTTTTTCAGTACCTTGGACCAGAGGACCTCATCAGGCTGTCATCAGTGTGTTATGCATAATGAAAGATTATTTTTGGTGGCCGTGGAGCGGTATATCGCAAGTTTAAAAAATGCGGTGAACTCGACTTGGCAAACACGGGAAATCTTTACAAGCAGATGCCCCTTCGGTTCTTCCACTCATTAAGAAGACTAAATTTAAAAGGCACTACGATATCAACAGGTGATTTTGGAAGAGTAACGAGCGTGGCCAAACGTTTACGTTCTCTCAACATTGAAAACTGTATCAACGTCGACAAGTCCTCGATTTTCAAGGCAAAAGACTGTCTTTCTCGCCTCGAACGCATCAGTATTACTAATAATATGCACTTCAGTGTTCGTGCAATTGCGTGTCTCTGCTCATACCGTTCCCTAACAGAGGTCTGCGCGAACGGTATTCTTCTTGATCACACGGACATGTTATTCTTGGCGAAGACTTTTCCCCGTTTAAGGAATGGAGATATTCAGCTGGAAACTGACAGAACAGGAGATGGTGACTACTATTTCGACATTGTGGATATTGCCGCCGAGGATGACATTTTTGAAGAGTTATTTTAAATTTATTCTGGCTTTTTTACTTCTTTTATTGAGAAATTGTTATGTTTTGGGAGCCCCTGGGACAAAACACGCGCGAGCGCACATTCATTATAGTTTCGTTATATTATTATTATTCATTATAATATTCGGAGGATGGAAGTAGACTGTCAAAGTTGAAATGAAGAAGGACAGACATTATTAGCGGGACCACGATGTAAACAAGAAACGTATATTTCCGCACATACGATTGCGTTAAAGTTTTTGCTATTTCAAAGTGTACAACAAATGTAACATGCTGTGTGAAATTCAGCCTTGTA
>OZ037994.1:21520523-21588023 GCA_964035705.1 Porites rus | reverse complement strand
GAATTGAAGTTTAAATTTGTTTCTCGGTGAGAAATAGTGCATACAACTCGTGAAACCCGTGAGTATTACCTCTTTTTAATATACCGGATGTCATGCGATGACCCCTTGCTTTTACGATGGAAAAGACAGATACAAACAATAATTTCTTTCGCAACGTTTAGTATAATTTACTTAACATGGAGCTCATCTGAGGACGATTTTTCGTTATATATGCCTCATTTCTTGGCTTATTCCGGCTACGTGCGAAAAATTAGATGACAATGTTTGTGTGCGATAATCATACTGATAATTTCTTGCACCTTGAAACTCATGAAAGCCAAACTTGTTTAACCCTAACAAAAAACTCTTTTAATGGAGGAACTCAACCTGATAGTTGCACTAAAATCTAATAATTGTTACTGCATTTACATGCTCTCTGTAACCTCGTGGGTAGAACATACCTGATGGTTACATTAATAATAATCACTGCATTTGCTCTCTGTAACCTCGGGGGTAGAACATACCTGAAGGTTACGTTAATAATAATCATTGCACTTTCTCTTTGTAACCTCGTGGGTAGAACATACCTGATGGTTACATTAATAATACCACTGCATTTGCTCTCCGTAACCACGTGGGTAGAATATACCTGACGGTTACATTTAATAATAATCACTGCATTTGCTCTCTGTAACCTCGTGGGTAGAACATACCTGAAGGTTACGTTAATAATAATCACTGCATTTGCTCTCTGTAACCGCGTGGGTAGAACATACCTGAAGGTTACGTTAATAATAATCATTACATTTTCTCTTTGTAACCTCGTGGGTAGAATATACCTGACGGTTACATTTAATAATAATCACTGCATTTGCTCGCTGTAACCTCGTGGGTAGAACATACCTGAAGGTTACGTTAATAATAATCATTGCATTTTCTCTTTGTAACCTCGTGGGTAGAACATACCTGATGGTTACATTAATAATAATCACTGCATTTCCAGTCCGTAAACTCGTAGGTAGATACCTAATAATCATTGCAGTTTCTCTTTGTAACTTCGTGGGAAAAAAAATTAATGCCTCTCTCCTGGATATTTTGCCCTGTCCTTTGAGCATAGTGATCTTTGGGTAGCCAATTCAGGAAAACAGGTAAAACGCTTTTTTTAACAACAGCATTTATATTATTTGGCTTTTTGAGTGAGGTTAAACATTAATGGAATAGAATATAAAAAAAGCTGATAAAGCGGGAAAAGTTATCTTTACAAAACGCGCTTTGACAATGTCAAGGAGTGAAATAAGCTGAAGTTTTGTAGTTAGCCCGAAGAAAACCTGTTCCTGCATGAAAGCAGTTCTGATTCCCTTCTCTTAACTAGAAGAGATGCATATCCCTGTGAACCAGTTTTTTAACCAGGAGCGATTCCCACTCACTTCTGATACTTTATGGACACGAGTTCCTATTTCAATATTTGTCTAATTCAAGCTTAGCCGTGTGATAGCTCTTCATTAGCGAAAAGGTCCAAGTGATATTTTGATTGACGTGTTGTTTTGGATCCTGAGGTTTTTTAACACCTTTTCTCTAGCTTAACTGGCGAAGATACTCTAGGAATTTGCCCTTCAATTCCAAATTCTTTGATGTGCCGGCAGATGCCGTGCAAAAATATCACCGCTTGCGGCTCCTCGTGTATGGAAGGTACAAACTCCCTTAAGCGATTTCTTAATAAAAAACCAAATGGCGTTGTTACGTTGCCATGGCGACTCCGATTGCAATAAAACCCAGATTATAAGAAATTTTCATCTTTATATAATACAGTTGTGGAAACCTTTTTTTCATATCTTTACTCATGGCGACGTAATTAATGCTCAAACTTGGGAGGTATCCCCCCCAAAAAAATCCAGTCGAGCCACCTTAAGTCAAAGAGAGTGCTTTGGCCGCCGATTATGAGTTAACTAGCCTTACGATAGCAACGCAGTCCACACAAATGTTCTTAGAAGCTAGCGAGGAAGGTCTTTGCTTCAGTACGTCCTGTTTTTGCGTTGATAAAGCTCTCCATCGATTAACAAGCGATTTCCACGTACTTGTCTTGAAATAAATACATATTCTAGGAGTGAGGTTTCTCTTCGTTGCTTGTTGGTGATCGCGGTGTTCATATTTTCAGTTCAATAATGCTGATAATTCATCGATGCAGTACATCAACCGTACGGTGACCGCACATGCTTTTACTCCAACAAGCTCGGCTTATGTAGTAGAAAATACCGAGACCGTTAAAGTGCAAAGTGACTTCTATCGGAGATAAAATTCCAAGGAGGGAAATAGCTCCAACAAACAATAAAAATAACAAAGACATCTCCATATTTTTCGTAATACAACACCAGCTAAGCATCATTGCCAAACATAAACAGAAAAAAGCTTTATTAAGAAATGGCAAAATACACATACAAAAACACCCACTTCTTGGCTACAATGGATCCTAAAAGAATTATCAAAATGTCTTAAAAGGTTTTATACGCCGGTTGAGGTCCTACGGCGTGCTATTTCATGACATTTGCTGGCCTGTATATTTCAAGTTTGCCAAGCGCTGTTGCGACCGGAAGCCACCATGAGAAACCAATTTTACCTAAAATAATGAGACAAAAAAGCTTCAAAAACTATAACCCATTGAATTTAAAAATTCATCATACCCTCAAGAGATAATATTTGTGTTTGCTCAGCGAAAAAAGAGCGAATTCAAGAAAAAATGTCTCATCTTCGCGGGACTTAGTATAAAGAAATTGAACCGTTCGTCTTGCGTCTTAGCGGAGAACAGGCAGAAAATGGGATATTTCAAAACGATCAAACCCATAAAAATCGCGAGGTCGAAAGAGGTCGGAGCGTGGATCTAGTATCAAGCACCCGTTTTCCGCCGATTTAAATAATTTATTAGGGCAAAACCTTGCTAGAATAAAGACAGTTTTCGATAGTTGAAAGTCATCTAAATAAATATTCATTTGCGAGTTAAAACAGCATGGCTTAACAGGGTCGTAAACGAGAGCAATAATGCGTGAAATGACCATGGAACCATTTTACATTATTAATAAGATACCAAAAATTAACAGGGCTCATTGAAACTTACCTTGAATGAGCTGCATGTTGAAATTCAGGTCGTTGAAAATCTCCCTCGAAACCCTCGAACGCTCTTTCCACCGCAGAGAGAAGACAGAAATTTGCCGCCGAGCATCATGGGATATATGAAATTCCCCCCTTTTACACGCGTATAGCCTGCCACCGCCAACGTATTTCCGGTCGTCGCTAAATCCTGTTTCGTGCAGAATTAATCGCCTCCTAGACTGTGAGAAGTCTCTTATTTTTCTTTTGAGTCATAGTAGGTCGAGAGCATAAATTTACTTTTTTACTCGCCGAGCGTGGCCCTTAGGACAGAAGGACGACCGCTTGCGGTCTAATCGCCTCCTCATTTGTTATCTTATCTCCAAGCAAGCGAGACTCAACGCTTCTGAGAGCAACGCTCCATAACAAAGCTGTGATATGAAATATTTCTTACTTCGTCTGAACTTTATTTTTGTGTGTTTGTTATTGTTTGTTGTTTTCCGAAAGGGTCTCCATAATGCATAGGAACAACGTATATCATGAATTCCTTCTTTTCTATCTTGGGCATTCTATGAAGTCACGCCGAAGTCAAAGTATCAGAATTAAAGGTTTCTTCAATAGGTTTTTTCAGCGGTCACGAAACGACACGACGGTAAATGTAAATATTAATATTAGCAGTAAAGTAGTAAAGGCCGCAAAAGTGATAAATTAAGCAAGGATTTGTTTGTATTTTTTCCGAATTCTACAAAAGAAGGATGTTACCAAAGAAAAGTACCTTTGCAGCCATATAGTTCCACCCTCATTGATATGTGGTTATGCCAAGCTGTTGGTTGAAAACGTGTGAAGCGTGCTACAATCGATTCATTGAGTTCGTTATAAACGGTAGTATTCTCGTCTGTGTTGCCAACAAACACCTGAAGCACGCCAAAAAAAACAAAACAAAACAAAACAAAACAAAAACAGTAGTTAGATGGACAATTAGTAGCGGTTTTGGCTCCATGTGACTGCTATTCACAATCAGAGGGTGACATTTTGTGTCGCTAGGCACTGAATTTCATAACACCCTTGGTCCCTGCACACCTAGACGTAAGCTCTAATACGGGTGAAAGCTGTTAATAATAGCATCTAGAGATGCAAATAGGATTGTTTTTAAAACAAACACTATGAACATGAAATTTGAGTATCTGGCAGAGGTTTGGGGGAACAAGAGACCTTGACCATTTACTTCTAGAAAACACTGACGAGGTATCCTGAAATGGCGTCTAGGAAACAGGTTAACGGCTGAGTCTTTCCAGTAACAGGGGGACATTGATTTTCTAGTTTAAAATAATATCATTTTAATAAACTTTTGCTTTTAGACTTCTATTGTTCGACAATTTTGCTGCTTCTCTGGTCTTTTGCAGTTGGTTGTTACTTGGTTGCGAGTAGACTGGGGCCTGAGGTCGTTTTCTTCCTTCCAAAGAACTGCTGACTATTTTTTCTTTACGCTTTTCCCGGATACCTTTTCAGGTTCTGCAAAAGGTTAGGCCTGACCCCCATTACAACTCTATGTGCTTGAAACTTCGGAAAGCTGACAACAGCGAATTTTCGGGAACATGTTAATTAAAATTACTTTTAGAAAACAGAGTGAAATTCAAAATTATTTTGGGGAACAGGGGAACTGTAGAGTACCACAAATGAGCCCCGACCACAACACCCCAAAAGGAAAAGGATGGCTAAAATGGACCACAAATTATCCTCGACCCCAAATGATCCCCATCATCTTGTTTGCTTGATGCTGGAAACTTTTTTCAGCCCCACTCACCCCGACTGACTCCTCAGACGGAGTTGAATGAGGAGATTAAGTATGGTGACGAAGTGCACTTCACCAATGAAGGGGTAACCGATGCACTATCCTGAATTTCATCCGATTACTTCGAGTCGTTATTACTTACTCAGTAACGTCTGAAACGACTGGCCGTTAATGCCGTCCAGTGATGTCACTACTCCATTGTTGTAATTCAGGCAAAAAGCAAAACACGATTTTCAAGAGGCAAACCAAGAAATATCGTTTGGAAATGTCTACATGATACAGAACAGCTGACAGAATTACTCTACTTTTTTCGATGGTAATTCATATTTAACGTACAAACTATCAACTGCATGCAGTACTCTGAACCAGTTGTAATTCAAACTCGGTCGCAATCACGCGATGAAATATATACACACACGGAACACTTAGTTAAAAAACATAATAATTTCCTTTAATTGAAAAGAAGCTATTTGGTCCTTAACGAATAAAAAAGAAAACAAGGAAACAAGAAAGAAAAGCTAACAGAATCATTACAGTTGACGGTGAAAATAGCAAGAAGGTCGAATGACAACATGACATTGGTCTCAGAAACTTCGCATAAACAAAATCACTGCCGAAACTACAAAGCGGCTCTAAATGAAAAATTACCGACTTTCCGCAATGATTCTTCATTCGCAGTTCAATCTAGCAATTCAGTTTCGAAGACTAGCCAGGGCAATTTTGCTGTTTACGAGCGAGATCCATTCAACCGAAATGGATCGGTTTGGTCCAACCGGAAAAGTTTTGAAAAAAATGATGGACCACTTTTCCCGGTCGGACCGGTCGGAATTTTGGTTGAATGAATCGCGCACTACGGATAAAAATTATCTAAATGTTTGAACTCCACGCAAGCGTTCCACCAATGCGATCCGCTGAATATCCGGATTAAGCGACAATCTCGTTAAAATTGTCATAATTGTGCATAAATTATGCAAATTTTTAGACAATCAATCAATCAAAATCACTACCCACTTTAAAGTTTTACTAAAGACACATCTTTTTAAATTAGCTTTTTATTAGTTCTTTTATTAACTCATATTTTACTTTTATTGTTTTCCGAAAATTGTAAATTATTATTATTATTATCATTATTTGGACTAGCCATTTATTACTTTAAGATTTTAGTGTTGTAATGCGCACTCGATCATATCTTTATCGCATGCTTGACTGCGCAATATAAGAAATAAACATTATTATTATTATTATTATTATTATTATTACTACCCGGTTTTCGGGTAGCATAGTGACGTCACTGGACAGCATTAACGGCTGGTCGATTCAGACGTTTCTAAGAGGAGAAAACGACTCGAAGCAAACGGATGAAATTCAGGCTACCGATGCATAAGATCTCAAAACTTACAAGATGATTACTTTGATAATAACTTTTTGGGGTTTAAGGGTTACATTCAGTGAAACAGATTACTGAACTTTATTTTGTTTCCTTGCGGGGTCAACTATTTGCTGTATCTACTATTTTTTTTTTTTTTTTGACAAGCAACAATCACTTCATTAAAAAAGTAACAAACTCCGCACAATATAAATGTCTGCAGTTGCGGGTGTCTAACCTTGTGTTCACTTTGTCCCTGTTGTTTGTACAACTGGAAATTCAAACCGTCGTCGCTATATTTCAGCGTGTAATTTATTACCCACTGGCTCTGGAAATTAATTCCTTGCGTTGCCACCCGTGTGACAGTGACAGGATTGGTACCTAAATCAATCTGTAGCCATTGCTCAGCGTCATTAGCGTAAGCAGACCACGATCCTTTCAAGTTCAGTCTACCCTGACTGGCTTGATGGTTAGCATCAAGCTGTGACGAAGCACTAATCTGCCCGTCGGAGATCGCTCTTTTCTCCATACCGAGAGCCTTTTGACATTCTAAATAACAAAAGAAAGTAAAAGGCAATGAAAAAAGGCAATTGAGTACTACTTGGAAATCCAATGGATATGGTTCTGTCAATGGAAATTCCATAAAAGGCGCCATGCTTTATTTAAGAGTTATGACACATTACGTTAAAATGTTTAAAAGGTTCTTTCACTGAGGGCGAATGGGAAAGAAGAGGACTAATAGCCATTAGGGTCGACCCTATTAATTAGTCGAACTTCATTAGTCGGACTCAATTCATTTTTAAAATGTACATGGTCTACAACACTTACCAATGAAAATAAATTATTTTAAATTACTATTAAAATAGTAATTTATGCATTATGTTCGGCACATGAAAAGTCAGTCGACATTTGAAACGAAGTCGCTCCTATAAGTCGAAATTCCCATGTCCGCCGTTCAAATTAATTTATGGTTCGATCCAAATTAGATATATCGGACTGGGTTGATTCAAAAGTCAATCTTTTTCTTCTACTTAACTGAAGGACTTGGTTCGGTAATGAAAAGTTCTACGTTTGAACTGGGTCTGACAAAAAAAAAAAAATCGTCGGGGCGACGTTTTCACTGTTCGCAATGTTTTGGTGTAGAGCGTTATACTTTTCACCTACGTGGCCAGCGGCTATGCAAATTGAGACAAAAGAAAGTTTTAACCTAAGAAAAAAATTCAACTCCCACAGGATTGGTTTGTCACACCAACATGGCCGCCGTTTTATCGTGTTGGCAAACCAATATGGCGGACGTGACGTCATGCAAATTGTTGTTTTGTGATACACAAATCACTAACAACCACGGTGGTACAAAAAGTTCGACTCAGTAAATCGACACTATCGCCTGATGAAGACCTGCAGTGTGCGGTCGAAACGTCGTGATCAATAGCAAAGTGACAATCGTGCGACAAACGATAAAACTAGACCCTTTAATCCAATTGTTCTAATTTCTAATCGTAGTTTTCATTGAGGCTGCACCTAAAACTCGCAGATATGTGTGGAGGGAAATGATAGATGCCTTCTTTCTCTCGCAATTTTAGCGCCTGCTGAAAAGGCCAAAAAAAGCTATTTCTAAAAATTTGATAATGAGTTAACATGTTCCACGTCGATCCTATGGCCTGACTTCACCGGGCATTGTTACATATACTTGGATGCAGATCGGAAGTGTTTTGTTTCCTGTGATGAAAAATAATTTCATATGCTTGTTCATTAATAAAGTACTGGGTAACATTACCCCTTGCTCGTTCCTCTTTGGACCAATATTAACCGGTGACTTCGCGCTTTAAGGGGCCGATCGCTTATTACGTCCCGGGGTGGCGGGGGTTGGTGGGGGGTACAATTTTCTAAGAGGCTTGATTTTGGGGGGTCAATTATTTTGAAAGTGCATAAAATGTGAGGGGGGTCGAAATATTAAGACACAGGACCGGCCTTCTATGTAAAAGTTGTCAGACGGTCGGTCTCCTCCCCAAAATTTTTCTGCCCTTCGGGCCTCATTTTGGTAGAAAGATAAGGGGGGGAGGGGGTCCCGGGTCCCCTCCCCTGGATCTGCCACTGATATTGATGGCATGATAACAGAGTTTGCCCGTCTGAAAGGTACACATCTCGCCCTTTGCTTGTAACGTCCTTGATGCCGTAATCAGTCTGTAACTTACCGATATAACACTAGAGATAGATGGGTAAAATAAACAACTAATTACTGCATTTTCCCTCGTCTTTATTTACTGAACATTTCCCGAAGAAAACGCAGCAGATGGCATTTCCGAGACCCTAAATTTAAAAATTTTCTGCTGGGAGAGCATGCCACCAGACTACCCCAGGTTTGGGGCGTCTTCGGCGCTCTAACTGTTATTCCCCCCGCGTGAACCTTCAAAATCTCACGCTACACTGCCAACTACTTGTATCTTATAGCTAGTGAAATCAATGCCCAAGGATGGCAGAAGAGACTTGATCTAGAAGGGGTTGGAGGGTGGGGGTGTGCATTTTAAAAATTGCCATTGCCAAGGGGGAGGAGGGGGGGTACAAATTCCATATGGAATTATTTTGGGGGGTAAAGTTTTGATACACCAAGCTTTTCTGACCCCCCCCCCCCCCCCACGGGACATAAACGAACGGCCCCTTTAAAATTCCTTTTACAACATCCTCACCATTATTTTTGTAACGCTGCTTGGAACATCAAGAGAAAAACAAGGGTAAAAATAAGTAAGAAACAAAAATTAGAATTATACGAACCATTACAACTGACTTCGTTCACTTCCTCGCTCCAGTTTCCTCTTATTCCGCACCGAACAGATGAAGGGCCACTAATTTGTTTTCCATTGGCGCAGGAAAATGAGCAAATTGAGCCGTATCTTTGATTGTATAAAACACAACTGTCGGGCAAAATTTGTACATCATTTAAGGAGGGGAGTTTTCGGCACGTAAATCCTTTAAAGATGAGATATAAAGCAAGTTTAAAAAAGTGAGGAAGATAAACAATGACGACACTGATGATCGATGGATAGATTACTTAGACCTTTAAATGTGTCAAAAAGTTCATTACCGCGTTTTGCTTTTGTCTAACGCAATAATAATAACTGTTATCTGGGACTCAATTTAGGCTCTTCATTAATCGAAATTTCTGTTTTTTGTTGTTACTGTTTTTTTTTCTTCTCATTTGTTGTCGTTTTAATTCAAATTCATTAGAATACTCAACACAATGGAATGAAACTTCTTCCAACCAAAAGAGAACAAAAAAATCACTCTTTTCTTTTCGCTGCCTGCCCCACCATGCAATCACCGGCCTTGCGTTCGTGGACGTAAGAACATTTTAGCAACATACTTTTTCGCAGAGGAGTTATTTGTGTCCTTGATTTCAGTTAAATTCGCGATTAGCTTTAGTTTGCTGCAACCTAGTTTCAGGGAACGAGGTTGTGTTTACTGCAGAATCGAACATAAAACCGTCATGCAATCGTGTCACAAATCTGGTAAAATATTATCCAGTCCTCCAGAAAACCGCTATTGGGCAATGACCGCAGACGAATAACAGCGACTTAATGACAATAAAGAGTTTGTGTGTATGTGTTTGCAGAAAATATAAAAAGGTAGGTAAGCCCCCTTACTTAAACTAAGTTTTTAAAATGCGCTACACGAGTGCATAGCATTAGTTACTATCAAATATAAAATACTAGGCTAGTCTTGTGCTATTATTATTTCAATGCACACCATTGTGACTTTTCTTTAAAAAAATGCCAGTAAACATTTGAGATACGTCTCTTTGAATATAAAACTATTTCATTTCTTGTTGTCCGAAAATAACTAACGTGACCTACCCGAGGACACTTCACAAGAATAATGAAGACGATAATTACAGTTCAAGTCATTCCATTTCCTTGACGGATGCATTTCTACGCAATCTTCCGTGCCTCCCGAGTTGTCTGGGTTGTTAGGAAAAAAGTTTAGGCGAACCGCTAACGAGCTATCAATCCAACGCCAGCGTGACTTATTACTTGAGTCTCGGTGCAAACCAATCCATGCCCTGCTTCCCCAAACAATTTCTTGTTGTTCAGCTGGTGAATCCAACATTGCGAGATTAGATCCGAGTGCTTCACACGCAAATTTTGCCGCAATCCATTCCAGGGTATTAGAGGATAGTTTATAGCAAGTAGATTGGTGTTGAGTCCAATCAAGAGGGCAACCTATAAAAGATAATTATATAAAAATTGAGGCCAGGATTGTAATTTCTTCAATCGAGTTTATGACTGCGCTGATTCCCTATTATGCTTACAGATTAGGCACTAAATTCAGATTTGAGATACATCTTTACATTTTAAAATCCTGTCAAGTTTCTTAATATTTCATTACTGCGCATAAAACTTGCCCAGGGCGAACATAATACTGAAAAGTACAAACTAGAAGGAAATTAGGGACAAAGGTGGTAAATACCGCATTTGTCCCTGAATTCGCAACCCTATCTTGTAAATTAGGATTCAATTGCGGTATTTACCCTCACCCTGATTTCCTCCTACACTGTAGTTTTCACCTCTTTGCATCATATTTGCCCCAAGCAAATATTTGGTGTTAAGTATAAATTATTCGTGCAGTGCTGATTTAATATGCACGTCGGTTTTAAAATAAGCGCGCCTGTACTTTGGCACTACAAGATTTTCTTAGTTTCTAACTTACAACTTAGAAATTAAGGACCCGGTTGAGTAGTTTTAAGTAGTTATCTAGGGATGAAGATAAGCCTTGTTAGTGTGTTCCCCTTGCGTTCCGTGTGCGTTCCCTTCATTACATATGCAGGACTCCCTCACAAAAAGTGGATTCCCTTCATTAATTAAGTGCCTTCCTGCATACTGATAAGTGTCTTCCTGCATCATACTGATAAGTGTCTTCCTGCATACTAATTTTTGACTTCCTCCATACTAATAAGGATACTCGACAGAAATGCGTTCCTCCATATTAATTAAGTGTCTAGTCAGTGTGTTTGCTGCATACTAATTCGGTATAGGTTTACTAATGAGCGTCACTCTACTTCAATAGGAACAAAAGGCATGCCTAGACTTGCCCGGGCTCTTTTAACCCTGATTGGCTCATGTAGAATCTATTCTATCTTCCAAATAAAAGCGCGCTCTCCGTTCAGCATTTTATTATTGTCACAAACTCCAGTAAATAATATTTTTTAAAACATTACTCCAAACATGCAAGTCAACGGTCCGAAAACAGAACTCGACTTCAAACTATTCACTGTGACCAAACATAAAGATTTTTATTCTACAAAACCATTGATTCTGTTTTGTCAATATAATTCAACCATCAAACGTTTCTAGACTGTGGTATCGAGGGTTAACCATTAACAGGTTGGCCTTTTTCCTTTTAGACCTGTATCATACGAAACAAAACGAACGCAAGCGAACTGTATTTTATTATTCATCGCAAACTAATTTAATATACACTGAGCCAACATGAACGTTTGTCGCATAAATTATCCACGGGAATCAACTCAATTATATATAAACAAAGGTGGGATTAATACGGGCGTGCTACAACCAGACTACACCTTTGTTTCGGTTAAAAAATACTTTTATTGATAACAAAACCGTCAAAGTGTTACAACAATAGAAGAATAGACAGAGTTCCGGCTTAGTCTTCGGGAACAGTTTGTTTGACAACAATCGATTGAGTAAGAATTTCCGCTTATCGATGGCAAGTTCTGTCGATTCCAGCCAGTCATATCCTTCTGTGTCTTTGAGATCTTGGCGGGTTTCCGTCACTTTTCGGAATGTCGAATCTTTCTTCATTGCATGCATTCACTGTAAAAACTCTAAGAACACTTTTCTCAATTCCTTTCTATATACTGGAGACAAAGCATTTTCAGCTTTAATGCGGGCCACTTCAGGCGAGTCTCCGTTTTGTTCATACTCGTTGATCAGAGCTTCGAGCTGGGCTTCGTGGCGATTACAAACTTCATTTTGAATGCGTGACCAAGGATCTACATGCTCGTCCTCCTCCTCTCCGGAAGAGTCCATTTCTTCGCTAGATTGAGAACTTTGAGATGATTGTTCGCTTTCTTGTGAGCTTTCAATATCGTCGTCATCATCTTCAAAATTTCCATATCCTTTTTGAACGAAATGATTATAACTGCTGAACATTGTGATCCGAACTGCACGAGGTTTAAGAACTGACTGAATCAGAAACAGCGGCTTACTTCTTTTATAGCTATCGATGGAGGCACGGCTGCAAAGCACAACGGAACTCTATGAACTTTCATTGTACCCCTCCTGTACCCCTACTGTACCCCTCCTGTACCCTTCCTGTACCCTATGTAACCAAATGTTGTATATATAATCAGTTCTCTGTAGTTTTAATTCTTCACTCCATTAAAGCATATTTCTTCACATGTTCATATTTTAGAATTCTGTACTCTGTTCTACACTTAAAGGATTCATCGACATCAATTCACGTAAAAATTCGATGATCTACACTCAATCCATACACTTGATCAGCTGCACGACTCCGAACGACTACACTGTTCTAAGACTCTTGCAAAAAGCTCAGTTTTCAGATCACGTGACGAGTTTTCCCGCCACAATGACGCAATAATTTCTAACACACTCCCCGCCTTGATTGACACAGGTCAATCAACAACGAAACGAATAAAATAACAAATGAAAGAAAAAGACTTTGCCGTTCTTTGACTTAATGTTAATGTTCACTAACATGTTCCTGTTCGGCATTTCCCACGAAGGTAATAGGGAAATCAGTGGTTCTGTTCTGACGCTCTTCCCGCACTTGTGATTCGACTTCTACAGGGTAAAGTCTATTTAGGGGTCTTGTCATTTCCACGACTCGATCTCCACTACGCACTCTTACAACAGCTCCTCTGTGGTAACCATCTCGTCCTGTAATGAGAGATTTGACGACTCCCATACTCCAAAGTTGTCTCGGCGCTTTGTCCTTGTAGACGCAAACAACATCTCCGACCTTAATCGTTGGCTTCCTGTTACTCGAATTGCAGTTGTGATGAACACGTAATTCTGTTAAGTATTCCTTCTGCCAACGTTCCAAAAATGTGAAAGTACAGCATTCAAGTACTTCTCACGTCTTGAAAGATCACGCACAGTGTGATTTCCCGCACTTGGTTGTTTAGCGCTTACGTGTGAACTCAACAAGCGACGACCAATAACAAGTTGCGATGGTGTAAGGGGATCTCGCATTTCATCACTCACATAAGTTAGAGGTCTTGAATTCAGGATTCCTTCGGTCTCGACAATGATTGTAAGCAGTTCTTCATAAGTGACTCGAGCTGTTCCTAAACTCTTTTTCAGACAGCGTTTTGTTGATTTAACGAGACGTTCAAAGAATCCACCCCACCAGGGTGCTAATGCCACGTTATATTTCCAGGATATGCTATACTCTGCTAACAACCTTTTGAGCTCTTCACTCTTGAAAGCGGAACCATTGTCCGATACAACAAGCCTTGGTACACCTCGTCTAGCAGTGAACCGTTTGAAGCTTCTCACAAACGCTTGAGTTGACATATTTGGAACAAGGTCTAGATGAACTGCGCGACTAGATGCACACGTATATAACACAATGTATGCCTTGTTCATAACACTACTCTTGTTGTACACATCCTTGACATAAATGAGACCCGCAAAGTCTACTCCTATACTTGAAAATGCGAAGTCGTCAGACAATCTGAATTCAGGTAGTTGAGGGGTAGGAGGCACTCCATAGGGGCGACCTTCAAGTTTCTTGCATACTACACACTTGCTTAATATCTTCTTAACTGTCTGTCTCCCTTTAACGACCCAGTATTTTGATCGCAGTTGAACCAGTGTCTCTGCTACTCCATTGTGCATGACTTGTTCATGGCACTTGAGGATCACCAATCTCGTAAAGCAATGTTCTCTAGGCAGAAGTACAGGAAATTTGGTATCATAGGGTAACGACGACAGACCTATTCTTCCTTGACATCTGACTACACCTTCACTGTCCTGATAAAGTCCTAGGGTCGACTTCATTTGCTGGTACTTGTCACTGTTCAGGATACCCTTTTGAACGTGTTTAATCCACTTCTTCTCAGCTTGCTTGTACACTTGCAAGGATTCTTCTTGATCACTTGATCCGTCCCTTCTTCTTTTCAATTTCTTGACAAATAGCAACACAAGTGAAGTAACCCTCATGAGCTTCGTAAGGGAACTGTAGGATTCAGGATTGATGATACTCTCCAGATTTGCTTCTTGTTTTTCGGTACACGTGTTCAATAAGCTGGAGACTGTAGGTTTGGCTGATTTCAATTCACAGAACTCTTCCTTGGCTTGCACCCTTACAGGCTGGACTGGCCAGTAGGCACTTTCCTTAGACAGGAATTCAGGACCATGTAACCACAAACTACTTTCTTTGAGTGCAGTGGCCTTAATTGCTCTTGATGCAATGTCAGCCGGGTTTTCTGACGTAGGACAGTACCTCCATTGCTCAGGCGGTGCATTTCGTCTGATTTCGCTCACGCGATTCTCCACAAATTGCTTGTATTCCTTATCAATGTTCCTAATCCACCACAAAGAAATCATAGAATCCGTCCAATTGACTACGTCATCAACTCTCACAACGTTTTCTAAAGCTTGACTCACACTCTTCACCAATCTTGACGCAGTAAGGTTAGACAACAGTTCTAGACGCGGTATGGTTTGCTTATCCAACGGAGCTACTCGGGTTTTTGACGCCACAATCTCACATTCTACTCTTGACTCATATTCTACTCTCATGTAAACAACGGCTCCGTACGCCTTTTCCGACGCATCTGCAAAACAATGAAGTTGGAGCGATTTAACTTCATTCCCACCGAGACCTTCAGCATAACACCTTTTAAAACTCACTCTTCCAGCTAGTCTTAGGTCTGACAAAGTTGACAACCACTCTTGGTTGAGTTCGGTATCCACTAACTCGTCCCAGTCCCTTTGTGCCTTGCACAGTTTTTGAAACATAATCTTGAAGGGTAGAATAACTGGAGATATTAACCCCAAGGGATCAAAGAATCTCGTAGCAGTACTGAGAATCAGTCTTCTTGTAGCTGGCTGAACGTCCACACCCTCCAATATCTTAGTCAAGTCATAGATCAGTTCATCTTGGTTAGGGTTCCAAAGCATTCCCTACACCTTCTGCTCTTTCTCAGTACCTTGCTTAAAAACTGACTTTGAGAAGCTCTCATCTTCCTCTTGAACACATTCTTTACTGTTTATAGCAAAGTCTCCACTGAAGGCTGAATCTTGTTTCAGGGATTGCAAAAGACTTGCTGAGTTGCTGTTCCACTTCCTCATATTGAACCCTCCTGATTTGAGACAGAGTTTTATCTCCTTCGACAAAGAAAAGGCATTGTTCACATCCTTGGCCCCAGAAACGAAGTCATCTACATACAAAGACTTCAAAAGCTCAAGTGCAAATGCATTGTCATTCAGCATTCATGTATTAACATGGTGTCTGATGGTAGCATTGAGAATGAAGGGGCTAGCATTCACTCCAAATACAACTCTTGTAAAGCGAAGTAACTTTATCTCAGGTGATTCCTTATCGACATCATCTACCCATAGAAAGCGTAAAAAGTCTCTGTGTTCTGGACCAATCTCAATATTCAAAAATGCTTTCTCAATATCAGCAGTTACAGCAACTTCATGAACTCTAAATCTCAGCAAAATGTCCAGTAGAAGAGGATTTAATGAAGGTCCGACATGCAGACAGTCATTTAAGCTTGGTCCAAACACCTTGGATCAGGCATCGTATACAACTCTAACCTTTGTTGTATCTCTGTCAAGTCTCACAACTCCCCTGTGTGGGAGATAGTGCACATTTCCAGGTTCTAGGACTTGATCTTGCTGCACTTCTTCAACTACTCCACTTTCTAATTGCTCCTTAATCACTTGATCATATTGTTCCAGTATTTCTGGTTGGGTCTTAAGCTTCTTAATCACAGTTGCCAACCTTCGTGATGCATTTGTATAATTATCTGACAGCATAGGGTGATTATCCTTGAATGGTAGCTTGACTTGGTATCTTTCACCAGTGAATCTTATCTCATTAGAAAACTTGTCATGAACTGAAGTTTCAGTGTCCCTTATGCCTAAGGTTTCCAAGTCCCAAAATTTCTGCAAATCATCTTGCACATGACTGATGTCAGCTGACTCAATTTTCAAAACATGCGTAGCACTTAGGTTAACTGTGCATGACTCTGTCAATGCTGGAACTGCAGCTGGTCCTGACAGTACCCATCCCAACTTGGTCTCAAGAGCTACAGGTCCAGATGGATCTCCCCTGATTATTCCTCCAGTAAAGAAAGACCAGTAGTGATCTGCTCCTATTAGTAAGTCAACACTAACTGTTCCATTAACAGCTCCACATGCAAGCTGTAGCCCTTGAAGGTATGCATAGCATTCTACTGCACTTTGAATTTCTTGGTTCGATACTGGACAGCATATTACTGGTACAACGTAAGCAGTGACGTACACACTCATTGCATCTATTGTTCTGATGCACAATTGCACAATGTCACATTCCTTTACAGATGCTGAATTGTCACCAAATGTTTTGATTAGCAAGGTTTCCTTACCAACAGTAGGTAATTTTAACTGCTCACGTGTCTTGCAGGTTATATAAGATCTCTGGCTACAAGAGTCAAAAATGACTTGAGTATACATTCCAGTTTCTTGATTATCTGGTCTAGAAACAAAGGCTTGGGCAGTCTGCAACAGTATAGAGTTATTATTGCTGCCAACATGCATTGTTGATGTTCCAACATCTCTGGATCTCTCCTGGGAAGTTTCAGATCTACTAAGTGATGCTAATTCAGCTCCTGAACTATTAGGTTGGACAGGCTTCTTAGGGTTTTCACAGATAGTCACATGATGTCTAGCTCCACAATTAAAACATTTGGCCTTCGACTGACAACCTGGTGTAATATGCCCTGCTTTCAAGCAAAAAAACACCTGCCACTTCGTCTCAGTATAGTTCTTCTAGCCTTTGGTTCAGTAATGGTACTACAGGTGATGGACTTGTGATTTTTCTTGCAAAAGACACATTGCAGAGTACACTCTTCACTGCCCGCATAAAGTGCAGATGAGGAAAGGGGCTGTTTGAATCTTCCCTTATGCTGGTCAAATCTAGGGTTAGAATTGGTTGGACTACTTGTTTTCACTGCATTACACCTTTCTCTTGCCTCCAACTCAGATTTCAATGCATTTAACAGGACATCAAGGTCCCAAGTTTCTTTACTGCCAAACTTGCGACTGATGATTAATCTCAACTCTGAGGGAATTTTCTCCATTACAACTGGAACCAATAAATTTCCAAAGGACTCTGATTCGACGCCTAGTGCCTTCAAACTTCGAATGTTTATCTCAATCTTGTCATACAAATCACGGAGTTTCTTCGTTTCATGCACTGAACTGACTATTGGCAATTTCAACAAAGCGTCCATGTGGTTAGAAATCAACAGCTGTGGTTTACCAAAACTATCTCTAAGAATATCAATGGCAGTTTCGTAATTATCTTCAGTGAGAGGCAACCCAGTAATTGCAGATTCGGCTGCGCCTATCACACAACTCTTCAAATAGGAGAATTTTTGGATTCTTGAGATGTCAGTGTTACTGTTAACCGCAGATTCGAAAGTGTCCCAGAAACTCTGCCATTCCTCGTAGTTGCCTGAAAATGACTTTAATTCTAGTTTAGGTAGCTTCACTTTCGCGCCCTCATTGCTTTTGACATTGTTATTAATTTGGCTGAAGCTTGGTGAAGTTCCCACGTGTGCGCTATTTTTAGCATCCTCTAAACTCAAGTCAATTCTAGCCAAAATACGGTAAACTTTTGCACAAAACTCACCACAATCCTCGACTTCTTTCTCAATGTCTCTTCCCTTACCCTTAGTATTTTCCAGAATTGTTTCGTCCAGCTTTTGGATAGTTTCTAGCCTTTCATTGAGGGTGAATTTCAGTCCCATAAGTTTTTCCCTTGATGAATCTTCCACGTGATCGGCATTTTGCTCGACTAAAATCCTCGTCGCACCTTCCATCGTTTTCTCCACAAAAGCTCTGTGGGCATTTCTAATTCTCTTTACTTTTTCGTTGTCCATTCTTTTCTTCTTGTACTGTAATCCTGTTCTTGACGATTAATTGATTAAACTTGTTTCGCCGATCCGGCGACTGCAAAGGACCATGTAACCAAATGTTGTATATATAATCAGTTCTCTGTAGTTTTAATTCTTCACTCCATTAAAGCATATTTCTTCACATGTTCATATTTTAGAATTCTGTACTCTGTTCTACACTTAAAGGATTCATCGACATCAATTCACGTAAAAATTCGATGATCTACACTCAATCCATACACTTGATCAGCTGCACGACTCCGAACGACTACACTGTTCTAAGACTCTTGCAAAAAGCTCAGTTTTCAGATCACGTGACGAGTTTTCCCGCCACAATGACGCAATAATTTCTAACACCCTACTGTACCCCTGCTGTACCCTTCCTGTACCCCTCCTGTACCCCTCCTGTACCCCTACTGTACCCTTCCTGTACCCCTACTGTACCCCTCCCGTACCCTTCCTGTACCCCTCCTGTACCCCTACTGTACCCCTCCTGTACCCCTACTGTACCCTTCCTGTACTCCTACTGTACCCCTCCTGTACCCCTCCTGTACCCCTACTGTACCCCTCCTGTACCCCTACTGTACCCCTCCTGTACCCCTACTGTACCCTTCCTGTACTCCTACTGTACCCCTCCTGTACCCCTCCTGTACCCCTACTGTGCCCCTCCTGTACCCTTCCTGTACCCCTGAATTCTCTTAAGTACTCCCCACCATTGTAAAATAACTATATATTGAATGATTCTGTTAACTGTGAGTCATTTTTCATAAGCAGTCATGCCTCGAACATTTCCTCGAATTTGTCCGCTATGTGGCAAACCTGGTGTGTCCAACTTGAGTTCTCATCTTGAAATTGTCCATGACTTAACCGGGCTAAGACGAACACGACTCTTAAAAGAGGCTAAGGTTTCTTGGGAATCAAAAAGAGAATATATTTCTACAAGCGTCGACTTACCTCGTTGTTCATCTAGTTCCACGAGAAAAATATGTGAACCAAGATAAAGAAGAAGATCAGTAAACGAAACGCCGAAAACTTCTTCTACTGCGAAGAAGGTAAAGCTTTCCCATGATGTTTCCTTGGCAACCGAGCCTTATCCAGATTTTATGTTCCGCCATAAGTTCTCACTCCTTGTGGTTGGACCAAGTCAATCAGGGAAAACAATTTTCGTAGAACAGATTCTAACGAGAGATCGTATTGTCTACGAAACCAACAAGCCCCGTCCCATTTTATGGTATTACAGTCAGTGGCAAGATAGATACGAAGCTTTGAAATCAGCGATCGGAAAGGACATTAAATTTTTTCGTGGCCTTCCCACATTTCAAGATCTGCGAGAAATTGACCCAAAATACAACAACGTTATCATCTTTGATGATCTAATGGCAGAAGCGATCGAAAGCCCCATCGTTTCTCGGTTGTTTACCCAAGGTCGCCATAGAAATGCTAGCGTCATGCTGCTCCTTCAGAATATGCTCCCCAAGGGAAAATTTAACACCGATATCAGTCGGAATGCACAGTACATGGCTCTTTTCCGAAGTCCTAGCGATCGGAAACAAATCGGAATTGTTGCTGAGCGTATGTTTGATAAGAATCGCCAACGATTCATGACAGCTTATTATCAGGAAACAGGGAGGCCTTACGGTTACATCTTTGTAGATAATAAACCGGACACGGAGGCAAATAAGCAGGTGTTGAGCGACATCTTTGGCTCTTGTCGAGTTTGCCCAAGTATCAACAAAACCTTAAAACCAGAGGGAGAGGTGGAATCGATCCCCCCAAAGGATCTTATTGTGCCCCCGAAATATGCTGAAGCTAAATCATCTACGCGTAAACCGAAACCGTTTGATCTGGATTGGTGTGGGATGACCTGGCCCGCCTTGCAGAATTATTTACATGGAGCGCCCTATCTCAAAGCTATTCCAGAAGGGTTTGGCATTTGCGAGATGTACACCAGCAATCGAAATGCTGTTAACCCTTATACCCCCACAGTCATGTTTGCATCTGAAAATTACTGGCCCGTCAAAATAAAACATTATTCCAACGGCAAAAGAAAGTGGATTTATATACACGAAGACGAACCAAGTGTCCAAGAATTTGTTCAAGAAACGAAAGCAATCGAAAGAGCTAGAGGGAGAGGCACTTTCTAGGCTTTGAACATTTGCTCACCATATTGTAATCCTTTTTCTAAAGTTGTTGAGTTACTACAATAAATGTATTTTTGCTTTGTAAGATTTGAAGAAATAAAAGCTTTTAAGATGTTCACCCAAGCGCATTCACGCTATTGTTTTATTTTCGTTTGTTGTGAATAATTCGCTTCAGTGGTTCTCCTCAACCTTGCTTTTGTAGAGGTTGAAGTAAGAAAGAACTTTATGAGGAAATAGGTTTCTGTAAAGCCGTTGTGCTTTGCAGCCGTGCCTCCATCGATAGCTATAAAAGAAGTAAGCCGCTGTTTCTGATTCAGTCAGTTCTTAAACCTCGTGCAGTTCGGATCACAATGTTCAGCAGTTATAATCATTTCGTTCAAAAAGGATATGGAAATTTTGAAGATGATGACGACGATATTGAAAGCTCACAAGAAAGCGAACAATCATCTCAAAGTTCTCAATCTAGCGAAGAAATGGACTCTTCCGGAGAGGAGGAGGACGAGCATGTAGATCCTTGGTCACGCATTCAAAATGAAGTTTGTAATCGCCACGAAGCCCAGCTCGAAGCTCTGATCAACGAGTATGAACAAAACGGAGACTCGCCTGAAGTGGCCCGCATTAAAGCTGAAAATGCTTTGTCTCCAGTATATAGAAAGGAATTGAGAAAAGTGTTCTTAGAGTTTTTACAGTGGATGCATGCAATGAAGAAAGATTCGACATTCCGAAAAGTGATGGAAACCCGCCAAGATCTCAAAGACACAGAAGGATATGACTGGCTGGAATCGACAGAACTTGCCATCGATAAGCGGAAATTCTTACTCAATCGATTGTTTGTCAAACAAACTGTTCCCGAAGACTAAGCCGGAACTCTGTCTATTCTTCTATTGTTGTAACACTTTGATGGTTTTGTTATCAATAAATGTATTTTTTAACCGAAACAAAGGTGTAGTCTGGTTGTAGCACGCGCGTATTAATCCCACCATTGTTTATATATAATTGACTTTTTCCTTAGCAAAGCGATTGCAAGAGTAATATGCTGAATGGAAAGCGCGCTTTTATGTTGAATACATAATAGATTCTACATGAGCCAATCAGGGTTAAAAGAGCCTGGGCAAGTCTAGGCAAGCCTATTGTTCCTATTGTAGTAGAGTGACGCTCATTAGTAAACCTAGACCCTTATTAGTATGCAGGAAGACACTTATCAGTATGCAGGAAGACACTTATCAGTATGCAGGAAGACACTTATCAGTATGCAGGAAGGCACTTAATTAATGAAGGGAATCCACTTTTTCCCCTAGGTTATCACAATAGATGACGTCATTGACTCGACCGTTATGCATATGTAATGAAGGGAACGCACACGGAACGCAAGGGGAACGCACTAACAAGGCTTATCTTCATCCCTAGATAACTACTGTTTTAACTTGGAAATAACTAGTGATAAGGCGGTCCTTATCCCTTTTTTTTCCTTTGGAGGCGACTTTTAGGTGATTTTCGCGCTCCCTCGAGAAAAAAAAAACACGCCCTTTTTAATATCGCAAGGTTACTCGGAAATTTGGCGCTGCAGAGGTTTTGGCGGGGGGGAGGGGGGGGGGGGGAGTTAGTTTTATCGACGGAGTTCGTAAACTTGATTTCTCACCGTAAAAAGATTTAAGAGCTGACAGCTCCAGCTATATTCTTTCTGAATATAATAAATGCCACCATCCACTGACTGTCTACAGCTTCCGTTCACTTCCCTGGTTTCCCTTAACGAATATCTTTACTTGCTTTAGGCTGCTTACACGTGTGGGGAAGGATAGGGGGGTTGGAACACGGGAGAAAAGGGGCGAAAGGGGTGGGGGAGGCGGGAGACAAAAGGTACAGAGGCAAAAGAAATAGTTGGAAATTACTGAACAATGCTTAATATTACGCAATCGAAAAATAGCTAAAGGGAAGAAGCTAAGAAAAAAAAGGGAGGAAGCCGGATATGCAAGGTACGGGAGACGGAAGGTTTAGACTCCCTGTCCCCTTTCCTCGCACTTAATACTTCCAAAACGTAAAATTTAGAGGTGGACCTCTGTCCTGAAAGAACCTCTTCAAATAAACCAGTTTCCTAAATGAACCCAGTCTAATGTTTTTAACTCTTACGAGTTTCCCATGTGGTAGAGCATCTGGAAAAGTCACCAGAAGGTCGACATCCTGTTGGGAGGACTCATGTTTTTCCCGCTCAACTAAGCGTAACTTTATAGGCCAAAACACAATATCAATGGTTCTAAAGAAATGTAGTGTGAGCAGCGTTATAACTTTTTTTCTGAATTATGTCAGGCGATAAATTCAGGGCCGAATAGACCGCGAGAATAAATTTTCATGTAGGGATCCTAATTACACATTAGAGCGAAGATAGCTTACCTTTGACGTTATGAATGTATGAAAATATGTAAACTGTGCTGGGGGGTGAAAGAATGATATGAAAGTAGATCATCGCAGTTATAGACGCAACTTTTGCAGTTGCGAAAAGAAAGCCTGAAAAAAAAATTCAGACTTGTACTTTATCCAAACCCTTGACCTCTGCGAGACCGGTGCAGCGCTCTTACCCACTGAGCTAACAAGCCAACTGGGAGTAGGTCATTGAATTGATTCGTTATAAACCCGTGAAAGGATGATGATGAAGTTACGAATATATGCAAATCACGTATGTGAACTGCGGGGTGAAGAATTATATGAAAGTAGATCATCGCAGTTATAGACGCAACTTTTGCAGTTGCGAAAATAATAATAATAATAATAATAATAATAATAATAATAATATTGATAATAATAATCATAATCATAATCATAATCATAAGAAGAAGAAGAAGAAGAAATCGACACTAGCTGTTGGGTTTCTAAGTGGTGGACAGTCGTTTCGCTACAATTCGCTGCATAATGAAATCGATTCGCTGCAAAGAAGTAAAGTCGTCTCGCCGCATCATGAAGTTGAATTGATGCAAAAAAAATGTCGTTTCTCTGCACACTTAAGTAAATTACCTTTACAATAAAACTTCATCCCTTGAGTTTCTGTTGCTGATATTTTAGTGGAACCCACTCTGTTTCCATTTTACGTCATTTTAACATTAACAGTAAGTAACAGTAATTCCTAGTTCATCCATGCTGGTCGTAAACTCATTAAGTGAATGTATATCACAAAATAAGCATGCTAAACCTTGATAGCGCTTCTTATAAAAATATTCTGGTAGCCCCTGGAAAATAGCAACAAACAAAGCAGACGAGACACGATAATTTTTATGAATGGTGCGACAATAAAAACGGAATCGGATGATAACAACGAGGCGATATGTCACGATAAGTGTCATAAAAGAGCCTCAAAAGTGAATCTCATAGGAAGAGAATGTGATAACTAAAGATTGGCCGTTTTTATACTAGAGGACGCGTTATCCGTCTTTACCAACTTGGGAAAACATTTTATTGTTCGTCTGGTTATGCTTCTAAAGTCCGGACGGGCACAAGACGCATTATGCGCCTGGACGAACCTTCCTTCGAAATACGTCTTGAAAGACGCACTACGAAAGGTAGTTCGTCTGGACGCATAATGCATCCGTCTTGTGCCCGTCTTTATGCTAAAGACGCATAAACAGACAAACTACAAAAATGTTTGCCCAAATTCGTCTAGACGGATAATGCGTCCTTAGTATAAAAACGGCCGATGGAAAAACGGACAAACCGAGACAAAAACAGTTCTTGACGACTTGAACATGCCTAAACTGGAAGAGATCTTCACAACAGTTGCCATCGTGTAGCATTGCTGCGACAGACTCGCAGCTTCAAAATGTCTCCGCGATAATTCTGATTTGAGCAGATGGAGGCCTTGACAGACTTTTGGGATAAACTATATAGTGGTGAGATTATATCGGAAAATAGGAAGTATAGACTAAAAGAACCGTTTGTGACTACGTAAATGCTTAAGCTGACACGTCACAAATCCTCGAACAGTCAAGCGGTACGAGGCATTAGTTTGTCGTTTTTTTCTTTTCTGATTATTGTATAAAACAAACAGATTCCATGTTGCAATGGGTCTGTTCAGTAATACTGAGATCAAAGAATGCGTCAAAATGTGGTAAAAACATCAGTGATTTATTCGTCTGAGTCTGGTGCATGTGCCACTTTGCTGGTTTTACCACTGTGATCTATTATTAAACAGATGCTTGGCAACACGGAAAGGTATTACAATCGCGATGATTATTACAAATTGCCACTGTGCACACCTTCCTTCCTTTTATAAAGGTATTACAATTAAAGCGCGGTGATGTTATATTCCACTCTGTATCTCAACCCTACGTGGTGATAGTATCACCTACCGCAGCAACCAGAACATCCCAGGCCAGAGTAAATATGGGCGACCTGAAGCCCTATGTCTTGTCTTAAGACCCCGAGGGGCACACTCCCTATGATAGCCTGTACGGGGAGGCTCCAACCCCCTTAAGGGGTACCTTTTTCAGGTTTCAGCTATACAAAAGGGTAGGGATTTTACTCGTAGAAGTATATGAAAGGGTGAGGAAATCTGTCATTTGGGTCTGTAAAAGGGCTCAAAGGGGCTAACAGATGAATTTTATGGCTTTGACAAGTCGAGTAAACGTACTATTTTTGTGATTGACTCCTATTTAATAGACGGTGCATTTACAGTAGTTAAAAGGGATGCAAAGTTCTAAACAGGGTATGTGAAAGAGGTACCATTTGTCAATAGAAGGTATACGAAAGGGGTACCTTTTTCCTTAAAAATCGGGGACGGAGCCTCCCCGTACAAACATTTGTTGAGTACCCCCTGGTTTTAAAACCAGTTTCAAACCATCAATTGTATATATGTTAATGAAGGGTGTTGTGCTTACCACTGATTTCACAAATGTAAGGAAGACTGTAATGACATGGCTTATCATTCCATTTCTCTGACTTTATTCTAAATTCCACACAATCCTCGTTTGAACCTGAATTGTTTGGTTCTCCAGTATCCCAGGAAGTGGAAAAAAAGGTTGACCCATCGACCCATAACCATTGTCGCTCGTTTTTAGGATCCCTGTATAAACCAATCCACCAAAGTTTGCTTGCACCTGCACTGTTCAACAACTGAGGAAATTCTCGTGATTTAACTTTCGAATTCAGTACGGCGAGGCTTGATCCCAGTGCTGCACACGCGGATTTTGCTAAAGTCCAGTTCAGGGGATTGGAATGGACTTTGAAACATCCGCCATGAAAACCTGAAAGCCAACCTCTTGGACAAAGTACTGAAAAGAAACAATAGCCCTCGTTATTTGGATGCTGATACGGTGGTATTGTAATGAAAGTAAGAGTTGAAGTAAATGGGAAGAAATTAGCTATAACAATGGATTCAATAACTGTCATGGGTCTGTCATTATATTAGCATGCAGAGGAGGAAACCTATCGCCGAGCTAAGATTTTGAGTTGGTTTTTCGAATTAGATTTTCGAGTTAGGATTCGAGTTAGATTTTTGAGTTAGGATTCGATATGGATTTCGAGTTGGATTTGCGAAAAAAAATCTCCACGCATCAAGTTCGATCACAGTACGTAGGACGTTTCAGTGTCATGTTACTATATTCATATGACAGACGAACCTTTTACTGAAACTGAAAGTACTTGAAACTTAAAGTAAATGTATGATTTCATGATCACAAGCTTGTGTTTTAACTGAATTACAGATATACACTCTTTTTTTTTCTATAAGAATATATTTTATAAGAATAGCGAGGCTGAAATTTGCAAAATTTTAAGAATATTTTAAGAATAAACCCGAGGCTGAGATTTCGAGAAGGATGATTATTTTGAGTGATGAAAATCTAATATATAGATTTAGCCAGGGCTAAAAGCGAGGCTCCCATTAATAAATTTATAATTTAAATTAAACAATTAACTTGTATTCGAATCCCACAATTCAGTTAACTTTAGAGCACATTTATGTGACTTTTGAGGGAAAGGCTACCTGATTTTAGAGAAAAATAATTTGCAAACAGCCCAAGAGTGAACCAAATCTTACATCGAGTTGATAGCCTCATTTGTACACCCAAAAACTGGTAATGATCTTCGATCACATTTAAGAGCCATAATGGCTCTTGATCACCGTAGATTAATTAGTGGAAAAAAAATCAGGCCAACTTTTTTGCGTTCGACAAGTTTACTTTGCAAAATCCTGTCAAAAAATCTGGGTGCGTGTAAACCAACCTTATAGCATTTATACATCACATCTGAGGTGAAACAGTAGTATGAGGCACTGTTTTTATGATACCGGCAAACCTCGGACAGAAAGCAGTATTTCACAATACAAATTAGACTCATTCAATATTCATAAACTGTTAAAAAAATTTCCAAAATCACCTATACGGCCATCCGGTTCTCACTTTTGTAGTGCGAGCTGTGGCGAGTGTTTGAATGAACATTAACAGAGTTACGCTCCAACATTATAAAGAATTTATTATGTTTATTATTTAATGGTTTAACGCGCGGCATTTTGAGTACTCCTGCAAGCGATGTCCACTGAACGACTGAAAACAATCGGCACAGCGATTAAAATTACAACAGAGACTACTAACAATCAATAAAAGAAATATAATTCGGTGAAACATATACAGAGACAACAATTTTCATTCAGGAAGACAAGTATTAAAGTGTCCCTAAAAATCCTGAGACTTCAAGCTTCAAGCTTAAGTTTATGTTTTAAGCCGGCTTCCCGGTGTTTGCTTTTTTCAAAGACGAACTCGAGGCAAGAAAATCGCTCAAAGCTTTCTTTTCTGGCCAGAATTATAACTAAATATTCTTTGGAACGTTTTCTTTCTATTTGCGGTGAGAAACTGTCTAAAGGCTTTTTAAAGTTCTGTAAGTTTATATCAAACCTGATACTCGGTCAGATCATTGTCTCAAATCTTACTAACGTGCATAAACTAAATGCCCGCATAAACTCCGCTCGACTTCATTAAATTAGATACAAAAAACAAACATCAAATACAATAATTTCTCTGGCTTACCATTCGAGATGCAGCACCTGAAAGGTATCAAGAACAGCAAGTATCGCTTTAGACTTTGCAATCCTCTTACGCATCAAGCAAGGTGAAAACGAAAACGATGCTATTCGAAATCGGATTTCCGACTTTGACAAGCGACGTATTCCTCAACCAAAAACCCAATAAACAAACTAGCCATGAATAACAGAAGACTCCTGATAGCAGCTGAATTTCATTTTGCACATCCAGTGGAAAAAGACAGTTAAAAACATCACAAGTTGACACAAAACTCTGTCAGCTTCAGCTGTCAAAGTAAACAAGATTCAAGATGCTGCATAAATTTTCCGCATGAACTCACCTGTCAAATTTTGACCAATCAGAGCATAAAAATTGGACGTAGAGCGTGACCAACGCGTGACCATGGTGAGAAAAGTAAAAGGCAACTGTCTTCCCTGCCTGTAACAGCTGGCTGAATTTTCGCGTCCGAGGTCAGTTTGCAATCAAAATTTTAATTGTGTAGCACATAAACACAACATATTTCATATGAATTTAGAAAAAAATTGAACTTGAGCCTGCGATCACTTGAAAACTAGTAACTTGTCAGCGGATAACTTCCAAAAAATACTTGACCTCAATGGGTCGACACCTGAGCCCGCGATACGGTCAAGTGATACTGGTCAGCGGGTACTCTGTTTTGACAGCTGTCAATTGATCAAAACATTGATGTCCAATATGTGTGCATTATCAGTTTAACTAGTAAAAGTATGAATTGGAACATTGTTCGCGATCTAGTAAAACAATTAACTGGTCAGCGGACAGCTTCCAAATAAATCACGTCACCTCGATGAGTTGAAACATGAGCCCGCGATATGGTCATGGGATACTGGTCAGTGGGTATCCTGTTTTGACAGCTGTCAATTGACCATATTGTGAATGTCCTATACTAAAATCCTATATTAAAGATGTGGACTTGCCAAGACATGCCTGAGACACCCCTCCCTTCCTTTTGATAGTCTCCCCTACCCCACCCGTACAATCTGTAGACGCGTACGTACGTACGTACGCTCGGTCAATCACGTGACAACCAAACGAAAAGAGGTTGACCATATTCCATGAGTATGGGGCTCTGTCCCACGCGCGCTTCACGCGCGCGGGAGCCCCGCTAAAAAGTATGTTTTTAACTTAACCGTATCAAGTTATTGCTTCCTCCCACGGCAAAGCTACCCAACAAAACGAAGAAACCTGCATTGGTTATATAGCCAAATGTTCAGTGTTGATGACAGTTCGATGAACGGTACATGAAATACATATCTATAATATACAGTCAAAGAAAAATAATAACAAAATAAATGAACAAACCGCAAAAAACGATATGAGAAATCTTTCTTTTTCAATCATAATTGAAGAATAATACATGAATATTCTCAGGCTAAAATCGGCAGAAAAATTAGAATATTCAGCCTGGCCCGAAAAAACAACATTCTTATATGAAACAAGATTGTATAACCAAAATGGGACGGTTTTATCCAAACGGTGATCATTACTCGATGTAGTTTTTGCCGATATAAACGTCTCAGCGGTGTAGCGAGCTTTTCGACTTGTTGTAGGCCTGGCTGACTTTCATTTCTATAGATCCTGATATATAATTGCACGCATGACTACTTTTACTTTCACGGATTTTGCTTTATTAATCTGCAAAGGAAGAAACCTTTGCGTGGATATAGTACGCACTGACCTCACCAGCACTTTGACTAAGCTTTTTAGCTCAGCCCTATTCAACAACACATATTAACTTGTTCCAAGCTGTAGAGGGATCAAACCAAAGATTTGTAGGTCCGGGCCTACCGGTCTACGGGCTGGCTACGCCCCTGCGTCTGTCATATGAATAAGATATGACATTTTCCCTCGACCTAAACCGGCTTGTCTATTTTCCTTAATAAACGTGCCGGGCCCTTGAACTGCAGTCCAGGTTACACAGGAAAAGTAAACATCTGTTGAATACACGTCGGTGTGAGCAAAGTTCATTACGTTCCCTTCAAAACCGGGTTCCTTCAGTTTAAATGGTAGGTTTTTTTTAGTTGAGAAGAATAATCCCAAAATAATTATAAGCTTCTATATTTTAAATTAAGTTATAGAATAAGAGTTGCTTGATAAAATAATGGGATCTGGTTCTGTTGCGGAGCCTTAAAGTTATCTAAAATGGTGTAGGTACCTTCCATTTTTCTGAATTTCAACTAATTTCCAACTAAATAAGCGCCCCCTTGATGAAGCGCCCTCTTTCCAATAGGCAGTCCTCTTCTTAGCAGAAATTTTCAAATAAGCGCCCGGGCGCTTATTAGAGGAAGTACGGTAAATGATGATCGCAAAACCAACCAGTGGCTCAGAAGTACGAGACGGAAAGCTGAGACAGAGGGTCTGATAATTGCAGCCCACTAGGACCAGAACCTCCCTACCAAGTCTTACTAGTAGTTGATGACACTGAAGTCTACACAGGATGAGTAAGAAGCAAGAAGAAACGGTAGATTATACACTGGATGTCCCGAACTTCCAAAACTGAATTTTTAGAGAGAGGCACAATATTAACGAGGCAGCTGCATATATCCATTGAAAGGAGTGTCAGCATTTACAAAATCGAAGTACCGAAGAGGTTCTATCAATACAAACCTCAGATTGTCACCGAAACTGAATAAGTTATAATCCTTTGGAATACAAAGAAATATATGGATGAGAGTTGTCAGCAAACATGCCTGATATAGGTAGTGATCAAACACCACGGCAACCGATGTTGCAAGCTTACCGATGTGTCAGTATCATCCGACGAAAACACCTCGACAAAGGCCACTGAAGATCTCGAAATACAAACACCTTGAGATCGAAATCACGGAAATAAGGAGAGTGAAAACAGAGATTGTGCCAGTTATTGTTGGTGAGCTGGCACTCATAAGTAAGGGAATGGAACATAATTTAGGGAAGATCTCTCTGGAGCTATTAACATCAATGAGCTGCAAAAGATCATCCTCTTAGAAACATACAGCGCATGCTAAGATTTCTGTTCATCCAGTAAAAAATCCCCCTAGCACCTCAAAACCGAGGAATAGGCCCGGTTTTAGCAGCGTACAAGAAGCAATTCACAGCACTAGCACTCTATAAAAGAGGGCATTCTGGTTTTAGGAAGGAGATAAATTAGGGTAGAAAAGGTATAAACATAAACCAGTTAGTCCGCTAATGGATCAGAGGCACCTTGTTGTGATGGTGGACTATCTGGCGTTTTTCTACTACTTATTCTGTTCTTTTTTTAAATTTTAACAACCCCCCAAATCGAATATTTTCCAGTTTTTCCAAAATTTTAAACATCCCCCTCCCATTTTCATACATTAAAAACATTCGGGAAAATCATCCAAAAATTCTCAAAAAAATATTGCACTATAGGACTCCAACTTAATACATGGAGTCATTTTTTTTTCCAATGAAATCCTGGCTACATTGTAGTTATTAGATCTTAAGAAAAAAGGGTGGATATCAAAAAAAGACAATGCTTTTAAACAGACTGCCCCCTTAAATTGGTAAGCTTGAAAAACATACCAATTTCTGTATATTAAAATTCATTCTTGGCACCAAAGCTTAGGGGAATAAAACAAAAGAAATCACCATGAGGCTAAGCAATGAACAATACTGACATTTCCTTTGTTTTATTCTCACAGGCCTCGAAGCCAAGTATGATTTCAATATAATATCGAAATTGGTCTTTTTCCTCACATTTTGATGTTCTACACTCGAAGTTTTGGGAATAATTTAGAACATTGAGCTTGTTACAAGTGCATCTATTTTAGCCAACTAAGCATGGTTACTTACAAGTAAACTGGCATTATTTAAGTCACCTTAGAATATTAACTTACAGTTTAGACTTGTGTGTAACTAATGAATCGGGGAAGGGATGGGAAATTGAAGGGGGAGGGGTGCAGGAGGGCTGCGAACCCAACTGTGAGGATTATTGGATGAGATTAAAAAAATAGCTAAGTAAGTAATTAACTAACTAAGCAACAGTTTTGTAATGCAATATTTGTAAAATAGATTCAAAAGTCAGATGGTCGACCCCTCAGAGATGTAATTGATGAAAACCGCTTTCAAAATTGCGTACGTGATTTTACTTCCAGTGTCGCGGTACAAACTGGATTGAAACATTCTGGGCGGATGTGTCTCGTTATCCTTTGCTCGGCCGGGATGAAGCAGATTCGTTCAATCTTAGAGATGGAACAGTTAGGGCCGTTTATACCAAGAAAAAAAGGGCGCGTCCTCAATGACACGCGAACTTCACTGTATAAACGATACAATACTTGTATGCAACAAGTCTCTGAGGATCTTGAAAATATTGCTGGTTGGTGTTGCGCAAATCACCTGCCTATAAACCCGGATAAAACTAAACTTGTGCTCTTTAAAACACGGCAATTTGTATCAAAGCTACCTGATGTCACAACTATGCCCTGTCTCGTCCGCCAAAGATCTGGGTGTTACCCTGGACTCTGGCTTATCATTCAATAATCACATCTCATCATTATCGTCCTTGCTATCTAGTTTGTGTCAAATAAGTAGCGTCCGCCAGCTGTTTTCCAAAGAATTTTTGTATGTAATGATCAACTCTGTTGTGTTTAGTAAATTATTTTACTGTTCCGCTGCATGGGCTGGTACTTATAAACAGAACATCCATAAACTACAACTCATGCAGACCTTTGCTGCCCGTATACTAACTGACACAGGGAAATACGATCATATTACCCTGGCCCTGAAAACTCTTGGCTGCCTGACTATAGAGGAGCAACTTTGGTTGCGAGACGTGACAATGATGTACAAATATGTTAACAATTTAGTGCCAGCATATATTAGCTGTAAAATAGGGAAGCGATCCAATGCACACGCTTACAATCTCCGCAACAGTGAAGATCTAAACCTGCCAGGATGCCGGACGGCGGCTGCCAAGAGTGGCTTCTTTTATAGGGCAGCAAAATCGTGGAATAGTCTCAGTAACAACACTAGAACTGCCCGATCATGAAGATCATTTAAAAAGCATGCAAAGGCAGAATTGATGAAAAAGTAGGATACCGGTATACATACCATAGTATATTTTTACTTTGTTAGTTATTTTTAGAAGTAGTAATTTTAAGTTGTTATTTATACATCAAGAACATGTATATCATTAGTCTAAGTTGTATTATATATACATATTGTAATTTAATTCTGAAAAGCCCCTCGGGAAATTAAAAAAAGTATTGTAAATAAGAGGCGACTTTACCAAGAGAAAAACAGGTGTTGAGGGCTATTCTTAGATAAGTCGGGTCTTATCTTATTCCAGACACTATGTGTCGTTTATACGGTAAAGTTCGCGTCTTATTTAGGGCGCGTCTTATGTAAGAAAGGTCTTATTTCTCCCCGTATAAATAGCCTTAACTGTAAAGTTGTTAGTACCTTTTCCTACTTACTGGAAATGTCTTGAGCGAAGAATATTTCAAATCCTGTCTTGTTCTCGAGCAGCCAGTCCGTGTAGAACGTTAATAAAACGTAGTTTCCTGGTACAAGAAGGTCTCTTCCACTGAGCTGGTCACCGCAGTATCGAAGTTCGGTGATGCCATTCGTTATTTTCAAATAATCGCTTCTACAACAAAATCTCTATCAATACAAGTTGCTGTACGCTACAACCCTGGTCAAAACGTCTTGGGACACTTGAGGAAATTAGGCACAAAGACACACTTTGCTAAATCAACTAATATTCTACCTCTTAAAAAAGCTTGGGGATGTTGTTATAAGGGGCTATTTCTGCCGCCCCCCTCCCCCTCAAGCAGTGTTGATTGCATCAGTGTCCCAAGAGTTTTGATTAGGGTTGTAGATGCCACTTACGGGTTTATCGGACTAATTCTCGAGATTGATACATAAAAAATCCACCAATCATGGCTAAAGGGACGGTAGCTGACCTAAAAGTATACTTGATGAAAGTGAGATTCGATTGGCCTAAACTTACAAGAAGCTATTTGAAAATGTTTTTGTACGCCTTCAAGTTTTTGACCCGCAATCTCAAAATTAAAGTTCAGAAAAGACATGCTAAACGTATTTATTTCTAAAAAACGAAACAGACGGCTTGTCCGTCCAAAATATCGGGAAAACTCAAGTCGCTTTTCTCTTTGCTGTTTTGTTATTTATGTCTATATTTTTGTTTTGGATAAAACAGCAGGATTTGGCTGTCGTCCTTTATATAAAAAGTATTTATTCCTACCTGCATTTTGAATCTGTCGCCAGGTCAAAACTTTGAAACTTGAGTCTCATCGCCTTACCATACGGAATCGAAGTATTGTAGACGCAGCTCATGCTGGCTGCATAGAAGCCATTTGAGTATGCAGGACTTTTCAATGTATTGTTCACTACTGACCCACATGAAACTGAAATGTAAGCGATGGATTTTAAGACCCTTTGTTCTTCTTCTTCTTCTTCTAACTAAATTCTAAGTACAAATATACAGGGTGTTTCAAAAGTTCGTTCCGATAGTAGTATAGGAGGGACCGGTTAGGCCTCTTTTTTGGGGGGAATCTCATTAAGGTGGGGGGGGGGAATAAATTAACGTCGCTGACGTCATAGGCTATTGTCTTGATCCCATGAATAAAATGCGCAGGAATCTCATAAAGATAAGACTGCTTCGTCAAACGAGACAGCCAATGAGCGCCTTTCAAATTCCTGTCAACCAATCAAAACAACTATGACATCATAGTACCCCGAAATACATATGACATCATCTTCCGAAAATAACTAAAACCTGTCAAACCGGTTATACCAACTATGACCGCCACAAAATAAAAATAGCACATGACCTTATCTTTATGAGATTCCTGCGCATTTTATTCATGAGATCAAGACAATAGCCTATGACGTCAGCGACGTTAATTTATTCCCCCCCCCAACCTAAATGAGATTCCCCCCCAAAAAAAGAGGCCTAACCGGTCCCTCCTATACTACTTCCGATTTTTTATTCGCTTAAATTTCACTAATTATCAAAAAACCCTTTTTAAAAACTTAGTATGTTATTCATTATTCATTTAACATTGAATAACTTAAATATTAGTAACCAGAATGCTTTACCTGAATCGGTTTACATTTGCCTAACGAAGAATAAATGCTTTTCTCAAAATACAATTTACAATCGGAACGAACTTTTAAAACACCCTGTATACACAAGCAACCTATCTCACACAGGGAATGGGCATTCATGCAAACCCACTGCTTGAAATGATCTAAGTTTATCTCTACATTGTACTAAATTTCCCTTCAAAGCCACAAAACGTATTTAGGAAAGCAAGGGATGGTGCAGTGATGATAGCACTCGCCTCCCACCAATGTGGCTAGGGTTCAAATCCCGGCGTCGACGCCATATGTGGGTTGAGTTTCTTGTTGGTTTTCTCCTTTGCTCCGAGAGGTTTTTCTCCGCGTACTCCGGTTTTCCCTTCTCCTCAAAAACCAACATTTCTAAGTTCCCATTCGACCAGGAATCAAATAAACGAAGAACCACTTTGAGGATGTGCTACCTCCAAATCATTATTTATATATTTTATTTATCTATAAAGTTTGGTTTCATACAAAAGAAATTAAGAGTGGTTGTCAGAGAAAACCGGGAAAAATGTTAAAAATGACAACGGAAGGGGGTCAACAGAATAAACTCATACTAACATCATAGATAGGTTAGGTGGAGTCATGGACAAATGTAATAAACATAGGTTCTTCACTGCTCTTGTATTAGGGATACGAGCATCACTTTATTTGACCCCTTCTGACGCCATTTTTGTAAGCAAATTTTGACCATTTTCTGAAGCTCACAAACTCCTCAAAATTAAACTAGCGAAGTTCATTTTTTGTATGCCATACAACACAACACAGGACTATCTTCGAAACCCATAAACATTGTTAAGTAGCTACGGGCAAGACTAAAACTTTCTTATTTTACCTGACCTAAACTCAGTGTCTGCAAGCGAATCAAAAATCGGTCGTTTTTGAATTGATCTGTAGCACACAACTAAAAGGATAATAAAACTCTGACAGCCAAATTGCAGTCTACAATCATCCATGTTACCAAAACGCTAATAATCATCTTGGCTCGTTGGAAAAGGAAGAAATTAGAAAAATCACATTTGTCATAGGTACCAACCTTTTTCTTGAAAATAGGCCGATCTTTTCTCTTTTGTTTTAAGTCCTCTTCATGATTTTTGTTCCCTATTTCGCTGTCAGCTATGGTCAGCAGGTAGAGAAAATATCAAAAAGTTCGAGATACTGTCACTGTAACATCTTGGAACGACAAAAAGTGCTAAACCATGGGATAAAACTAGAAAATAACAAAGCGACGCCATCTTGAAAGTTCAGTTCTCGGGAGGGACTTGCACTAGTAGTTGACAAGACGACGATTAATAAGGTAAAAGGCAGAAACAAACGACTCAGTAAATAAATGGACACTTCTTATACAAATCACAAACAAACCCTTATCAGCTACTTGCTTCAATATTACTTCTCTGTTTACTACATTTGGTTCGTTCACTTCTGGATTGTCATTTTTTCCGGAGTGAATGGAGTGGAGAATATAATGAGCTATTAACCTGGGACTTCTCTTTCCATTTGCGAGGCGAAAAAGAAAAATAAGAACTCCTGATCTCAGGTTAATGGGTTATTAACTCGACGTACTTTATCCGCTCTTCATTTTGAGTTATCCCGTGAATGTGGATAACATTCACCTTATGGCTTATTGGGAATCAATTCACCTCGATTCATAGCTTGCGCAGGAGCCCTTTTTCAGGTCTGTAGGTTTTGCGGTCTGGTTTGTGGGACTTATAAGGTATTCAAAATTCGCGCCAAAGTTGTTCTAAAAATAAACTTGTTAGCTAAAACGCCGTGACACGATTATATAGAAGGTGCTCGCTCCAGGTTATGGGCTCCTGCGTGACGCAAATAATTGGGAGCTGCAATCGAGATATTCACAAGACGATTCAGAAGACTACGCGCAATCGGCCTATTCTGAAATGGACGGCTACTGTCGAAGGTAGTTTTAAGGTACTGTTCCTTGCGCAGCCGTCTTAAAACTTTACTGTATAATGGGGGTGAATTCATGTAAATGTCAGTGGGGAGTGAGAGCTGGTCATATTTTTTTAGTGACTAGGAGGGGTAATTGGGTAATAGCTACAATCAGGGACAAAAGTAGTTGACACACTTGTTTAAAACGGGTGCTTTTAACAAACATTTAATTCATTTATTATTTCATTCTTTTTAAACGCCGTAAATCCCCTCACCCCCCGAATCAATGTTGTCTGAAGTAAAAAAAAGACTTGAGAGTCCAAAATTTAACATTGATTTTGGGGGGAAGGGGTTGGGGTAGACAGGGGAAGGGGATAAGTATATCCACTAGGCAAAAAGGGGCCATTTTACGGAAGTGTGTCAACACTTTTGTCCCTCATTGTAGCTTTCCTTTGTTAGCAGGTGAGGTTACATATTATTACCCTAGCACCTCCTGTCCCTTACATAATCTAATCTTTTCTTGTGACCACGCTCTGTGAAAAGAGATTCACTGAAAGCAACGTGATATAGGTAATTTTACAGTTCAGTCTTATCTCACTTCGTTTTATGATAAAAGTCTTTGTTTTTGAAATGAGTAAGCGTGTTCTAATTGCAGGGAAACACAGAACCCCATTTAAAGTAGAAAACGAAATAGCGAACACTAAGGGATAATAGATGAAAACAGCAAAATAAATAAGGAGCTGTGTTTCATAACTCGGTGCAACACAACGTCGGAAGAGGACTATTGGTAAAAAAGGAAGTTTATAATTTGCCGGTATCAGTATACTATTCAAGTAAATTTGCGTTACCCTATCTGTTATGATGACCACGACATTATTTGTATTCTTAAAAAGCAAGGAAAAAAATTACAAGGAAAGTTTAAGATCTTGGTCGGCCATGCATGCGTTTCGGGTAGTTATCGCTGTTATCGAAGGGCCTGTTGGTCTTACACACAGAAGTCATATTGTTTTGTTAAAACGTTTATACTGCGTTAAAGTACTCCTTCGGACCGATTTAAGCCCGGAACTACTAATCTGGAAACTGGAGCTCAGTAGTATAGTAGGGACTGGTTACTTTGCGGGGTTACTTTGAGGGGGGAATCTCATTAACTTGTGGGGAAATACATTAACGCCGATGGCGTCATAACCTTTAGCTTCTATCTCATGAATAAAATGCACAGGAATCTCATTAAGATAAGGTCGTATGCTATTTTTAGTTGGTTTAGCCGGTTTTACAGTTTTTTAGTAACTTTAAGGTCTATAATTTCCATTGGTTGATTAGAAAATAAGAAACCGTTGTATACAGGGTCTGTGAATTAGTGCACAATAGTTTTTGCACACTAATAGCCCACGTTCGATATTTTAAAATTCTAACATGACTCCGAGGCTTTAGGGTCAAAGTTGCAAATTTTCACGACTCCATTGTCTCGCAATTCCCAGAAGAGACTCGAGCACAAATAAAACCAAACCTTACCAAGAAAGCCTCGGAGTCATGTTAGAATTTTAATATATCAAACGTGGGCTATTTGCAGGCTAGACGGACTATACCAATGGTCCAGGCTATGCGTGCGTGGGCCGGCTGCATCGCAGGCTATGAGCTCTTTCCATTTGCCAAACTAAACCCTCATGATAAGTGGAATGATCAAGACAAAATGGACCGACATTGTTCTATAGAAACAACGTTTTCAAGCGCATCGAAACGATCCATTTGCGTTTCGACCGAAATGTTGATTGCTGCTTAGCAAGGTACGACTGAAAACGAAAATTTTTGGAAATAAAACGGAAAGTTTCGGTCGGACAGGACCAACCGTCCAAGAGGACCACCTCTGGAGGTGGACCATTTTGATCGGAAAATTTCTACGGAGACTAAAGCGTCCAATTTATTTATCGACCGAAATTTCCGAAAATTTTGTTTTAATGGAAGCACCCCATATTATTCCTGATGCCTGAAAGAAGTAGCCTTTTGAGCGGAGCCTTCCTGCATACTGAAGGCCGTTATAAAGGATGCCCCTGCCGTTTCATCTAAGGTAGAAGAAAAAGGGTCACCAGCAACATTATCTTTTACTGAGCCAGTGCCTGAAAGGAATGGGTGACGAGTGGATGTTCAGGCGTGGACGGTGACCGGAGAATGACGCAACAATAGACGGATATAATAAAAACGTCAATACCTCTAATCCTAAAAGTAAATTAAAGACCAAAGAGTTGAAAGAAAGAAATGTTATGACTTTTACGGGATAACTCAAAATAAAGTGAAAGAGCGAATGAGTTCATCAGTCAGTTGATCACCCGTCACTATCCCCCTTAAATTTAACTACCAAGAGTAATTAACAGAAATCAAAGAGTGTAGCACGTAGATAATAACTGTTTGTTGCTTTGTTTGTATGTACCTCATGATCTGTATTTGCATAGTTTGTCTCGCCTCCAAATGAGACCATCTAGTTTCCGTTTCGAGACAAGGCAAGTACTAGTACCTGTCCCTTCCGAGTACTGGATTTCTAAGATGGCGTCCCTTTAGTATATTCTAATTGTATCCAATTGTTCAGCACTTTTTACCGTTTTAAAAAGCAACAATGGCAGTATTTCGGGTTTTGTGGAATTAACTTGCTGACCATAACGAAATAGGGAAGAAAAATCAAGAGGCGAATTGACTTCCAGTAAGCCTTAGGGTGAATGTTATCCACAATCACGGGATAACTCAAGATGAAGAGCGGATGAAGTAATTCGAGTTACATAACCCGGAGCGAGCAGCTTCTATGTAGTCGTGTCGTGGCGTTTTTAATAACTAGTCTATTTTTAGTACAATTTTGGCGCGAATTTTGAATACCTTATAAGTCCCACAAACCAGACCGCAAAACCTACAGACCTGAAAAAGGGCTCCTGCGCAAGCTATGAATCGAGGTGAATTGATTCCCAGTAAGCCATAAGGTGAATGTTATCCACATTCACGGGATAACTCAAAATGAAGAGCGGATGAAGTACGTCGAGTTAATCACCCATTAACTTACACCCATTAACCTATGACAAATGTGAATTTTCTAATTTCTTCCTTTTCCAACGAGCCAAGATGATTATTAGCGTTTTGGTAACATGGATGATTGTAGACTGCAATTCGGCTGTCAGAGTTTTATCATCCTTTCAGTTGTGCGCTACAGATCACTTCAAAAACGACCGATTTTGAATTCGATTGCAGACACTAAGTTTAGATCAGGTAAAATAAGAAAGTTTTAGTCTTGCCCGTAGCTACTTAACAATGTTCATGGGTTTCGAAGATAGTCCTGTGTTGTGTTGTATGGCATACAAAAAAGTGAACTTCGCTAGTTTAATTTTGAGGAGTTTGTGAGCTTCAGAAAATGGTCAAAATTTGCTTACAAAAATGGCGTCAGAAGGGGTCAAATAAAGTGATGCTCGTGTCTCTAATACAAGAGCAGTGAAGAACCTATGTTTATTACATTTGTCCATGACTCCACCTAACCTATCTATGATGTTAGTATGAGTTTATTCTGTTGACCCCCTTCCGTTGGCATTTTTAACATTTTTCCCGGTTTCTCTGACAACCACTCTTAAATCACCATGAGGCTAAGCCATGAATTAATAACACATTTCTTTCGATTTATTCTCACAGGCCTGACGGAGCCAAGAATGAATTTCAATATAATATCGAAATTGGTCTATTTCCGAGCAATTTGATGTTCTACAATCGAAGTTTTGGCGATAATTTAGAACACTGAGCTTGTTATAAGTGCATCTGTTTTAGCCAACTCAGCATGGTCAGTTACAAGTAAATTGGCATTATTTGAGTCACCTTAGAAATCTATACTGTTCACAGTCCCCTATTTTTCCCTGAGATCGTCATGATATAGCGCGAATAGCCTGTTCCAGGCGTTCAGATAGTAGAGCACGACGGTAAGTGGGGAGCGAGTTAAGTTGTACATCGGGAGAACGGGGGGAGGGGGGAGCGGGGGGGCGAAAGCGACAAAACGCCTGTATACGTTGTTAACAAAAGGTCGTTCCGGTATACTGGAATCCAGTATACCCTCTTATTGGTCCATTATGACACCTTCTGTTAACACTCGAGCACTGGTGGCATTGATGAGGAATGCGATATGGAGGGAGAGAGACATCTGTTATCGAATCACGCGGACATCGAAGCTACTATAAACAATGCAATCGAGCATTTGCTGTATGAGGAATCTTTTCGTGAAGAGCCGAGAATTTGCTTGAATCTCGTTTGCCGAGGCCAGGAGGTTTTCGCGATTCTTCCAACGGGCTCTGAGAGACCTTCATTTTTCTACTCTTTCCACGAATAATGAACGTAATTAAAGGAAAAGTTGGCGAGTCAATTTCCACGATCATCACCGCTGCCTCTCTCGTAGCCATAATGAAACCAAGCTCAAGCGATTTAGGATAACAGCAACAACAGCCATAGGTTGGGGGCAGGAGGAAGGCATGGAAAAAGACACGGCAATGTGAAAGGAAGGTGTGCGTGTGAGATCATTTACGGAAGCCTAGAAAGGCAAAAAAATCTAATTTGAAAGGTTATTTAGCCGCAATAAAAAGATTAATGCTTTTAATCAACAGAGGTCAAAGAAAATCAGTACTTAACTGCATCTGGAATCAAATTCTTTCAGAAACAAACCGCAGGAATAATTGCCCAGTATGCATGACTGACCGTCTAAATGTTAGACTCGGAGCGACAGAAATTAGATTTGCTTAGTTAAAAGAAGGAAAACCTCTGATGTTGTCTATTGAAAGCTAACTCAAAGGTCATATCTCACACTATCACGAACTTATGGGTCGCGTCAAGCCTGTCAACACTTTGTACTTCATGTCACAGTTACGCGGTCGGCGGTCAATTAAGGGCGGTCTGTAAGGGAATGTTTACAGGCGTTCTTTCCCCCTTTCCCCCTCTAGTCTCCCTCACCATTTTTTTCGTCGTGAATTTTTCTCCCGCGCTCTACTATCTGAACGCCTGGAAAAGGCTATAGCGCGTCTTACCATTTATGGCGGACATCTTGATTTTTAAATGTACGGTACCTAGGGGGCGGGCGTCGGGCATTATAGCTCTAGGGGAAGGGGGCGAGAAAAATAGAGGGACTGTAATAAGATCACTGCAGCTCGCGTTCACGCAGCGCCTTGTACCAGCAACGCAGGCGTTTGATTGGTCATTAGACAATAGAAGTTAATTTCCGTTGACAACAGGTTTAGCTTAAGTTGCCGACACTGACAAGTCGTCGTGTCTATGAATCGTACACTTTCATATTGCAGTGCCAAACACACAAAGGATTTTTGGTATTTTGCGGATGAATGAGGCAGGCCAACATGCTTTTGAAGCAGCCCGTTCAGGGGAATGTTGCAACACAGTTCTGCCAAACAAATTGAAATTTAACGCTACGCCGACGCATAGAAGACGACTTGTCAGAAATGGCTGGCTTTTTATCGGGAAGTTTTACCGTTTGAATCTGTGGTGAAGCGAGCATACTTAGCCCTTGGATTAGGAAAATGTTTCACCCGAGCATGTTTGCCGATTTTGTTTGGAGGAAAGTCTCAGAAACTGTATAAAATCACTGTTCCGAAAGGAGATATTTGTAAACACGCGAAATTGATGTGTCTGGTGTGTTTTTCATCGCCAGCGGAGTTTCTTAATTAATGAATGGTTAAAGGTGTGAAATTCCTGTCAGGCCTCATAAACGCGAGCTGCCGTGATGTTATTACAGTCCCTCTATTTTTCTCACATCCACCCAAACCGCCCCCCCCCCCCCCCCGCCCTCTAAGTGGTTTTGAGATTCATGTAAGATTGCAGCCCGTAACGCAAAGACAGCCGAAAGCGCAGCAATTCGAAAGATGATTTCATAGAGGCCACTGAGTATTTGCCTGCGTCGCAGACGAACTAAACCTTCTGTATAGAGCGTCTGGGAATTAGTGCACAATATCGTGTTCGAATCCCACAGAGTCGCAAGGACACCAATAGAACCATTGGAATGACATCCTTTTCTACTGGTACCAATCGTACCATTGGTACCAATGGATCATCGGAATTGCCCTGTACCCAGCTAGGTCACATGGGAAAATAATCTAAGTCCCCTTAATGCGATGCATCTTCAACAATAGCACCACTGAAAAGACATCCCACCATTGGTACCAATCGACCATTGGTTTGACGAATCGTATCTGTTTGTGTATATTGCACATGTGTGTCTACTGGTGAATAAAAACAGGTTGAAATACACACATGTTATGAGAATTGTTCGTTCTATCAGCAATCTATACCAAAAAAATTCACTCCAAGTAGAAACGCGCTAATAGTTATTATGAATATTCCTCGTTCTATAAGCCAACCACGCAAAACAATTTCGCTCTCACACAAAATAGAACCGCGCTAATAGCTATTATGAATATTCCTCGTTCTATAAGCCAAATACGCAAAACAATTTCGTTCTCACACAAAGTAGAAACGCGCTAATAGTTACGAAGCGAGGTCGAACTAGCGCTAATAGTAATTGCTAACAGTTATAATATAGCGAGGTCGAAATACAAGCACACCATGTGTATTCTTCGTTTTATAAGCCATCTATGCGAAACAAGTTCGCTTTTACATTAAGTAAAAACGCGCTAATAGTTAGTATGAATATTCCTCGTTCTATAAGCCAACCACGCAAAACAACATCGCTCTCACATATAGTAGAAACACGCTAATAGTTACAAAGCGAGGTCGAACTAGCGCTAATAGCAATTGCTAGGACTTATTGCCTATGAGCAGCCTCGCGAAGACGCGAGGCTGCGAGGCGGCGGCAGCCTAATAGAGCCGGAGGCGGAAAAAAATTCGAATTAATGTAACATAGAGTAATGTCAGGCAACCACGACGTAATGCAGAACAGAGACTGAATTGTTTTCGAGCGGACACGTGATACAGATCAGAGAATCCACGAGCTGTGTGCGTGTTTGTGAATCCCGTTCTCATCCCGTCTTCAATCAATCGTCGGGTGGATCATTTCAATCCTACGCGATATCTGTCGCATTTGCCCGCTCGAATTTTTTATTGCATGCCGCTAAGAAAAATAATAACGCAGCTAAATTTTTTGTGTCTTTGATGCAAAATAATAGGCCACTTCCGAGTTCCGAAAACCCTCACTTTCAAAATGAGGCTAGGTGCACAACCATTCTTGTGAAAATGAATTTTATTTGTATGAGAATGAAAAATGATTTTCATATCAAAGGCTGAGCCCCTACCTTCGTTTTGAAACAGAGGCCCGGGGAACTCGGAATGGCCTATTGGGAAGGCTTCATTGACGCACCAACAATTTTTTCAGCTTTAAAAAGAGACCAAATATAAGTCTGTACTTTGAATATTCGCGGACTTTAATATGATTTTTCGAGGATGTTAAGTTTGCTTATAACCACTTAATTGTACGCAAAACGACTTGTGTGCAACTTCGGACAAAAACAGAAACTTCAATATCTCGAAAAATTTGCTGCTTAAATTCGGGATTTCAAATTCTTTATGCAGTAGATCAGTTTAGTTCACCATTTTCAAAAGACAAATTAAAGCAAGGGACACACATACACCAAACGCATGATCCGCCATGATCCGCTTGATCCGCCTTCCCGCATGTCGTGGGAGAACTACCGTGCGGTTCTCAGCCAACATCTCCCACATGTGTTGTGTGGAGCTGGCACTTAATGAACTCGCCTCGGCAGGAAAGTGTCTTTTACACACGGTTATTCCCCAGGCTCGCGTCGCGGAATTCTACCTGTTTGGGACTAGATTCCCGTCCTTGTGTATTGCTGCGACTTTCGAGGCGTGTGTGTTTCCTTGTGGACACCGGCTCCTATTTGTTCGTGGTTTTGGAGTACTTCTCTTACTTGGTGGTCTAATCAACTTGAACACGCTTGGTAAGTGGTCTTCACCTCTTATCCGTTTTGCTACGCCTTCATTGGGGCTTAACGTTTTGGTTAGGTTTTTTTCCTTTTTCTTGTCTCTTTTACTTACTTTTTCTAGTTTATTGTAATAGTTTTTGCTTTTTTTTGTGAGTATTTGGCGTTATCTGGATGCCAATCACTTGGTTTTCCTGCAATTAGCGTTTTTACGCTAATTGCCTCTTTTTCTTATAATTAGGGTTTTACTACCACTAATTGTTCCTTTTCTTTTTCAATTAGTGTTTCCGACACTAATTTTCCTCCTTCTTATAATTGGTGTCTCTCTGCCACCAATTGTTAAATTTTCCTTTTGTTTTGTCGATTAGCGTCTTTCGACTCTAATTTTTAATTTTTGTATTTTCAATTAGTGTTTTCGACACTAATTGTCCTTTTTCATACAATTGGTGTCTTTCCGTGACCAATTGTTATATTTTCATTTTTGCTGGTGGATTAGCGTCTTTCGACTCTAATCTGCTTTTTGCGCTTTGCCGTTTTTTACCTTTTCGCTTTTTCGTTTTTTGCTTCTTCGCCTTTTGCTTTTTTGCTTCTTCGCTTTTGTTATCATGCGCCTACCAAAAACTATTAGTTTGCAGGTCAGCCGCAAGCTGGCTGACAAAACCAAAGACGAGATCATGACCGAAGTTCTTCGTGCTTTTGCCCGTCATGACGTCAAGGCTGTCCAGGTTGCGTACGAGGTCGTTCGTGTCACCTTCGCCTCTCCGGAGCACTTTCGGGAGGCCAAATCGTTTTCGGAAAACGGCATCTTTTCGTTTTATGGTGCTCTATCTTGGGGGGCGGCCCCCCTATTACGCGCGTGCACGTTTTCGATTTTTCTTTCGAGGAGGATAACAGATCCTTGGAGGTTGCTTTCGAGGCCTATGGTGCAATCAAGTCTGTCAAAAAGCAGACTTTTCTTTCCAATCAAATCATCTTTAATGGTACCAGGCTTGTCGATGTTGCCTTATCTGGGGTATTACCCCGATATCTGATGGTGGACGGGTATTTGTGTCGTTTGTGGTATCGTGGTCAACCCCTTGTTTGCAAATATTTGTGCCGTTCAGGGCCACAGGTCGGCAAACTGCCTTAACAAGGACAAGTGCAGAAAGTGTGGGAAAACCGGACACTTGGCTCGGAATTGTACCTTTCACGGGCCAGCGGGAGACTCTGCGGATTTTCCTCCCCTGGCCTCATATTCGCGGTCTGCGGAAGCCAGTGTCTCTCGTGATTCTTCTGACTCTCAGTTTCTTCACGAAAACGAGCTCAATCTACTGCAGAGTCAGTCGATTCTGCAGGACTTAGTCCCTGTCAGCGGTGATTCTTCTGAGGCAGAGTCCAACCAAAGGGCTTCTAAAAGAGTCGTGGAAAACAAGGCTCATCTGCCAAAAGGAGTAATTCTGCTCCAACCCCTCCTTTCAATATTTGTTTTACCCATAGGCAAGAGTTTAATTCTCTTGTTGCCAATTCTGCTGAGTTGTATGGAATTACTAGTACAGGAAATAATGAAAGTACTGCAGTACGTAATATTAGTAATGAGCGATTAAAGGTTATTAATGATAATACTAGTGCAAACAGTACTGAAAGATCAAATGAAGTTATTAATAACAGTAGTGCAAATAGTACTGAAAGAGTAAATGAAGTAATAAATAATAGTAGTACTGAAAGATCAAATGAAGTCAATGATATTACTGTTAATGAAAGTAATGAAAGTAGTGGAGGATTGAATGAGGTTAATGCTATCAACCCTAATATTGCTGTTGTTGAAAATGTTGCTGAGATTGAGTATGTTGATGTAATGGCTGGTGCTGATGCGGAAACTAGTGGACGGGCTTTAATTGAGGTCATCGATGAGGGTCAGGTTGACCTCAGTTCTGATGGAATAGAGTCTTTTGAGGACTCTTCTTCCTCTTTATCACTCATCCCTATCTTCTCCGATCCTCCCTCCGACTTTGCTGATGCTATGGATGAGAGCGACAGCCCGCCAAGGATACGTCCTCTCCTCCTTCACTTCCCCTCCTTCCGGTCGAAATGGGCCTCGCTATGAGGAGCGTAGCCTTTGCGCTAAAGCCAAAAGTTCGCGTGGGACTGCTAGTGTTCGTCAGTCCCCGCTTCTCAAGCCTCTGTCTGGCAAGCACGTTTTGACGCAAGTTGTTGCTAGCAAACCAAAAGAGTGTGGTCTTCGCCGGAGTGCTTCCCTTGCGGAGCTTGATCTGTAGTTCTCCCCCCCCCCCCCCCCCCCTCCCAACGGTTGCATTCAATTTTTTAACACTCAATGATAATGGGATCAGTGATCCCATTAAGCGTGCTGGTTTATTGTAGTGGCTAAGCCATTTGTCATGTGATTTCGTGTGTGTCCAAGAGACTCATGTTACTGATGCTGCTGAGGCCTCTTCATGGTTCTCCTCTTCTGGTTTTCTCACTGTTACGGTCCCTGATACTGCTCACTCTCGTGGCAGGGTCCTTCTGTACCGCCCCAGCTTTTCTTTTGTCAACTCTATGCACCTAACCGGAACCCTGAGCACGACAAATTGTTTACCTCATGTCTGGACTTTACTGATCCATCTGTTCCCACGATACTAGGTGGTGACTTTAATGCTGTTTTTGATAGAGCCAGAGATCGTCGGGGCTCTTACGTGAGAGCCTTGTCTCACTGGAGCTACGTTTCCGGGAATTCTGTGTTTTGGATGTTTGGCGCCATCTCCATCCCGATCTTCGCTCTTACACCTGGCTGAAACACGATGGTTCCTTGTCCTCCCACATCGACCTTATTGGCTTCCCGTCTATTGGCTTCATTTTGTGCCTTCCTGTTCTATTGTTCCATGTCCTTTCTCTGATCACAATGCCGTTTTTCTCGGCTTCTCTATCCCTGAATCTTTTCCTCGTGGCCCTGGCAGATGGAAACTGGGATCCTGTCTTTCTACAAACTGTTATTGACTTCTGGCCTAGATAGAGGTCGCGTAATTACAGGATTGGTGGGACCGAGGCAAGGAACATATCAAAAGTCTTGCGGTCCACCATTGTAGTGGTGCTCATAATGAACGTTCTCTGTCGCGCTCTGTCCTTTCTGCCCTTGCTTGTCATCTGAAGGGCAGAATTGATGATAGGGTTGTATCTGAGGGAGCGCGGGTTCACTCCCGTGTCAAGTGGGCTGAGGAGTGTGAAACCTCTGTCGCTTCTTGTTAAGGCTAGAAAAGAAGCGAGGAACTGAAAGTTGGGTTTCCGCAATGCGTGTTTCCAATGGGGTGGTTGTAACGGATGTTGAGGGTATTACGAGTCCTGCGTAATACCCTCAGCGCCTCTCTTTCTGTTGATGATGCCGCTTCTTGTGACGGTCCAATCTCGCCTAATGAGGCTCATGCTGCTCTCCTTGGCATGGCTAAGGGCAAGTCTCCAGGCTCTGATGGTTTGCCATTGGAATTTCGTGTTGCTTTCTGGGATTTGCTTGGTGGGGATCTTGTTAATGTTTTCAATGCCTCTCTGGAGGATGGTCTCCCGCCTTTCTCTCAGAGTGAGGCGCTCATTGCCTTGATTTTCAAGAAAGGAGGTCGCCCGGACCATAAGAACTGGCGACCTATTAGTCTTCTTAATGGTGATTACAAGCTCTGTGCTCGTGTTCTGGCTGGCCGTCTTTTGAAAGTTATTGCTACGGTTGTCGCTCCTGATCAGACTTGTGGTGTGCCTGGTTGCTATATCGGCGAGAACGTCGCCTTTTTACGCGATGTACTTGAACTGGCAAATGAGTATAACCTGCCAGTAGCTCTCCTTTCTCTGGATCAGGAGAAGGCTTTCGACTGTGTTGACTGGCCTTTCCTTTTCACCACTAAAATGGGCTTTGGTGACAGCTTTATCCGGTGGGTCAGGCTTCTTTACACTGACGTTCGCAGCTCCGTCCTTGTCAATGGTTACACCTCTCGTCTTTTCAAGCCTTCCCGTAGCGTGCGTCAAGGCTGTCCCTTGTCTTTACTTCTGTATGTTCTCTCCATGGAAGTGCTGACTGCGAACGTCCTCTGTCATCCTGATATTACTGGTCTGCGCCTCCCTGGTCTTTCTTCTTCCCTTCCTGTACTGTCCTTGTATGCTGATGACACGTCCGCCGTTTCGTGCTCTGATCGCGCCACTAGAGCGATCTTGTCAGTTTATGGCCGTTTCGAACAAGGCACTAGTGCCAAGCTTAATCCTTGCAAATATGAGATGCACCCGTTCCTATCAAATGGACCACTGTCTTTATAAAGCTTTTGGGTGTTTATCTTGGTAATAGTAACCTGCAAGAGGAATAACTGACAGCCTCGAATTAAAGCCGTCGAGAAATGTCTAAATTCTTGGCATAGCATATCTCTATCGTACTCTGGAAAAGCGATAGTTGTCAATGCTCTGGCTCTCTCTGGAGTGTGGTACATAGCGTCCCTTATTTCTATGCCTGATTTGGTTGCATCCGAGCTCAATACTCTTGTCTTTTCTTTCTTTTGGAGCGGCAGAGATGTAGTTCACCATTCTACTCTTCAAGGAGGTTTTGGCGTTGTGTCCGTCCGTTACAAGGTTCATGCACTTTTGGCTCAGTGGGTCCGTCGTTATGCTACTGCCCCGAATGCGTCTGCCCACATGATGACCTTTTGGCTTTTTGACCGTTTAGGGGTTGACCCCCAAACTGTGCTTGCTACCCCATCTCTTTTCCTCTTGGAAGCTTCGGGCCTTCCAGCTTTTTATCACGCGCTCTTACGTTCTTGGACTGCCCTTCACGGCTCCTTGTCTCAGGCTGGCCTGATTGTTGGTTCTCTTGACACCACGTTACTCAGGGCCGACTCCTTGACCTGCAAATCCTGCTATCAGCTTTTCTTGTCTTTGAATCCTGCACAACCCCACTGTCTGGTGAAGTTTCGCTCAAATTATGGTCACTTAGACTGGGATTCTACCTGGAAGACTTTGTTTTACATGCCTCTCGACAGGAAACTCATTGATCTCTGTTGGAAAGTTGCCCACGGTGTTTTTTACACTGCTCACCGTCTTCTTTCTTTCGGATTGAATGTCCCTCCGGATTGTCCCTGTGGTCAGTCTGATGAGACACTGTAGAATTTGTTCTTCCACTGTGCTCTGGCCCAAAGTGGTCTGGATTGGATTAAGTCACTATTCTTTCTGTCCTCTCCTCTGGCACCAGCTATTACCGTGCGTCATGTTCTTTTCGGTTTCATTAGTGATGAGCTGTTGTGTGTTCCTCGTGTCTTCTGTTATCTTCTGTCCTTAGTTAAGTTTTTTGTCTGGTGTCAAAGTAATGACTATCGTTTTTGGTCCAAACCTCCAAGTGCCGTACAGGGTCTTATCGCTAGCATCAAGGGTCGCCTGTCCTTCTATTTACCTCTGTTTATTAAACGTTTTCGGTCTCGGAGCAGGCGCGGTTTTTTGCAACGACAACGAGGAGCCAATGGCCGTATCGGTAAGGTCGTTGGTGAGTCTTTTCATTTCGGTCTTTCTTAGTGTGGTTCGAGTGTGTCTCCCTCGGTCGCCTTTGTTGGCTGTACTGTTGTCCTCTTGGCTCTGTTTTTTTTTTTTTTTGCTTGAGTGTGTGTCTTCCCTCTCTTTGCTCCCCCTCGGTCGCCTTCGCTGGTTGTACTACGGTTTTCTTGGGCTCTGAGTTGACTTTGCTTGAGTGAGCGTGTCTCCCTTCTCGCTGCTCCCCTCGGTCGCCTTTGTTGGTTTCACTATGGTTTCGTTTCTTCAGATAGGCCAGAGTGTGGCTCGAGTGTGTGTGTTCTTTCCTTTTTGTCTTTTGTATATAGCCCTTTCATACTGTATATGGTCTTTAAGTAGTCTTTCAACTAGTCGGGAGGCGGGGTTCGATCCCCTGGAGAAGTTGGCGGGCTGACTCCGTATGGAGGTCCCCCCTTCCATTTTGGCGTTCTTTTTACCCTGTAGGTTACCCTAGTTTTTTTTGTTTTGTTTTTCTTTTTATCAGATCGTTTTGTTCCCTTTGTTTTCATGGCCTTGGGGCATCACACCACGCCCCTTGGACCGCCAAAATACGAAAAAAAACACACACGGGTTTTTCCCGGGCACTGACCGACGGCTCTGCCATGCTGATGAGCCCAAGTAAGGGCGAAACAGCTGTCCATGCTTCCACTGCCCTCGTGATATGGCCGGGCGCATGCGTAAGGTAATGGCCTGGCCGTGGGTTGCACTCACCTCAGCAGTAAGGGGCTTTTGGGACGCGAGTTTTCCCCGTTCCAAGCTTCAACGGCAACGGCTTCGCCACTCTGCCACTGGCCGCGTGATATAGCTGTGCGCATGCCGTGGGTTGGTGTATGTGTGCCCCTTGCTTTAAGTTTGCACTATTTTCAATGCAATCGAATTAAGTTCAATCTATTTTTCTTTAATTACTGTGTTTCATAACCGTTCTACACAAATTCAATAGCGCGCGCTGATACAGTAGGTAAAATCTTTGCTTTTTGGCACTTAGCGATAGCTATAGCTAGTAATATAGTGAGGTCGAAATACAAGCATGCCATGTGTATTCTTTGTTCTATAAACCATCTTTGCAAAATCATTTTCTATTGGTACCAATCGTACCATTGATACCAACGGACCATCGGAATTGCCCTGTACCCAGCTAGGTCACAGGCGAAAATAATCTAAGTCCCCTTAATGCATGCATATTAACTAACAGAACCATTGGAATGACATCCTTTTGTATTGGTACCAATCCTACCATTGGTACCAATGGACCATCGGTTTGACGCATCGTATCTGTTTGTGTATAGTGCATTTTCACTTGGTGTAAAAGCGAATTTTTCTTGCATAAATGGTATATAGAACGAAGAATACACATGGCATGCTTGTATTTCGACCTATATTAAAACTGTTGGCAATTACTATTAGCGCTAGTTCGACCTCGCTTTGTAACTATTAGCGCGTTTCTACTTTGTGTGAGAGTGAAGTTGTTTTGCGTGGTTGGCTTATAGAATCAATCAATCTATCAATCATTTATTTTAACACGTTACGTCAAAGAGCTAAAAAATTCGTTCAAAATACGAACGTGTATATAGAGAATACTTCATGGAAAGTGCCGGCGTACGGTATTTACGCACGAGTTGTTGACGTATCAGAAATCGAACGAGTGAGCGCAGCGAACGAGTAAGATTTCTGATACAAAAACATCGAGTGCGTAAATACCGTACAAAGCACTTTCCATGTGGTATTGTGTTTATTATATACATACTGAGACATTCATCATTTTGGTGACCTTTTTATTTCAAATGTGTCAAAAATGCTAAACACACTTACCGCAAAATGACAACGAAAACGAAGTATCAGCTTTTTAGTAAAAACATTTGTTAAAAACATAAATGACGGTGAGGATATGAGGTAATCCAAGAACTATAAGCAATCTTAACTGTTTGTTCTTAATGCACAATTGAAAATGAGTGAATTTAAGTAAAATGGCCGGTTTCAATATAAGCTTAAGCTTAAATGAAAGGCAAAGTAGCTCCGACAAAAAGCACAACAAAAGCTTACGTCTCGTTCTGTTTATCCCTTTCCGCTGTTGTTTCGCCGGCTCTCTACCGTTTTCTTTATCGACAGTGAAACAAACGAAACTATTCCACCCCATTTCCGGAATGTTTTTCACTTTTTTAGCGAGAAAAACTCTTTGAGTAAAACTTTTCTCTTTGAATGAATGCGAAGCGGCACTGTAAGCTGCAATAAAAGGCGGGAATTTTGGCGCGAAACTCACACATCTCTGTGGCTTCTGATTGGACGTATCATTTTTCTCACACGTGAAAAAACATCGTTCACGATTCTGATTGGACGTATCATTTTTTTCACGTGTGAGAACCATCGTTCGCTCCTCTGATTGGCTAGAACTAATTTGCGTACGAAAATTTACGACATAGCTCTTTGGTGAGTATTTCTCAGTATGTATATAATAAAAATAAAATCTATAATAATTACACCTATATAATATTATTCAATTTAAAAAAAAAAACAACTCAATAAATATATACATATAAAAAACTTGGTAATAAAAACATAAAATATAAAAAGTTACAACCGACCAAAAATCCGCATACTAAAAACGTGACTAGGAAAACTATAATACTCGTTCTAAAAACAGTTAAAAGCTACAATCGTGCACTATAAGACACGTTCTAAAAAGAGAAGGCAAACTGTTCCATAACTTAGCTAATGAATAAGTGAAAGAATTCTTACTAAATTTAAGATTAAAAGTAAGTAATTCCAAATTCAAGCCCTCGCCTCTTAGCCTATGCGGTGTATGCCTGTATCTAAAAAGGCTTCCAATATAAGTAGGTCCCGTACCATTTAAGCATTTAAAAAGAAGTATTAACGCCTGGTGTAAGCGCCTACAATATAAGGATGTCATGCTAGCAGTAGTGGGCAGCGCGTCGTATGACTTTGACCTGTTGTGTCCTATTAATGTTAATAGAACGAGGAATATTCATATCAACTATTAACGCGTTTCTACTTGGAGTAAAAGCGAACTTGTTTTGTATAGATGGCTGATAGAACGAAGAATTCTCATGACATGTTTGTATTTGGACCTGTTTTTGTTCACCAATAGAACCACTTGGAATGACAATCTTTTCTATTGGTACCAATCGTACCATTGGTACCAATGGACCACCGGTTTGACGAATCGTATCTGTTTGTGTATATTGGACATGTGTGAAACTTTTGTAATTTTATCATAACATATTGAGTAGGTTATTTCTTTAACACTTAACACTTGGAGGATGCTTTACTGTCTTACTCTTTTTTTAAGTTTATTCACATTCATTTGTAAATAGTTTCTGAAAAGCCCGTTGAGGATGTTACTATTAAAGTTTTATCATTATTTTATTATTATAACTCTAGATACGTTTTAAGAGAAAATTGCTCGACGTCTTTGATCTTGAACTTGAATTTTTTAATTAACTTTTTCGGCATTTTCCTCATAGGCAATGGAATTAGAAGAAATGCGAGAAGTTCAGTTTGAGCTCCAAGAGGGACTACTCATCGCAAATTGGACTTCAAGGTGTCTAGGAAACTCCGCACTTCGTTATTTTCCATAGTGTCAAATTTCGACAGATCGATTATCGCGTCCATATGGGCTTGAATTATAAGACGCTTCTTGCCGAATCTTTTCTATAGAAATTACACAACCAACGAGTAGTAATCTTCAGTTAACTTATGTCCTTGTATTGATTCGGCAGCTGGACCCAAAAGAAATGATTTTAAAAACGCGAGCTTCTGCACATCATGAAGCGATTGATTTTCATCTACTGCTGCTATAAATTGGTCCCAAAAACTGACCCACTCAATCGGCGATTGACGCGTAAATTTCGGTAGGGGAATTTTTGGTAACTTTATATTTGCAGAATTTGTTTCGAATCCTGAGGCGCCGTCATGAAGAGATTGTTTCCAATCGGTGGTCTCTTGTTGTTGACAAAACGCCCTACATCTTCCTTGCGCGTCGATTATGTGGCATGTGATAAAATATGGACTGGACTGGATTGATAAAACATAGATTAATAAAACATGCAGTGATGAAACATGGATTAAAAAGACGCTTTTATGGAAGCGTACACTTCGGCGTCGTGGTTGTGGATTAATTGAGAATGCGGGGGAATAGTAAGAAATGATATTTTCCGGATACCCTTCCATAAAAATACCCTTTCTTTTCTCCTATTGTGTAACAGACCGCTAGGTGCATGACCGTGGCTGTAAATTTCGCACGACGAAATCTCAGTTTCACTTCCTGTATTTCCTCTTCAACAACAATTTGTTCACTGCAAAAGTATTTTACAGAAAACATTGAAACAATTTGGACTAGTAGCTTCAAAATACGAGGGAAAATCCAGATAAAAGAGCAATTTTCAGAATTTTCATTGCTTCTCACTTCGCAAACGAGTTTGTTTCTGTCCTGTTATGTCGCGCGATATGTTTCTCCAAAGTGCGTTTCAGTTTGGCTTTTTACCGTCGAAACCTTGTCTTTCTCGCCTGAATTCGTTTTACACTAGGGAAAACCCAAATTCATTAGTTTAATTCCCCGCCAATATATCAAAGTTTTGTAATCCTCTTCACTTATGTACTCTTTTATATGGTCTTGTAACGACTTAAGCTCTGATCTTCATCAAGGTTTTCTAAATTCGACACCCAGAGTTCTAGCGACTGTCTCTTGTTGCACTGAATTGTTTCATCGATTTCCTTAATTGTTTGAGTCACTCTGCGCTTCACCGAAGTTCTTTTCTTCTTTAGCTTCTCTAATAATAGAAATTTTTCAACCGTTTCTGTTTCTCTACAGTCCGACATTATTTACCGTTATTCACACCGTCCGACATTATTATATTAACTTTCCTGTAAAAGGGCTCGAAGGACCATGTTCGTACTTCGACATTTCAGGACTGAATGATTTATTGAAATGTTCTTAACACCTTATGTTCTTATACAAGTTACGTAAACTGAATATATTACACTTCATGAATATTTCACAACACTTGCTATACAGTTTATAAAGGGCCGCTAACCAAGAATAGTCTACGAGCTCCTCTTGTCATCCGCAAAGAGGTATTCAGTAGAAAATTGATGAAGGGAGATTGAGATTGTTCCACTGTGCTATTATTCTTAAAAAAAAAAAAAAAGATCCTCGGATCTGGTTGAATTTGTATAGGGATAAAAAAAGTTCTGGGCGGGTGTGTCTCGTTATCCATTTCCCGGCCGGGATGAAGCGGATTCGTTCAATCTTAGAGGTGGAGCAATTAGGGCCATTTATACGAGGGAAAATAAGAAGCGTCCGCCTTACATAAGACGCGTCCTCGTCGTCCTCAATTAGACGCGAACCTCACCGTATAAACGGCACATTTAATTTCGTCTGAAATAAGACGCGACTTAGCCAAGAGCGTCTTATCTAAGAACAGGTGTTAAGGGCTATCCTTAGATAAGACGCGTCTTATCTTATCTCAGACAAAATGTGCCGTTTAAACGGTAAAGTTCGCGTCTTATTTTGGGCGCGTCTCTTTTTTCCTCGTATAAATGGCCCTAAATGTAAAGTTGTTACCTTTTTCTTCAACGAAGAGTATTTCAAATCCTTTCTTGTTCTCGAGCAGCCAGTCCGAGTGGAATGTTAATACAACGTAGTTTCCTGATACAAGAAGGTCTCTCACACTGTGTTGGTCACCGCAGTATCGAGCTTCTTTGATACCATTCGTTATTTTCAAATAATCGATCCTACGAGAAAATCTCTTTCAATACAAGTTGCTGTACAATAACAGATATACCCCCACACATTCTCCTCCCTAGATGCCAAAACAACGGTTTATCAGACTGATTCTCATAATTGTTAAAATATCCTCCAATCAGGGCTCAAGGGTCAGTAGCTGACCAAAACGTAAGGATAATAGTGACAATCGGTACGACTGAATTATTTTACAAGAACCTATTTGAAAACGTTTTTCTATGCTTTTAAGTTGTTGACCAGCAAACTTAAAATTAAACTTCAGATAAGAAAAGCTAAGCGTATTTATTCCTACCTGCATTGTGAATCTGACGCCAGGTCAAAACTTTGAAACTTGAGTTTCATCTCCTCACCATCTGGAATCGAAAGATTGTAGACGCAGTTCATGTTGCCAGCGTAGAAGCCGTCTGAGTATGTAGGACTTTTCAGGGTATTGTTCATTAGTGATCCACATGAAACTGAAAAGTAAGCAATGCGTTTCAAGACCCTGACGTTTCCTAACTAGATTCTAGATACACGTATATAGACAACAACCAGCCCAACTTACACAGGAAATCGACATTCATGCAAACCCACTTCTTGGAATGATCAAAGTGTATTTCTATATTGTTAGTAGTGAATTTCCCTTCAAAGCCAAAAAAGTATGTATAAAGCTTGGTTTGCCTGTGCTCCAACGTACGGGGAAATTCAAACCCCTCCTACTATACAAGAGGGTTGGCTGAACGTCCCTCGGGCTTAAACCGTGCATTAAAGTTCGTTAAGAAGAATAAAGCTTGAATATTTATCCACTAGACAGATGGAGATAGATGAATACTTTATCGGCATAGTCATCGCAGCAGGAGGTTAAATTACGTATAAACATATAAAATATAAAAACTACTAAATTATAGAAAACGCATAGATTACAATCGATTTTAGAGAAGTTATAACTCTAAAGAATACATAAGCATAAACTACGAGCAAAGTTTTATTTAAAAAAGCTGATGGCAATTCTAATGAGTTTACCCGGAGGCACTGGGAATTACTGCGCTTTTCACAAACATGCGAATTCTGAAGTTCAAAAGCCAACTGACGATTGCGTTTTTCGCTGCCGTCAATCACCTGACGGACCTCTTAGGAAACAAAACTTTCTTTTAACGGGTTCAAAAGGTCCAGGTTTGTGATTTGTGATTGGTGGATTTCGATCCGTTTTGTGTGTTTCTGTGTTTCAAGGTTCGTTGCTTGTGATCGTAATTATGATTGACGGCAGCGAAAAACGCAATTGTGAAGGCGGCTTTTGAACTTTAGAGCTCGCATGTTAGTGAAAAGCGCAGTAATAAGATAATTCCTGGCATACCTGAGGGTGTAACTATGCGAGACGGGTATGCGAGTCGAGTATGCAGTAAGTGACTGAGACGGTGATCTCTGTCCTCTACGATATTCATCGAAAAGTGACTGACACAGGCGCTGATGATGAACCACCAGTGATAATTCTAGGTCTAACGAGGCTAGAGCGTTGTCGTAGGATAAGGCTAGGTGGGGCATATGATGGACAGAGCCAAATCGTCGATTAGCTACTGAGGTAACGAAGCGTGAAACACAGGAATCGCGTAATTGCAAACAGACCTTATACAGCTTGTGTAAAACCTAAGCAGTTCGGCCTTCTCGACATAATGGCGCTTTTATTGCCTATATGAAAATACAGGCGTTTAGACGCTTTCTTACCATCTCACCGATCAGACACGTGCATATTCCAAGAAAGGTTGCTGCCGTACATGTTTGAGTCCGTTACTGATTGCCTCAAATTCCTCGGCTAATTTTTCATAACCACCTGGAGTTGACCAAATTTGAAAGGCGTTTGCGAATATCCAGTAAAATGACATCAATAATTCGGGTAATCGCTGAAAAAAGTGACGGAAACCGAGAAGCCTTGAGAACGTCAGGCTGCGTTAGCTCAGCTGTTTACGTCCAGCTGGCAAAGAATATCCCTGCTAGACTTACATCCTTTGTACCCCAAATTTACAAAAGAACAGAAAAATTGTAATGAATTCAAGACAGTAGAAGAAGTATGCACGTTTTAAACTAAGAGTTACTTTAAGTGAATAATAAATACGCTAGACACACCCTCCTCTATCTGCATAATTCAACAGATCATGCTAAGCCTCATCCAACAATTCCTAATGATGTCATCGATATTCCTTTCAAAGATTTATTCCTCATCCTCTTGGCATTTATTCGCAATCATGTTCTTTTTTGCTGCTATATTTACTTTCGTTTGCCGCGGATCGATTCTATGACCAATTTTCCTTCTTAAAAACACCTCGCTGCACCAAAATTAAAACTCGTCTATTGGGTCTCACAAGAATGAGGACAAAACCTAAAATAATGAAAAAACTCTTGAAGAACAATTAAGTAAGGGTTAATTAACTGGAACAATGGAGTATGTGATATATTCACCTGGTGCGACACCAGGTGAACATGTCACATACCCCAGAGGGATAGGTAAATAACATGCTTATATTTCACGTGTGAGCTTTCCAAAAGCAATTGCTTTTGAAAAATCTTTACTTGAATTCTCTAGAGATGCTCAATCCCAAAAGCCTCGAATTGTTTGAGGTTGAATTCTAAAATATGGAAATTGGTCAATTCATATGGAGTAGTCAAACAGTAGTTTTACCATAAAGAGATGAGTGAGCATTCGGAAGTCAGCCAAGCGCGGTCATTGCACGCGTGCTGAACAAGAATGCTGTGTCATGACAGACTAGAAACAATAGACAACTCCCAAAGCACAAACTCAGCCAAAACGCTAAAAATCTTCAATGTTTACTCAAGTTTGGGCTTATAGAAGATAATTTCACAGTTTTTCAATGACCATGAAATTCAGAATCCGGGTAGTTAGTTAATCAATTGTGGCCCTGAAAAAATTTGAAGGGGAAAAAACTACGAATTTTTAAGAAAATGCTTTTTTCGTGAGAAGGACTCTTAAACGCTGACAAACGTCAACAAATGGCGAAAACTATAATTTCTATATGTTTGCTTTGCTCGAAATCGCACGCATTTACAAGGCCCTAAAGCTTTTTGCTGACTTGCAACGACCCATCTGTTATAACGATCCCCAAAATAAAGGGACAAGTCTCATAGTTTATTAGATATAATCGTGTAAAGTTTGCTTACCATTTTCGCATAAATTATGACCTAAATTTGGAAACCGCTGAATTTCTCGAATTGGCTCTTTGCGATTTTGGTGAAACTCTGTTCAGCGCAAGGCACTAATGCGCACTATGTGTAGCCGAGAGATTTTCACGAAAAAGTGCCGGCAGCAGCAATTTTCGACTCAGACCTCAAAGGGGCGTGGCATTATAACCACGTGACTTTTACTCCGATCGCCAAAAATCTTATGTTATATTGTAGATTGATCTATATATTATCCATTCTATGTGTTAGACTTACGATAAAAGTAAAGGTGGGGATACTAGAGAGCTTCAAAGTAGGATGGTACCCCCCCAAAAAACTGGGTCGAGTCACCTTAAGTAAAGGTTGTTTAACTGGAACAATGGAGTATGTGATATATTCACCTGGTACGATACCAGGTGAACATGTCACATACCCCAGAGGGATAGGTAAAAAACATGCTTATTTTTCACGTGTGAGCTTTCCAAAAGCAATTGCTTTTGAAAAATCTTTACTTGAATTCTCTAGAGATGCTCAATCCCAAAAGCCTCGAATTGTTTGAGGTTGAATTCTAAAATATGGAAATTGGTCAATTCATATGGAGTAGTCAAACAACAGTTTAACCATAAAGAGATGAGTGACTCAGAGAAATACGTGTTCTGAACGTTAAGGCAGAGCAGTTTGGAAACTCTTTTGAACCTTCTACCGCGACAGATTTTTGTGTCAGGCGTCCGACGAGTCACACTGCAAGCCAGGCTGTTCGCAGGTAGACGTTGGACAGCTTGACTTAGGGGCAGTCAGTAATACGACCCACGCGATTTTCTAGGTGGGAAGGGGGGCCGTTCACCTCTGCGTGGCTCCGCTGAAAAATGAGCAAGAATCAACGATTTCCACGCCAAATCAGTATTTATCATCAGAAGTACAGTTATCGCAATCGCACGAGAAATCGATTGACAACCCACGTTAAACCTGTTAATTAGGTGTATATCAACATTCATATTCATGCTCAGTTGTATTAAGGTATGGGAAAATGATTGATCACCACCCCACAGCCTTTAATGCTCCATTATTTGTCTACTAATGCAATTTAAATTACTATTATGACTCCAATAACCTTTCCCAATCCTCAATTCTCAAAACAAAAACCCTCTCATAACTTATTAAGCTATGTTTAGACCAGTTTTCGCTCACCCATAAGTACACTCACGCGCTACCTCACGTGCTGTCCTGTGAGAGCTGCTAATAAATGCTTTAGCATTAACGAATATTAACTCTTTCCTTAACACACAACAGTTTTTATTTAAACTAACATTCCATCCATAATCATCACAGTCAGTCGTTTCGTCTAAGACTGTTCTAGGGCTCAGCACAGTTTTATAAGTCTCCTCCAGGTGGGTCTGTCGTTGGCCCTCTCCTGTCATCGGTTGAGATCGATATCTCTCCAATTCATGTTTCTCTTAGCAACATATTTGAACCTTAATCCAGGCCTCTACTGATTATGCATTGCCAAACAGGCCTCTATTGATTACGCATTGCCAAACAGGCCTCTACTGATTACGCATTGCCAAACACAGTTGCAAGTATGACAGCTTCTTCGGTAGCCTGTTATTATCCATCCTATGCACGTGACCCGGCCCAGGAATCTAAGATTTTTCTCAATGAGAATATCAGCCATTGATGGAAGTCCTGCCCACTGGTTGGAAAGGCGTAGTGATCTACATCCTGTCAGGGTACCACGACTATTAATCCTCACAGAAGGTGTGGCACCGCCAGGGTTGAACACCTTAACCAACTGATACAACAGATACAAGGCGGTATGACTCGTCGTCCAACTTACATGTTCCATAACTTCAGATAGGTCTGTTACCCTTGTGAAGGCTAGTCTTATTGCTCAACAATATCAAAAGCCATGTAAACGTCTCACCATAATCACCGCCTGTCATTTACCCGAGCTGAAGTCATTCGTCGAACATCGGTATTAGCGTTTACAGGACGAAAAGGAAGGTCTCTTTCATTAGAACAATGCCCAAATCTCTTGCCGTGTCAACATGTTTTATGGCCTTGAGCGGACAGATGTTCGTTTAAGGATTCCTGCGAACAAACATCTTGAGTCACGGAAACAACCCTGTAATATCGCCAGTCAGCTTTCCTTCCTTCATCAGCTTAATATCATTCTGCCATGGTCACGGGCTGTTATCTCTCCTCCAACCTTAACGAGATTCTGGTATCGACGAGCTCATCATGTTTTCAATGGCCTTAAGGCATTACGGTTAAAATCCTTGTTTTTCGTTGATTTCCACCCTTTTTCTTAAATATCTAACCAAGATTTCATTCAATCCAAAATTGACTCAATTAAGGTACAGTGCTTTTAAGGAATTAAAATTCCATAAATATTTGTGAACTTTTCAATGACTTTCGGATGTTATTAATATATAAAGTCTAGGGAGGGAGTAGCCTGCGTAACTGGCGGTATTTTCTCGGTGCGCGATAAAGGCCGGGGGGAATTTCATATATCCCATGATACTTCGCGGCTAATTTCTATCTTCTCTTCGCCGCTGAAAAAGCGCTTGAGGGTTTCGAGGGAGATTTTCAATGAGCTGAATTTCAAGATAGAGCTCATCCAAGGTAAGTTTCAAAGTCCCTTGTTAATCTTTAGTGTCTGATTGATAATTTAAAATGCTTCCTTGGTCATTTCACGCGTTATTGCTCTCGTTTAGGACTCGCAAGTGAATATGATCTACAATTTTCGAAAAGCATTTCACTATAAAAAATTGCGATAAAACATTTCTTAAAATCATTTTAAGATTAAAAAGCGACGACGTTTCGACAATTTTTTATAGTGAAATGCTTTTCAAAATCACTTCTTGTTCGAATTTTCGAAAACTGTCTTTATTTTAGCGAAGTTTTGCACTAATAAATTATTCATATCGGCGGACAAGGGGTGCTTGACTTTAGTTCCTCGCTCCGACCTCTTTCGACCTCGCGATTTTTATATATGGGTTTGACTGTTTTGAAATATCGCATTTTTTGACCTTTCTCAGCTAGAGCTAGTCGACGGTGTCAATTTCTCTACATGAGTCCTGCAAAGATGGGGCATTTTTTCTTGAGCTCGCTTTTTTTCGCTTATCGAAATACATATATTAGCCCCTGAAGATATGATGAATGTGTAATTTCAATGCTTTCTAGTATTAAACATTTTTGTTTCATTTTAGGTAAAATTGGTTTCTCATCGTGGCTTCCGGTCGCAAAAGCGCTTGGCGAACTTGAAATGTACAGGCCAGCAAATGTCATGGAATGGCATGCCGTAGGACCTCAACCGGCCTATAAAACATTTGAAGACATTTTGATCGTTCTTTTAGTATCTGTTGTAGCGGAGTAGTGGGTGTTTTTGTACAAGTATTTTGCCATTTCTTTAATAAAGCTTATTTATGTTCATGTTTGCCATAATGTTGTGTTACAAACAACATAAAGATGTCTTGTTACTTTTATTGTTTTCATTTGAGCTGTTCCCTTCCTTTGAATTTTATCTCCGATAGACGTCTTTTTGGTCTTTGATGATCTTGGTATTTTCGACTACATAGGCCGAGCTAGTTGAGGTAATAGCATGTACTGTCACTGTACGGTTAATGTATTCACTGTATCGATGAATTATTGAACTGACAATGAGCACCGCGATCACAAACAAGCAACAAATAAGAAACCGTACACGAACAACAGATATTCATTTCACGACAAGCAGGTTGAAATCGCTTGTGAATCCATGGAGAGCTTTATAGCAAGACGTACTGAAGCAAAGATCTTGCTCGCTAGCTTCACGGAGCATCTGCGTAGACTGCCTTGTGATCGGACGGCATGTTAGTCAATATCGACGGGCAAAACACTCCCTTTGACGTAACAAAAGATATATTTGGAATAGAAAAACGAAAATCGTAAAAAGATCGACACAGCGAAGGTACAGAAGGTCTCGTCGGCGAAACACGTCGCTTTCCAACGTTGGTCAACTGTCGCGTCCCTTTCGAACTGATATCACGTGCGTTCGAAAGCTTGATAATATAGTATGAAGCGATGCATCATGGGATATATGAAATTTCCCCCCAACCCACCCCCGTTGTGCGCGATTTAAGTTTTGGCGACAAAAGTGATCCAAAAAAAGGGACTGGGGATGAGGCGTTTAAACTTCTCGTGGCTTCTCCGCCAAATCTCACTCAACTACTACACAATACCGCCAGCTACGCAGGCTAGGAAGGAAGATGTTTAAAATTTTGGGGAAATGGCAAAATATTGGATTTGGGGATTGTTAGAGATTAAAATATGAAGTGCATAATTTGTAGACAATTACCAGATAGTCCACCACCACAACAAGGTGCCTCTGATCCCTTCAGCAGACTAACTGCACTAGTTTATGTGTACACCTTTTCTACCCAAATTTATTTTCTTCCCAAATCAACATCATTTCCCCAAAAAAACAACCATAATGCCCCCTTAACTTCGCTATTTTTGAAACTGGAAATCAAGGCTCTTCTTCCCTACAACACGTTTGGTTGTTTAATTTATTTTGTTTTTCAGAAGAAGGCAAGGACACCACTGGGCAAACATATCAACTCCGAATATAGAATCATGCTCATCCCGTAAAAGTAAGCAGATAACAGCTAAGACCCGCGAGGCGGGAAGGCCCTTAAATTAAGGATACATTCTTTCATGCAAAGCTGCCATAACTATGCTGACTGAGGGGACAAAATGCAGTACACAATACATGTATGTTATATGGAGCTGAATAAACACGATTGCTCGTTCGTTAGTGTTCCGTATATCATCTCTCCTCTCATTTTTGATGATACCTGACACCCATTAATTTTCACTTGTTAATTAACATACAGTGAAACCCCCACAAAGCAGACACCTTCGGGTCCTTCCCAAGTGTGAGGGTTTCCGCTTAATATAGGGGTTTGTAAAAATTGCGCAATGTTTTTGTCAACGATTTTAATCGTTAACAACATTCAACGGTTACTCTGTACTGTGATAAAGTTCCATGTTGTTAAGGAAACTAAGGAAGCTTTGCTATACTTTGTGCAAGACTTTTAGGTGAACTCTGGTCGCGGATAACAATCATACGGCCGGATATCGGTCTTTTGACCGCTAAATGAATTGATTTATCTTTATTAATCGACTACAGTACGTATTTCAAGGAATTGACAATTCAGTCCGGTGTGCGCCTAATAGGTTTTTAACAACAGAAATTATCCAAATACAATTTATTTTGGTGTCCGCGTCCGCTTAATAGAGGTGTCAGCTGAATAGAGGTTCGTTATAAAGGGAAATATAAGATGTTAATTTCGGGGCCCGGCTTTTTAACCGTCCGCGTAATAGAGGGTGTCCGCTTATTTGGGAGTCCGCGTCAAAGAAGTTTCACCGGTATTCACTTGTTAGGTTTTGATGACGTTTTGTGTTGCTCAGACTTTGTAAGGGAGCAAGGTATATAACAAATGGCCCATCCTAGTACAATAGTCACACTTCAAACAAAGAGCGCTTGACGAACGTGCCTTTTCGCCACCGCTGTTTTCTCCCACGTGATTCTCCTTGAATACTTTTGCAGCTATGTCCAAGACCCTGTTATGGTCTTAATCACCCAAAAGGCCCAAAAACAACCTGATCAGTAGTACTTGTTATGCAGATTCGATACTTCTTGCTTTTTGATAGTGGGCATGCTGTATAAGCGCTCGACTAAGTGCTGCGGTGACAAGTCAATAACAACCTTTACCGACTGCTTCAACTGTTTACACATCGAACAGACAGTGTTTCTTTCTCTCTTTAAAATGTCAAGTACACAGTTATCCAGCAAAATGCAGTTGCATACCAAAGGATCATGAGAAAAGGAGCTAGTTCTCTCTCGACTGTCAGCCACTGGCTTAAAGTGCTAACAACGGTCAATTGCCATAAAATTTCACCAACCGATTACTGATTGTTCCTGGTAGAAAAAACGAATAAAGAGAGCCTGCGGCGTTCTTTCTAGCTAGATGCCTATGTCTCCTCGCTTCAGCCCTTTGTAAATATCCAACGACCACTAGAGCCGAAGGAATTAATACAGGCAACAACGCTCTTAAACTCGTCGTTAAGTCTCGCTTGCTTGGAGATTAGAAAAGAAATGAGGAGGCGATTAATTCTGGACGAAACAGGATTTACTTGCTAAAGTCTTTTCACTTCCTACTTTATCGACGGTCGAGTATTCTTCAGGATATTTACTTTTTATGTCGTATTCGGCGATTTGTTCCTGAATTGATTTAGGGACGGACCATTTATTTTTTGTGGGGGTGGGCAATTTCCCTCTGAGTATGATTTTTTTTTTTTTTTCAGCATTACTATTTGCAGCAATTTTTTCCCAAAAATAAGTCTCTGAAGGAATTCTATTTTACCATTCAATTTTATTTTATTATACTTAGAATAAAAACCTTGAAGAAGCCCGATCCCCTTTTTAACTCGTGGATTACGCGTAGCGTAAGGAGCGAGTTATTGTGGGCACTGCGATATGCAAATGTGTCACTCGGGTGTAGACACCTTTCGTAATTAGTCGGATCGCACGAAAACTTCCGATGTCAAAACAACAATTGTCGTAGATCGTTCGTTCCCGTTCCGCGATCAAGAAGTGCTGAGCGTGCATTGTGCCCGAGCTTTTTACGTTATGATTTTGTACCTTTCAGAGGGCGATAAGTTGTCTTCATGTGGAATTTGATATGTTTTAGATTAGCACTATGCATGGCCAACTTTGAGACAGAAGTTTATGAATTTTTGAAGCTTTTTAACTCGCCCAGGCGAGCTCTCGATTCTGTCGTGAGTCTCACAACTTTTTAACTTTTCTCACGACAAGACTCCCAGTCTCATGGCTTTTAGGCAAATATCATTCTGAAATGAAATGTTTCTTTGTTGCATCAAAACGGAAATGTCTACTGTTGCTCAATCGTAATATTGATAATTCTCCTCACGTAAATGCAGAGAATTGCAAGCTTTACAACGGCGTCAGCAAGAGAGTTCGCGACGGTTTTGCGAGACATTTAAAATCGCTTTGGCGGCCATATGTTCTTCAATTGCGACGAAATGAGTTAAAGTGCGGCTTTTTCCGTAAAAACCCTTCTTATTGTGCTCGAATGTATATTTTAATTCTTCTTAAATAAAGCTCTACCAGCTTCAAGGGGTTTTAATTTTCTTCAAAGTGCTTTCTGGATCTGAATAACTAAGCGATTTTCATTAGTCCGTGAATGTGATGCTTTTCTGTAATGTTGTATCACGCTGGGTCCAGCTCGTTAGTTTTCTTTGCAGAATGTTAAATATCACGGATAGCGTACAATGAACATCAACTATGGAGAATTGTATTGTGACTCAGTAAACTCCAGCTTAGCGTTTTTCTATAGGGTAGTGTGAGTCTTTTGACTGTAGCGCGTAGTTCCTCCCTTGGTAATAGCTTTTGAATAAGCTTACCAGTCTTTGGACTGTTTTGTTATTGCCACTTGGCAAGACCATGGTTTCGGTTCTCCACACGAACCTCATCAGTTGCCGGGTTGGCTTAGTGCTTCGTTGCTTTTACAAGAGCAACTTTAGTTGTTCTCTTCTCGTGGCGACAACGGTACAGCCGTTCTTTCTACTGAGCTTTGACCTTGACATTAATACCTGCGTGGCGGATCGAAATTCTTGTTTTCCTGTTGGCAACTGAATGTAAACAAATACGGAGTGTATATTTCGATCTTATTCTGCTTGGAGCTAGAGGTGTGTTTTTTTTTTTGGAAAGCATTTTGTGAAAACTTTAGCACTTTCTTTTCCGGAAGAGTTCGAAGACTCTTCTCTACGCGCATAGAGTTTCCGTACACTCCCTCTAAAAACTGGAGTGGATATGTGCGTTCCTTCTTAGGTGCGCAATGTTGAGCATCCGTAACATTAGTTGTCGTGGCGCAATAGATAGGTAAACGCGTTGAACTTACACGTTAAGGTCTAGGGTTCGACTCCCGCCGTAAGAAATTTTTTTTCTTTTTTTTGGTGATTTTGTTTTTGTTTTCCTAGTTTTTTATTTACATATTTATTTTTTCAAACAAATTCTCATTTTTTGAGAGACTTAAATTATACCGGTAGACTAATTGCAAGTTCATTGCCAGCTTTCATTTCTAAAAAAATTAATCCAATAGTTAGCTATAGGCACCCTTTGGTTTGTCTTGGAACGTCCATTTTGTCTTGCTAGACTAAGTTACATCGTTGTAAATCCTTGTTATTCTCAAGCCATCTTGCCGTGTAACCCGTACTGACCTGTTATTTCAAGAATAAAGAGTTTCTTGCGAAATCAGAACAGTAAGTTTTTTTCTTAAGGATGTGAATGAAGGCAGCCACAATAGTGTTTATCAAAGAGACTATTAATAAAAATGACAACTACGGTAAATTTATTTACTTTGAGATGATGGAGTCTATTTTGAAAATAAAACTTAATATAATATATCCATCTGAACACACCAAATGGAAACACAGAATTTTGACACTGTGCATTTCATTTTGGTATTTATTAAGTGAGAAGTTTATGATTCCAGAAGTAGTGTTTATGGCTGTGTAGTGTTTATGGCCAGAAGTGATGTTGGATCAGTTTAGGTTTCTGGGAAACTGTCTACCCACCCCACCCC
>OZ037994.1:21510523-21515523 GCA_964035705.1 Porites rus | reverse complement strand
CGGCTTATATTCCGACTATGAAAACAGTAACTGGATACAAATAAGCCGACATGTCACAGTAAGTTTCATGTTATAAAGAAGATGAAAGTCATAAAAGCGAATCTCATAAATAACTAAAGTTTATTACAAAGTGCGATGGAGTTATTACAAATTGCGACAGCTAAGTTCATTATAAAGTGCGATGAACAGCTTTTTTGTTACAAGGTGCGACAAAGTTTATTGCAAATTGCGACATATGTTACAAAGTCGGCAATAATTATTACAAACTGCGACAATACTGAGAGGCCATCTTGCTCGGCATGCCTGGCAGTAAGGCAAAGCCTCGTCAGCATTTTAAAAAGAATCGGCGAAGTTTTATACCCAATCAAGTGGTGGATTCTAAAGCGAACAGCCACTTAAAAGAGTTGTTTGGTCATCAGTGAAACAATATTGTCAACTAAAGTTGTCACTTTTTTCTACTTACTTGGAATTTCTTGAGCGAAGAATATTTCAAAATTATCTTTCTTGTTCCCGAGCCGCCCGACCTTGTGGAACGTCAATACAACGTAGTTTCCTGATACAACAAGGTTTCTTCCCATGAGCTGGTTACCGCAATATTGACGTTTCTCAAAACCATTCGTTATTTTCAAATAATCCATCCTGAAAGAGGGTGAGAAAATCTTTACCAATTCATCTTGCTGCAAAGTAACAAGTAGCCTTACCCTTTCCTCGCTAGATGCAAAAAATTAGGATTTATCAGTCGAGACTGATTTTCGTGGTGGTTAAAATACCATTAATCAGGGCCCAAGGATCAGTTACTGACCCTCAAAGTCTGGATTAAAGAGAGATTCAGCACAATTAAAATGGGATTTCTATCGTCTCGTGAGCCGCCTTGCGGCTCAAGTGCGAAGAGACAAATAGAGAGAAAATGTCTTGGACCAGGGTAACTTTTAATTTCCATGAATTGATTTGATAATTTTCCGTTTGGATTTATCGTTGGTTAAGCAAACGTGTTACCGAAATGGACGTTGTGAGTTATCATAATTACTTTTTTAATTTGCACCTTTTTTCTTTTTTAGGTAAACGACTTTAAAACAACCGAGCTTAAAGAGTCTGTTTAAAAAAGGTTTTGGACGAGAAATCTCAAAATTAAAATTCAGTTATGACAAGCCAAATTTATATACACCTATTCCAATTAAGGTTGCTCCCGTAAACCATGTTTCATAGCCTGCAGTGCACCATGGTAAACCCTTTTGTAGCGGGAAGTTCAGTCTTGTTCAAGTTCATTGAAATAATGAAGACCATTTGTGAGAAGGCGTTCAAGAGGGGTTTTAAGTGAAATGGCTGCTAAAATTCTTAAGCATGAGCGACCTGAAGAATTTCATTTTTAAAAACTCACAGTAAGAAATTAGAAGCCTCTACTTTTAACAACATTAAATGAATAGGAGTTTTACCGCCTGATTAGGCTGCGTTTTTGCATGGGCCAGAATGCTGGTTATTTCAATAAATTAAATCAACGCTATTCTTTTTTCATTCAGTTTTAAAAGAATTGCCTCAAAAATAGATAAACGCGTTATGTTAAGTTATTTATCGTAGTTCAACAAACGCCTTGAATTTCATTTTTTTTTTAACTCCACCCAAAATTCCCTCGTGCACGAGCCAAGCAAACTCGTTGAAAATTTGCAACATTTGCATATTATCACAGAGAAAAACCTAACCTTTCAGTGTTTTGAAATACATTGTCTTAACGTTCTGCTGACACAGCATAGAAGCTTCAGCAGCGTTTGCTTCAACGGCTAGGTTTCTAGGCTCGTTGCGGGCACATAATTTACTAGACTTACTACAATAAGGCACCGCTTCTCTGAAGCAACCTTAATTGAAATAGGTGTATACCTACCTGCATCCTGAATCTGACTCCAGGTCAAAAATTTGAAACTTGAGTCTCATCACCCTACCATCTGGAATCGAAACGTTGTAAATGCAGTTCATACTGACTGCATAGACGCCATCTGGGTTTGCAGGACTTTTCAGCGTATTGTTCACTACTGACCCACATGAAACTGAAATGTAAAGCGATGGATTTCAAGACCTTATGTTTCCTTAAAATACTTCAATCGTATCCTTATCCACTTAGCTGAATCCAGCCAAGGTTACACAGGAAAAGGACATGCAAACCCACAGGTTGAGATGAGCGAAGTTTGTTTCTACATTGTAGTCATGAATTTCCCCTTCAAAGCTAAGCACTAAGGCTTTAGTGTGTTCCGACTTACTGAGAAATTGACAACCCCTACCGTAAGGTTATGTAAGAGTTGCAGAGCCGTGAGGTAACCGAAAATGGTCTGTAACTTGGATTTTTCTGAACATTCAAATTTCATCCAATAAAGTAAGCGTAGAAAATAAGCATTTTCTTGTTTTGAGGTTTAAATATGTCTTAGCGGAGCTCCACGAGTGCGCGAGGCGGCGCGAGCTTAGCCTCATAGCTAACAAAATTTGGTTTTTTATCCATCCGAGAAATTTAAATTTGGGCAGTCACTTGTCTGTACGCCTGTCTGTCTGTCTTCCGCACCACAGAAATGTTGTCAAAACAGGGTATCTGTTGACCAGTATCACATGACCTCATCGCGGGCTCAGATGTTGACCTATCGAAGTTTCGCACAATTTTAAAGAAGCAAGAAATGCTAACACCATTACACGGTTACGTCATTGGGTAAGCATAAGCCATAAGCGAGGGTGCTTACCATTTGACAGAAAAATCCAGTTGGGGTGCCGAAAGCATAATGGTAAGCGATTTGCCAGTATACCATAGAAATGCCACATCCGTTACGGTTTGAATCCCAAAAAAGGGCGAATTTGTGTCGCGTGAGTCTGGAACCGAGAAGGAACTGAGAAATTGGTTAATGGTAAGCAACATTCCGTTTGGTTCGTACCAACCAGAATGAAAGGACTACCTCTAAACGCACTCCTCAATTTTCAGTTGGAATTTCCGAAAAGTGACCTTACCATTTACCTTCCATCCGGAACTTCCGAAATTTTCCGTCAAATGGTAAGCACCCCTAGACTGCAAAACAGTCCGTATTTTTGCGTATTCAAGTACGCGCGAGCAGTCAAACAAAAAGGCGTGTGAGTGGCAGTTGTGGGTCAGCTTTTCCGGCATTGGTCTGGAAGTAACAGGAAGTAACTCTTCTTGTTCTTTTAGATCTTAGTGCCGCTTTCGACACTGTCGATCGTAACAGCCTGATTAACATCCTGGAATCAGATTTTGGAATTTGCGGTGATGTTCTGGAGTGGTTTAGATCATATTTGACTGGAAGGGTACAACGTGTAATTGTTAATCAGCAGTCCTCCAAGACCTTCAATTTAAATTATGGTGTTCCTCAGGGGAGCTGTTTGGGACCTGTCCTTTTTCTATTGTATGCATCAAGGCTGTTTGAGGTTGTTAAGAAGCACCTTCCATCAGTTCATGGGTACGCTGATGATGCTCAGTTGTACGTGTATGTTCGTCCAGATTCGTTTGCTGCTCAAGATCAAGCGATTAAGGCTATTGAGAACTGCATAGCTGATATTAGGGCTTGGTTAGTCTCACACAGGTTGATGTTTAATGATTCAAAGACAGAATTTCTAATCATCGGTTCGTCGCAGCAATTATCTAAGGTTACCATGGCTTCAATTAAAGTTGGTGACTGTGAAATTCAACCCCTTAAGCACGTTAGAAATCTTGGCACATGGTTTGATAACCATATGTCTATGAATACTGATATAGGAAAGGTGTGTAGTAAGGCATTTAGGGGCCTTTATGATATTAGGCAAATTAGGAAATATCTGTCTGCAGAATCAACAAAGTGTTTAATTCATGCGTTTGTTACATCTCATTTAGATTATTGCAACCCTCTTTTGTATAAGCTTCCGCAATATCAATATGACCGACTTCAAAAATTTCTTAATGCGGCGGCTCGGGTTACATGCTTAATTCCTAAGTTTGCCCATATTACTCCGGTACTTAGGGAACTTCATTGGTTGCCTGTGAAATTTAGAGTAGAATTTAAGATTGCACTTTTAGTTTTTTTAAAACGTTGAACGGCCTTGCGCCACAATATTTATCTGAACTACTTGTTGTAAAGCCTAGAACTAGATAGAGCCTGCGGTCTGATTCTGAAACATTGCTTGTAATCCCTAAGGTGACACGGAAGACTTTTGGCGATCCAGCCTCTTTCCATGATGGACCAACGGTTTGGAATGCTTTGCCATCTAGCCTTAGAAATTGTAGAAACATTGACTCTTTCAAAGGGGCACCCAACGAGAATATAGTTCAAAACCACTTAAACATAGCATTGTGAAACCTATTCTAGTATTTAAACGGTAGATATAGGCATATTTTTATCCCCTAAAAATTTTTCATCTGTTCGGATTTCCTAGCTGAAAGTCTAGTGATCCGAAAATTATAGGGATAAAAACTTACCTTTTCGAAAATTTCAGCCAGAAAAAAGGCTCCCGAAAATTCTAGGTGACCTTTTAAGGGTAAAAATCCGTTAAAACTAGGCAATTATACCATTTTTTAGATGTTCGAAAATCCTAGGAGAGGCAGGCAAGCAAGAAATTTTACAACAAATGTTCCGAAAATTCTACGTCCCAAATCGTCTTCCGAACAGATATTTTTCAAAAAATTGTCGTTGAGTGCCCCTGATATATTATTCTAATGTTGAATCCGTTGGTAGTTGTAGATTTCAGATTCATCTGCATTCCTGCATGCGTAATGAGCAGTGAATTCACACTCGATACAGAACAATGAAATTTCTACCTACTCAGGTTTCTTGAATTTGATGTAAATGTCTTCAAAGCAGTTTTATCCATTCAAAGATTTTTCAATCCGACTGAATACAGAGAGGTATCGTTAAAAAAATCACTGCTCAAATGCTCATTACGCATATGTGAAAGAATGCAGATTTGAAATACTGGGGTCAATTTAATAAAACTTTTAAAAGCGTAATTTACAAGTGTAGCTATTGTTTACGGATCCTAAGACA